>CM029775.1:22755059-23355059 GCA_017562165.1 Ectropis grisescens
AACAGCACAGTGACACGCAGCAGCTATTGGAACACGAAGAAGTCCAAATCATTACCTAGCACTGCACTGCGCTCGTCACCCAGAGATCTAAGATCTTATATCTCTAAGCCCTGTAATTTCTCTGGAAACATTGCCCTTCAAACCGGAACACAGTAATGTTTGCACATTAGTTAGCAAAGTTTGATGACAATAGTTCGGTCAATCACCGCTACAATCATCATCGGCCGTCTGATTGTCTGGTTGGCGTTGAGTGCCGCAGACGAGGCAGCGGCGGCAGCGCTCGCAGCGCCAGTAGTGCATTGTGGTGGGCACGTACCGGGGTGTAGTTGTCGCACCAGGCGATGGTGTCGCGCGTGCCGCACACGAGGCAGCGGCGGCAGCGCTCGCAGCGCCAGTAGTGCAAGTGGCACGTACCAGTGTAGTTGTCGCACCAAGCGATGGTGTCGCGCGTGCCGCAGACGAGGCAGCGGGCAGTGCGCCGCAGCGCCAGCGCAGTGTAGTGGGCACGTACCAGTGTAGTTGTCGCAGCCGCGATGGTGTCGCGCGCTGCACACGAGGCAGCGGCGGCAGCGCTCGCAGCGCCAGTAGTGTAGTGGGCACGCACCGGTGTACTTTAGTTGTCGCACCAGGCGATAATGTCGCGCGTGCCGCAGACGAGGCAGCGGCGGCACCGCCGCAGCGCCAGTGTAGTGTGGTGGGCACGTACCGGTGTAGTTGTCGCACCAGGCGATGGGTCGCGCGTGCCGCAGACGAGGCAGCGGCGGGCAGCGCTCGCAGCGCCAGGCCCCGCGCGGCACTCGGCGAGCGGCGGCGCGCGCAGTACGTGTGCCACGCCGTGTCGCAGTCGTCGCACAGCAGCAGCAGCGACTGGAGCCGCGCTGCCCGCAGCCCTCGCACACGGTGCAGTCCAGGCAGCGCCAGCCGAGCGTCACGATCACCGCCGACACCTGACATACCACATAACCATGAACAGCCCACCAAAGGAGGGAGGATAATTATATCTGTTCTTGGGGTATTAGGTCCTTACATATGAAATTGGCTTTTGTCGTACTGACCACTTTGATCTGAAATATCTCTCTTTGGTTAGTAGTCCATTTTAAAATTTATACAGCTCATGCTTTTGTGGTTTTACTGTTTTTTTCTTTCGGTCACCAGTTTACAAAATTGAATATTTGAAATATTGCGTTATTTACGAGTACGACTTCCATCGTGGTGTAATCGGAAGGTTTAATTATTATTATGGCGGCGGTATCGCAAAGAAGACACTGCGTTTTTGGTTCCAACGTATTAATTCTGGAAATTTCGTCCCACAAGGCCCATGGACGGCCCGAGACCAAAGTTGATAATGAAGAATTGAAGGCCATTGTGGAAGTGGATCCAACGTATACTACATCCGAGGTAGCTGCAGGCTGCAGTGTTAGTGATAGTGAATCCACTTGAAGCAAATTGGGAAGGAGAAATAACTTTAAAGGTGGGTACCCTCATGAGTTGAATGCAGCAAACCGGACAAACATGCAACGACTGCTGTGTTACTTTACTCACCGGCACTATAACGAAGGGATTCTAAATCGAATGTCTCATGTGTGGACCCTGTAACAATAATCGAAAACTCTCATCTCAATGCCTGAAACCTGGCAAACCAGCTAAATAAACAAATTATCGATGAAACAAAATATGCAAGATTAGTTATCGATGAAACAAAATATGCAAGATTAGTTATTGATGAAACAAAATATGCAAGATTAGGCAAGAGGATGTGACATTTTTCATGAATACTAATCATTAATCATTACAACTAAAAAACAAACAGAGTACAGGTACAAACAGAGACGCGTATGTCTCTGTCTATCCACAAACGATTATGACGAATAAATAATTTATTGAAATTTATTATTTATTAAAATAATTAATGATATTGAAATCTCACCTTTATATTAACACAGTAAGGATGGTAGGTTTGTCCGCACTGCGCGCACGATATGAGGCAGCTTTCGAGTCCAGCGCCGACGGCGCCGCACATCACATACAGATCCTGGGTCAGGACGAACTTGTCTTTGCTCGAGCAGAGGATCAATTTGTTTTACTCCTGTTGAAAGAAATAGACCATTGGAATCAAAATATCACATAAACATCAATAGAAAATTAAGTTGTTACAGGATAGTTTGTAATTTTGAATAGAAACCTTTTTAGCATCGAGCGTCGAGCACTTTTTGGTAGGAGAATGTTACGGGTTCGCATCACCGACATGTTAGTGTAGCGCCGTAGCGTCGGAGCGGCGGCGAAGCTATGTAGCGGGACGTGCGTTAGACGATTTTGATAGGTGAAATCTTGTGAGTTTGCGTCTCCGGCATGCCTAAGAGCAGTAATCTATAGCTATACAGGATAGTATTTAGTGTTATTCGATACTAAAATTCTAAGTTATATGTATTCATTATTATCGCGGGTCGACCCTGAACTCGATTGACACAGGACCGACGAAAATGGCAGCAAAAGAGAGGCCTATACAGCAGTGGATCTCTTCTACTTCGTGTCGATGATGGCAGTGGATAAAGGCTGTGGATGATGATGAAAAGTTTTATTTCTATCGGCAATCCCTATGACTGTAATTTAAAAAACTTACCAGGATCATCATCAGCAGTCTTATTATCGGGCGCTTGCGGCTCTGCAGCCCAAGCCCTGGCACCTGAAAACACCTCGCATTTTCGGCTTGACCCTCTTCCTGCCAAACCCAGCGCAGACCGCTGCCGTTTCTGGAAGCCGAGTTGCCCGCCGGAGGGAAACCGCCTTTAAGCTTGTACCCGCCGATTTTTTCTTTGCCACTTTCGAGGATACGGTGAATGGTTTGCCTTTGCCTAACCCCACGTCAGCGGCTGAAACATAACAAATTGAAGTTTTAATTACAACAACAACTCAAGTCGTTAAAGTATGGGGCCCAATAACAACTTTTTAAAGTGAAAATTTTTTAGCTTTATTGAGCGTTTTCTTGTAGTGGAAAATGTAGTGGTTTTCTTTGTTAGTGGTTCGCGTCACCAACATGCTAATGTCGGGCGGCGGCGGCGTAGCGCCGCGTCGTAGCGGCAGAGAAGCTAAGCAGGTTAATCGCGTTTGACGCTTTTGCATGGGTCAAATCTTGTGTCTTGCGGGACCGACATGCTTAATAGCTGTATATCTGAAGATATACAGGTGACGTGTTGTGTAAGATTACTACACTTTATCAGCCAAATTTTTTTTTTTAGCCCATACAAAATTAGCACCTTATGATAAGCAACATAAAAGCATAATACCACAAAGCTATTTGAACACGAATATTGTCAAAACTGTCTAACTAGCACTGCGCGTCATATATTATTTTTATACACTTTTGCCTTTGCCCTTTAATTTCTATGGAAATATTCCCCACAAACCTGAGCACAGTAATATTTTCATATTACTATTTTGCGACAGATTAACTGGCAAAAGGCGCGATACTTCATCAAGTCACTTTGCCAGAACTTCATTGTATAGTTGTCAAGTGACTATGCAATGAGTTCTATCATATTTTTAGAAACTTAACACTACTTCTTTCCTACCAATTTTTTGTTAAAGATTGTATCTCACTGGCTTTTTTATTACTAGAAACATTTGGTTGGTAAATCGGACTTAAGCTTCCTACAACCGCATTCAGCAGTTATTTTCAAGGTTTTACAGACCGCTTTTCCTGATAAGTTCATGTTACAACAATGCAATAAAAATCATAGTACACTAACATTACCTTAGGTTCTATAGCCAGAGGGTCTTGTTCAGACGTTTGCGAACTCATCACCAAAAGATGAATCCTGAGATGTGGATGCCAAATTTTTTCTTCAAATGCTAAAACAAAATGTCAATAATTACTAGGTACATTTAGTATACAGTAATGAAAACACCTTAATAACCCCATTTTAGTCAAAACTGTTTGTTAATGTGGACTGACCCATCGAGAAACTCGGTCTTCCACGCAAGCACGGAAGGAAGCCTTAGCTAAAAAATATTGTTCAAATCTTCTTGTTATTTCTTGCGGGAACTTGCACACCAGCGCAAAGCCACACTCAAACAAAAGATACCTGTACTAGAGGTTTGCACCGGAGCAGTGAGTATCAAGAATAACCGTGATTTACTGGTAAAGTACTTGATTGAAATAATCGGTATATAACGATTGATCTCCAGTGATCGTCGCATCTATTTTTTTTTTTATAATGTAAAAGTTACACAAATAAAAGATATTCAACAATCATTTTTATTTAGTATTATCGACGACAGGACAAATACTAAATAATAGAAGAAACATGTTACGCTATGATGCTGTTGACATGTTGTGTTTTAAAAACAAAATCAGCATCTGCTTACTTTTTTTTAAATAAATGATTATACAAACTATATCTATTGATTATTCTTACTTTTCATTATGAATGTATAAATTTATAAAAAGCAATAAAATTTCTTTATTCTCCGTGACTTTCTCGCTTTTCAATCGAGATTGTCCCGATCACCGTGAAATCAATTGGTTGTTTGTATCTCGCTCCAGTGCGAACATCTAACCTGTACCGATCCATTGCCGATCATACTCAGACAGCCAAATCAATCACTAAACACATCTATACTTATAATAAAACTGTAACGGGTCGAATTCTGTACATTGAAGATATTTTGAAAATTTTTTTGGGGTACCCATAGTCGATACTGATGGCGAAACTGCATTTTTTTTTTCATGTCTGTCTGTCTGTCTGTCTGTCTGTCTGTCTGTCTGTCTTTCTGTATAGGGATCACGCATCACGCCGAAACTACTGATTCAATTCAGCTGAAACTTGGCATGATTTTAGTTTATACTAAGGACATTGCTGTAGGCTACTTTTGATCCCCAAATTTGATCGGTTTTCTTGCGGGAGGGGTGAAAGCCAGAATGTGTATTTGGTTGTAACTCATGTTTGCGTTGTTTAATTTCATTAATTCTTCTTTATTAGAAAGAACACATTTTTATATTGTCCCGTCAAAATTTGAACAATATCGGTCTGTTGGTTCGGAAATTACACAAACGTTAAATAATAACGATTACGCGCGGCGCGTTCGGTACATACTAATCTTCTAAGTATTCTGTGTATCACAGACGATCCACAGAATATCTAGATTCTAGAAAGTGCCCACGTGATCGCGTCGCATCGTCTTGATGACAAAATAATTGTCAAAATATATTTTTGTGTGGAAAACAAACATCATTCGGTTATAATCGACTTCAAACAAGGAGGATGCTCTCAATCGGGCTTGCATGTTTTTTATTTGGTTTTATTTTACGCGATAACTCCGCTAATTGTTAGTTGATTTTGATAATTCCTTTTGTTTGGTAGAAAATACTTCAGAGGTGATCTTAGATATCGAAAACAGGGAGGTAGTTTTTCAATTATCAACAAAAACTAAAATTAGCTTAGATTTCCTTAAGGGCCTTCTCTCTCGCAAGGAGAGAGACAAGGCTATAATCCACTACGCTGGCCCAGTGTCGGTTGGTGGATGAGATATGACTTAGAACTTAGATTATAGGTAGATTTCGGTTTCTTCATGGTGTTTTCCTTCACCGTTTTAATTACCGGCATTACGAACATGACTCTGAAAAGATAGTGGTGCGCGTGGTTTTGAACCTCTGGTCTCCGGATCGACAGTCGGCGTTCTCCCGACTAGGTCAGCTGTAACTTACTGGACCAGCCGTAACTTATTAGAAAACGTATTATTTCAATCCAAACACTGTTTAAAAATTTTGGTAAAGGTAGTGTTCAACAAGCTTCGGTGACCGAAGCAGACAGTTGTTAGGGTTCCGTACACAAAGGGTAAAAACGGGACCCTATTACTGAGAGACTTCGCTATCCGTCCGTCCGTCCGTCCGTCTGTCTGTCACCAGGCTGTATCTCAAGAACGGTGATAGCTAGACAGTTGAAATTTTCGCAGATAATGTATTTCTATTGCTGCTTTAACAAAAATACTAAAAAATAAAATAAATATTTAAGAGGTGCACCCATACAGCAAACTTGATTTTTACCGTTTCTTGCTCGATACTAATAACGTACCCGTCACAGGTAGACGCTTTAACTATTCACTTACGTTGGAACGGCTGAATGTATCGAGTTAAAATTAAAGATACATTCTTGGTTTAGCTTAATAAAACATAGAGTACTTATACATAGGCAATGTTTAGCCTATGTGTTCTTCCAGACTGTAATCTAATTCTATTTCAAATTTCAACCCGGTCACTTGATACGTTCCGCCATGATTAAGTAACAAACATCCAAACAGTGACATTCATAATATTTACAGGACAACGTTGGAACGGCTGAACATATTCGGATGGAATTTGAAACACACGTAGTTTGAACTCAGAAATAGCAAATCGGTTACTTATAGGTTACTGTGACGTAGGAAAGACTAAGCAAATTTGGTAGAAAATTGAAACAGAGATAACTCATAGTCTGAAATACCACATTTATGTATTTATTACCTATCAACCTGAAAAGAAGCATGGGCCCTAAGGAAACAAATTTTAACTATCACGTCATAACGGCACAAAGATATGGGTTGACATACGAAACACATATAGTTTAGAGTCTAAAGTTTCACATGGGCTAATAAGTCTATACTTTAATTTAACGCCATATTAATAGAAGTAGGTATATATTTTGTAAGGAACTCGATGATGGTAAGGTAAAAGCCAAAATGAAAAATATATGCACCTGTTTTGGCGTAGATAATATAGGTGATTTGTGTTCACAATCAAAATAACAAGCAACATAATATTCTCATTAGACGGCGCTAACGCCAGTTTAAATCAAAAGCACTAAAGGCCAGTTAAATCGATGTTTTGCTATTGTGGTATGTATTTTTCTTTCATCACTAGGTGGCGTTACTGGTATTCTAAATTGTACTAATAAGTTTTTGCTGCTAAATGCTTATGATGCCGAATTTGGATTCTTTCGTTCTTGATTTTTTCTGTTACCACAATTAAATTCATACATTAACATTTCACTAGGACTTGGCTTAGATTTACGGGTTCAACTTGCTTGAATATAATTAAAACTCAAAATTTTAATTATTTTGATTCCACACAGGCTTCGTTCAGAATTTTACGCCGGTTAAGTCGCGGGTAACAGCTAGAAAACAGCTTGCGGATAAAAAAGAAATAGGTAAGTAGGTATCAGATCATGCACATTAGCTTCAGACTTTTCATAAAGTATCCTACAAACTTAACACTTGCGGCTATGTTCGATACTACGAAAACCTTACTAAGTATGTTTGATTTTGTTTAAAAAAGAAAATAAAGATGATAAAATTAAATAAATTTTTGTGTGGAAAACAAATTCACTCAAACTCAAAGGTTCAATGACTACTTATCCAAATATTTGACGTACGATACTTCTAATTAATGTATAAGTCAAAGCATCTGCTTACGCGAACGAAGTAGTAGGTTCAGCTAGTAAAAATAAAGCACTGTTCACAAAGCTAGCCCCGCCCTGACGCCACACTATATTATCAAGCTCCATGGTCCACGTGGACTTGTACTTTGACAGAGGGGAAACGCTGTGTGTGCCTACTCCCTTCCGTGTTGCTCGCTGGGACTGACCTCATGGTTCAATCAGTAATAAGTCTGCCCATGGGGCCATAGGCTGTGACTTGATTTCACCCAGGACAAAAGTTTGTTCTGTGTTTATATGTATCATTTAAAAGTATTAGTTAATAAATTGCAGGTATTTCAAATGATAAGCTCTACTTAGTCTGAGATTATATGGTGTTGAATTTGTTTTAGTCCAAATGCTTTATTTGTAATAATTTTCACTTAATTCTCATATTTTGATAATTATAATGTGTTATTTAATATTTTTGGAAAATAATTATTTTAATCACAATATAAATGAATTGCTAAATAATTTTATTTATTTTACGGTAGCTGAAAGTTTATACATTTAGCCAAAATTGATTATAAATTTACCTATTATAACATGTAATTGTACTAACTTATAATTTATGTTTATATAATTTCACTGTAAAATTGACGTGTACTTCCTGTATGAATAAATGAATATGAATATGAAAAAGAGTGAATAAATGATCTGAATAAACCAGATTTCAACATGTAAACAAGAATGTTAAGAGGTCAAACACAAACATTTTTAAGAACATAATATTGGTAATGTTTATATACACTTTACAGTATATTCTATTATATTATTTAAATTGGCAAAAAAATTATGTATTTGTCAAAAACACTATGTAAACATTATTGATTCTTTTCAAGTTAAATTCTAGAGTCCTTTTGTCGTACGGGCCTTTTATCTTTTGGGAAGTATACTATTACTTACATCCAGATTTCGAGATGCTCATTAAAGGCATCTTAGTCTTGCAAATGAGACAGATGTATTCATAGCTCTGGTTCTGTTCTTTCTTCTGCCTATATTGTATTGGTTCCGCGTCAGGGTCACACGTCCCATGCACATATCTGTGGAGAATTCCATCACTTTTGAGATAAAATAATAACACAATCACATCACAAACTTAAATAGAAGGATATTAATTTGTTTTAAATTTGAAATTAATGGTTATTGCACTGAAATTTATTGGAATATTTACTGCAAATTTATTTCGGCGCCTTTGCTGGCGCCACGTCTATTCGATGAATGATAAATGCGGGTAGTTGGGAAAATAATATTCGACTAAAATATCGCGGTGAACTAAAATACGGGTACTTGACAAAATAAATATTAAATAAAATGTTCTATCGCCAAGAATGAATTATAAAAACAAATGTTGAGAAATAAATATAACCATAATTTTTACTGCAATAATTTATTATTTACAATTAATTATTTCAAAAAGCACTTTGCATGTTGAGCAGTTTTTGAACTCATATATTATGTACATATAAATTATTCTTAAGTTTGTTCATTGTGTTCATACCAATCAAATAAAAAAATATGTTTTTAAAGAAATTCTACCTCTAGTGTGTGGGCTTCGCCTTCAAAGCCTGATTTCACTAACACTAGTTTGTGGGGTTAACCTGAAGACGATTTTTACTAATTAGGGGTTGTTAGCAAGTCTGAAGGCTATTTTCACTATCTTTAATTTGTGGGCTCAGTTTGAATGCTAGTTTCACTACCTCTAGTTTATGGGTTCAGCCTTAAAGCTCGTTTCACTACCTCTAGTTTGTGGGCTCAGCCTGAATGCTATTTTTCCTGCGTCTAGTTTGTGGGCTCAGTCTGAATGCTATTTTCACTACCTCTAATTTGTGGACTCAGCCTGAAGGGCTATTTTACTTAATTTGGTTTATGGGGTCAACCTAAAAGGTGATTTGAATTCGTCAATTAGTGAGGTAGTTTCGATAGAGAGGAAGATAAGAGTGTGGATGGTACCTCTCTCTAGTAGAGTAGGTATCGCCGTAGGAAGGAAGGAAGAGTATATACTATATACATTCTGTGTACTAAATATCGGGCATTTGTCAATAAAACAAAAAATACAAATTATTAATCTAAATTTATTTTATCGCCTTCAAAGTAGGCCCCATCGCTTGCAATACAACATCTCCAATGCTTCACCCAGTCTTCCATGCATTTTTCATAGGCTATTTGCGGTATGGCCTTTAGCTCATTCAGCGAATTTTCTTTCATGGCTTCTATCGACTCAAAACGTTTTCCTCAAAGTGGTAATTTTAACTTGGGAAATAAAAAGTCAGACGGAGCCATATCAGGTGAATATGGTGCTTGGTCGAGAACTTTGTTGAATTTTTCGCTAAAAACTCTTTCACAATAATGGCTGTGTGACTGTTTGTGATGGTGCATTATCATGGTGCAGCATCCATGAGTTGTGTTGCCACAAATCTGGACGTTTACGGCGGATACTCTCACGCAAACGATTCATGACACCTAAATAATATTCTTTATTCACTGTTTCGCCATCTGGAAGGAATTCGGAGTGTACCACACCACGGTAGTCAAAAAAAACTGTCAGCATCACCTTGATTTTGGAGCGACTTTGCCGCGGTTTTTTGGGTTTCGGCTCGTGTTCGAGACGCCATTCTGAAGACTGTTGGCTTGTTTGCATGTCGTACTTATAAACCTATGTCTCGTCGCCAGTTATTATACGTTTCATAAAGGTCGGATCCGTAAAAGCTCGGGAAACCATGTCTTCAGCGACATGCTTTCGCTGCGCTTTTTGAACAAAATTGAGCTCTTTTGGAACTAGTCGAACGGCGACGCGTTTCATGCCTAAAATGTCAATGAGAATGTTGTGGACGGACTTAAAAGATATGTTCACCTCACTAGCCAACTCTCTCAGACTCATACGCCGATTTTCGAGCACTAGTTACTTGATTCTGTCGATGTTTCCTTTGGTCGTAGCGGTTGAAGGTCTACTAGAACGAGGCAAGTCTACTACTACTTTTCGGCCTTCTTTAAAAGCCTTATACCATTCATAAGCCCTTAAGCCATTTATACACGATTCGCCGTAGGTATTTCGCAACATTTTTAGTGATTCACCACATGAAATATCATTCGAAACACAAAATTTATGGTACACTCTTTGTTCAACAATATTTTCCATTGTAAAAATCGCCGAGAACTCAAAACTATGACCAACAAAAAGTGTAGTTTAAAACAAATTAAATGACAGATCCCGCTCAAACTTTGCGCGCTAAATCAGTACAGTACCAACATGCAGTAAAAAAATTAGAACAACCTCTTTTACACGGGTCTTTTTATTGACATATTCCCGATAATTTTACACAGAGTAGTATATACCTCTTGCAGAGCGTGCAGCGGATCATGTCGCGGTAGGCGGCGGCGCGGTAGGCGCGGCGGCACAGCGGGCAGCAGGAGCCCTTGTTCCGCTGCTGGTAGCACGAGTCGCACACCGTGTAGTGCGCGTGCCAGCGCGACGATGGGCCCGCGCCCGGCGACCGCGCACCGCAGTCCGAGCACACGCGGCAACACTGCACACAGTTACGATAATCGTTTATTAAACGACTCAAAGGGACACTTCAACAGAAACAAAATAAAAAACCTTCCGTCTCAACCACATCCCCGCATCCTGGGTACGCGCGGGGGTGCGTGTTTCTGCGCATGTAAGCGCGTGGTATGCATGAACGCGTGTGGGCATCCCGTTCATGCATACATATTTTCGGTGTGTTGGTTTGGGCGTGTTTTCTATACAAAGATACGAGATACTAACAACGATGAATCACGCATTCATGCACTAACTAAGCTGCGTGGTGCGTGGCAGTGTGATGATCGCCATAGTATTCTACTAGTCAAGCCCTTTCATTTAATACCATAGTTTAAGCACCCTGTTGTTAGTGCATGAAACGAATGTGCTTAAATTCATAAGTCACCAGCGGGGGCGCAGGACTAGGTAAAAAATCGCGCTGTGATAAGCCGAATATCCATGTCACGTGGCACTACTTTCCACCAATGATTGGACAAAACGAGATAGAGTTATGCAAACTTCTAAGGACAGAGCAGGATGCAAAGAAAGACATCAATGGGTTCACCGGTAGATTAGATGTGCAATTATGCTTATAAAACGCTAGGGAGGGGGAGTCGTACGATCAGTCAAATGGGTGATTGTCTTTGATACCCATATTGAGGGTGAAGTAAGATAAAATATTTTACAATTATTGTATCCACCATTTCGCGTGTGCGGCCACTTTGAATCGGTAATACCCAAACATATCTAAGAATCACTGCAAGGAAACATTCAAATAAAAAACAAACAGAATTAGGCAGACAGACATCGACGTCAAACTTATTAAGCTTATAACACGCCTCTCTTACGCATTCCCGACTAGGGAGTTAAAATTGCAAATTCACAATAGTGAAGTCGGTTCGAACTCTACCTGCACCTCATGAGTATTTTAACATTTATGCAGATCTACATAAATATACGGCATTAATTGTAGCTCTAACCCCTTCCCTTGTAGTGTAACCCTAAGTTGGTTATATGACATTGTTGTTTATTCTAATAAATTCAGTCTTAAAGCTCCAGTGTTTGATTCCCCCTCCTTTACAGCCACCTTTACTCCCTTGTCACGCCTCATCGACACCCCCGTAACGTATGACGTAACTTATGGATGACCCCCTATCATGAAGGAGCTTTGATTCACCTTGCACTTCCACCCGTACTTGGGCACGGTGGCCATGACGGGGCGCAGGCAGGCGGCGTGGTACAGCTTGTCGCAGTGCTCGCAGGCCACGGCGCGCGCCTCGCCCGGCGTGCCGCCGCCCGCGCCCGCGCCCGCCTCCCCGCGGCACACCTGGCACACGCGGCACGCTCGGCACGCCCAACCCGACCGCACGCCTATAACACAACATAAGTTAGGACAGTTGAAAAATTTAAGATCTGTATAGATGACCTGAGGGTGTACCGCCTAACTAGAGTTGTCTTAGCTTTGATATTGCTCTCTCTTTTCTTTCTGCTTGCCATAATAGAGATCGCAATAGCAAAACGGTAGCCGATAGAACGGCTGGCATCCCAGAAGGGGGTGATCTACGGCCCTAATGTCCGCCTTCCACTGCGAAAGGGTAATGAACGGGAAATAGCGGAGATGAGGAAATAGTTTTCACCTTCCATTAAGAAAGAGTTGTCATTTAAAAATTGGTTTTGCCTTCCATTGCCGCTGAGTTTTAGACTACAGGGCCGTGAAAAAAAAAATGGGTCATTTGAACCACCAGGAGATCTATGTAGGATGATAGAAGGGTATAAAATAATAAAATTCAGCACTGTACCGTCACTTGTGAGCTGGCCAACTCATGGCCATTTCTCCTTGTCGCATGATTTTTGGACGGCGTTGCGGAATTATTATGCGGACCGAGCTAGGCGGGAAATTTCAGTGGAAGCACTTCTATCAAAATAAATTTCGATAAAAGCGAAGTCCGTACGGAGTCCGCTAGCCGTTGGCAACGGCAGGCAGGCGTAAAACGGAGTTAGTTGGTCTGTAAGGCTAATATCTAGTTTTGATTATTATCTGATGTCGACTGGAAGTCAACAAATATTTTATACTATTTACGTGTGTGAGTGCTACAACAGACAAAACTATGGGCTTGTAACATGTAAGAGTGTAAATTTATGTTTCCTCGCATGATCTCTTTTAACTTTGGAGGAGTTTGAATAAAATTAAATACGTAGTCAGTACCTACATAACCTGTGTAGGAGCACTTTACAATGTACGATTTAGTATATAAGCAGATGGCAGCAGAGAGCGAGCAGTCTCTCGCCCCGCGTCACTTGTACAGTAAGAACAATATAATCAACAGTTTATACAGTGACGTGGTATCATTTCATCTCCAGCACCAGTAACACCTACAGTGGACCCCAACGTGATCGCTCTCCGCTGCCATCCGCTTATATACTAAATCTTACATCGTAAATACGTACTCCTACACCTGGATTAATACATCCCCGTTCCTGTCCAGTCCCCCATGGAATTTCTAACAGTATTTATTTGGCGAAAATAGATTATCGGCCAATAGGTAACAGTATTACTTACAATATAAATCAATATTTCCACATCTACAATAAACAGGCAAATGAATGGTTCTCCCTGCTCGGCAAGTGTAATGTGAACGTACCGGGTAGCTGTGCGAGACCGACGCACGTGCCGTGGTAGTGAGCGCCGCACGTCACACAGGTCATCAGGTTCGCGATGTCGCCGATCGTGCGACACGTTCTGCATTCGATATCTGCTGTACCTGGGTACAGAATGCACAAAACATTACACATCTCCGAGACAAAGTCTTTTTGACTCAGCTGATACTAGTTCCTAAGTATACAGAGTTATTGTTAATCAGCCTGCATCCTTTCAAGAACATGTCAAGTACATTAAATATGTCAACTATTGTTGTAGTTTTAAAAAAATCGTAATTTTTTTCTCGCATACAAATTAAACAAAATGTATTTGTCCAGTCTGAAAACATCGAAGTCTTCGTAGCAAGAGCGCGCCTACTTTTAACACTCGATAAAAGAAATGACGACGCGGATAGAGCTAAACAGTATTAGAGGTCAACAAAAATAAAAAAAAATTTTTTTGGGATATGTAGGTATGTATTGAGTTTTAACAAAAGATGTAACAAGTAATGTGTTTATATATACAGGCCTTAAATGGATGCAGACTGTTTACCAGCAACCCTGTATAGGAGTCGGGAATATGAGTAATTTATGTACAGTAATATCACAAACGCAACATTATATCCCTAAAAACCAAAATCTCACTAATGATGATCGGGTTGAAATTTAGAACAGAGATTATAGTCTGGAATAGTACATAGTAGGCTACTTTTATTTCTGGGAAAATTACGGGAACAGGTACGAAAAAAACAGGTAAAGCCACAAAACGCTGCTAGTATGTTAGAAATATAATTTGAACAAGTTATTGTTGTTTGTAAAGTAAAATGCAGTTGAATTATAAGGCAATGGAAAGATACACTTAGACACTTACATATTAAAGGCACTTGGTACAAGTGGTCCTTGCAGAATGAGGATTTAGTGTGAAATCAATGAATCCACCCGATGCCAAGATGCATGGTAAGTGGAAGTATTTGCTGCAACTCATCTGAAAAAATAAAATTATATTGAATAATGAGGAACTTAATACTTGAATCTTAATAAAGTTACTATTGGTTTGATACTTTGGTAAAATATGTGTCAATAGTAATCATCTTATATTTACAGTATAACATTTTATTGCTCATTTACAATAGGCATGACGACAGGTCCTGCAATTATATTAAATTATTTGACGTACATAATGACAGTATTTAAATAGAATAAAATATGTGCCAATTTTGATTTAGATATTTTTTGTTTAACTTACTTCATGATCAAAGCTGGATGGGCAAGTCCATTTTAAAAGTACGAAATTATTAGAAAATTTATTTACCATTGGATAACCCATTCAATTTCATGTGACTTTTGTCATGAAAGCAGTTTCCTAAACGAAATATTCAATATAGCTAACATACAAACTTTACGCGCGACGCATAGAAAATACGACACAGTGACGTCACGCTTCTGTAATGTTTTTATATGAAGCGTTTTTGGGAGAGTCCAAACATGTGATTTTAAAATCGTGATCATGAGAAGTTTTTATAGTAATTCTTTCACCTCTGTTTCAGTTATTGCGCAGCCTTTTGATGGCACGTTAAATCAAAAATGAGTCTTCATGCCTTTTTTTATTATTATTATTTAAATTAGCCACTCCACAGACTCCAGGGTCCATCTTTATCATTACAATTATCTTTTTTTTTAACGCCCGACTAAAAAAGGGGTGTTATAAGTTTGACGTCGATGTCTGTCTGTCTGTGTGTGTGTCTGTCTGTGGCACCGTAGAGCTCAAACGGATGGGCCGATTTCAATGCGGTTTTTTTATTTGAAAGTTAATATCCGTGCGGATGTTCTTAGCTATGTTTGGTTAATATAGATTCAAGATGGCCGCCGCCACAAAATGGTGGACAAAATTTGCACAACTCCCTTAATATGGATATCAAATGAAAGGGCTTGAATAGTAGAATGTTGTACGGATAACAAATCTGAGGTAGTCGGGGGTTAGTCAACATTTTTAATATTGTTCTTGTTTACACATTTCTTGGATAAGGAGAATAGGAGGAAGTTGGGTACATTTAAAATCTAATTCTAGTACTCGTCTGTAGAGCCGATCAGTACCGGTTAGGATTCCGCTAGTAATCGATTCGACATCGAGTGTTTGCCTAATTGCCTTTTGCCTAAGCTGCCTCCTCCCGGCCCAGAGCCTCCACTACGGCCGCATTACTGTCCCTGATGGCCATCTGTAGGTTGATATCTCGGGTGGTCTTCGGTGATGCAGCACACGCTCGCCGCACGAACCGACCGATGGCGTCGGCGGTGTCGTCAGCGTAGTATGTGAAGGTCCCCGTGTGCCGTGAGATTGCAACAACTGCATGGGGCACACTCTCGTACAGCTTCATGTTTGCCTTGGTTTTGATTGCGATTACGGACTCGTATGTTAGTCCCTGAGCTTCATGGGTGGTAAGGATGCGTGACCCGGTGCCTGACCTATAACCCTGGTTTGTCAGTGTCTCCTTCTCCTCTTGAGTGTGAACTAAAAAGAGGGTGTTTGGTAGGGTGTTGGGTATTTGCGCTCCTTTATATCTTCTCTGCTCTAGGGACTTTATACGGGACGCTGAGCAGTACGTACCGGAGTATATTTCCCTCAGCGCATATGCGACGTCTATTGGGTTTCGATGTGTGCAGAGCAACTCCTGGCTGATCTTTGTTACCAGGTTCGGGCGATGATACCTCATTTCGAAGAGATTTTCCCTGTCGATATAAGGCAACTGATTGACGTCTCCAATGAGGACAATTTCACCAACACCAGTCAGCCTTGAAGCCATCACAATGAATGGCTCCAAAATGGTTCATGAGAGCTTCGTCCACCATGAGGCGACTGAAACTTTCTCTACCGAAACCATTTACCAGAACAGAGGCCATGGTTCGCACTCTGGTTTTGATCAGGTTTCCGATTCGGTGCGATAGCTTTTCTCTTAGATCTTTCGCTGCCTCAGTTGTTGTAGTGATGATGGCGTCCTTGTCCACGTCGAAGTGTCTAATCACCCATGTTGTTTTTCTACATCCTGGAACTCTGTTGACCCACTGTATTCTCGGTACCTCCCAATTTTCCCAACCTGCTTTGACGTTTCCGTTCCCTTCGATGGTCTTGGCCATCTCTAGGATCTTATCGTTCAGCATAATCTTGGTGCATCGGGCAGTAACTACAATTGGGTCGTTTGGTGGTGTCGCATAAACAGGCTCTCCCCGCGCGCTCTGTCTCTCTCGTTCAGTGTCACGAAGCGATTTTCTGCACTGTAAGCTGCCATGTACTGTTCTGTCATGGTTCCCTTGATGACCCGGGAAGTGACATTATTGTAAATGGCTGCTTCGGCCTCTTCGAGTTTCGCCTTTAAAAGACTTTCACTTCCTAGCCTATAGGACTGCATGATGTTTTCGCAGGTCTTGAGGTTGACTTGTCGTGTCGCGCTCAATGTGGCTATGAATTCGATGAAGGCGTTACGTGCATGGTTCCGCGGCTCCGAAGCCTTGACATAGTGGGGTGGTTCAACCTGTCCCATGTCGGCTCTCGTTCGGCTCATTTGTTGCTGTGAAGCTGCTTTGGGGATCTTTGACATCGAGGGGGGTGATGAATGGGATGTGATTCGGAGTACGCTCTTTGCTGCTGCGTTGAAGGCAGTCACGAACGCCGTGTTGGTGCCTCGGCTGCCAGTTAGATTGGCTGAGGCTTTTTCCGCGGCTGCCCTCTGCTGTAATCTTTCAGAGCCGGATTGGATGGTCGAATTAGGAACAGGATGTCCCCAGCTGTCGGTTGCATTTGTTTGGTCGTGCGAAGGGGCTCTGAAGAAGCTCAGATTTTCTCCTATCTTCGTATACGACAATCTCATGATGTTTAGAGGCCTCAATGCAACCCAGCCAGTCTGCGACTCTTGCTCTTGAATATTCGATTACCATCGCATCCACGCTTATCACCCGGGGTGTTTCACCTGCATTTCTGCTGAGATGTGCGAGCAGCGTACTTGCCTGTGTGAAAGGCGTCCGACTTTCCGAGTACTCTATTAGTGCAATCGTTTTGTTTTTCGATCGCACCAACCGAAATCGGTGGCCGTCTACCTCGCACACCGGCATGGCGTCGTAGGTTTTCCGCTTCATTGTGACTTTTGCGGTACTCCCATTGAGCAGGCAAGACAATCCAGGTTGCGGGCTCGTTTCCGTTCCCAGGCGAAGCAAAAGCTTATTCCGAATCTTTCTACAAATTTACAAATTACAAACAACAAATATGTATTACAAAAAAACTTAAATTTAATAAATAAATAAACATACATGGAATAATGTCATATAGTGGCAGTTGAACCTGTGACATCAGTTTCAAATACAGTTAAATACTATAATGATCGATGACTGGTTTAATTTGGCCTAGACATGAAAGTTTGAGAACTGCTTGCCATTGTTATATTTCATATTCATAGTGAAGTTTATTCATAACTACCCACATATTATGTTACTTATATTGAAATGATTTTGTGATGCATTAGGTTGGTGGTGGGTATTGTTGTTTTGTATTTTATGTTTCTTTTGAGTTTTTGTTTGTGTACCGTTGAAAGATGTCGGGTCCGAGATACAGGGTAACCTAGTTCGGGACCGACGCACCAATGTTTTGTAAGATATCTTTTTAGCAAATAAAATTGTATTATTATTATTCACGTATATCTTTATTTCCTTAAGTCTAAGTTTTTACAATATTTATATAAAATATCATAAAAACATTATAAAAACCTAAACCTAGTTTACCGCCAGCAGCGGGGCAGGGCCCAAGCTACCGGTGGTTAGGGCTGCAGACTGAGGAACCTCCTGACGATGCGCGCCGTGTCGAGGATGACCGCCTTCTGCGTCTGACCCTTAATCCAACCGTCTAGCGAAAGTCTCTTGAGATGTTGGTCGAGACTTTTCGCTACAAGGCCGTTTGCCGACACAACTATTGATCGTCGAATCAACATCCCACATGGCGGTAACCTCATGAGCCAAGTCAAGGTACTTGTTATTATTATTTCTTTGTTGCTGTCCATGAAGAGAGCCACTCCGCGGATACGGATCCCTGATTCTCCTCGGTCTGCGTTCTCCAGTAGTTGTTTGACGGAGATACTCTTCGAGGAGTTATGTTGGGCGGGAACCGCATGCCGTGCGGCGTCCACAGACAGCGGGGCAGGGTGTGGTGGTGATGGGGGGGCGCGTATTTGAATTAGTGGAATCTCTCTTGGCCGCTATGCGGAATGAGCTCTCCATGAAGGACAGGAGCCGTGTTCTGTTATCTGGATCTAAGATGTTGTGGAGATCCGAGACAACCAGCCTTCTGTCGATCATAGATTCGAGTTCATGTCTTGCGTCCATGAATCGGGGACAATCGACTAGCACGTGCCAGACCGTTTCGGGTTGGTCGGGGTCACACTCGCATGCCGAGATGCCGCATGTCCGACTGCTCTTGAGCTTAAATCTGTACAGGTAATCTGCTATTCCTCCGTGTCCCGTCAACGCTTGTAGCTGGAAGGGAGTCAGTTTCGTGGTTCTCATCACCCGATATGCGTTTGCTATATCGGGGAAGAATGTCTGGGTGACTTTTCCGGTGTCCGAGGTCTCATATCGATCTTGCCATTTTTTACCGATTCTTCGCGGATTTTCCTTTTGACGTAGGCCAAGGGGGTCCCCTCGTAGTCCCTGGGTGACTCCGTGAGTGCCGCCGATTTGGCCAGTTCGTCGGCTCTTTCGTTGCCGACGGTGCCAACATGCGCTCTCACCCAGAAAAGACGAAGAGATCTTCCTTCAGCATTTATCTGTCCAATGTTTTCCTTTAACTTAACCAAGGGGTGGCTCGTTTTTGGGTTACTTAGTAGTTCGAGTGAAGATCGGGAGTCAGTCAGGACATTCGACTTCTGGGTCCTTGCTCTTTAACGCGCCATTTGAGTTGCCCGGTAAAGAGCATAAAGTTCCGATCGAAAGACTGTGCATTCGGAGTGGAGCTTGAAGGTCGAGTTCTTGACCTCTCTGCCATTGTTAGAGCGTCTCCAACTTTACCATCAATTTTACTGCCATCAGTATAAATTTGAGGCCCTTGTGGAAGATTGGAGGTGTCTTCTAGGAGCTCGTACTCTACGGATAACTGCGTGAACGGATGGGGTTGGTCCAGGCAGTTAACATTCCGTTCGAGTTTCAATTCTGTTGGAAAGTAATCTTGGGAGAGGTTTTTTTACCCTGTACAAATTTGCCGCTTCCTGTATTCTCAGATCCAGGGGGAGCAGGCCGGAAAGGGCAAGTGCTGCTTTCAGAGAAACAGTACGGCACGACTTACAGATTTTCTGGGCAAAACCTCTTTGGATAGCGTTCAACTGAGACTTGTTTTCCTCGAAATCTGCCGCTTGCGCCCATACACTTGAGGCATGCATGATGATAGGTTCCACCACAGCGACGTAGATAGTTCTCGTGATTTCGCCATTTAATCCCCAGATCACCTTCGCTGCACATGCGAGCTGTCTATAAATGTTCGCCACTTTTTTACATTGGGCGGTCACATGTGCTTTAAAGTTGAGCCGTCGGTCGATCAGTAGGCCTAGCAGTTTGACTTCCTCGACCAGATCGAGCCGGACGCCAGACATGACTATGTTTGGAGGTTCGTACCTCAACTTTTTTGTGAAAAGCATTGCGTTGGTTTTATGCGCTGCAAAGTTGACTTTGTTGATTTTACCCCATTCCACTGTCATGCTCAGCGCCCCGCTCGCTTGCTGTTCGATGATGTTTGGACTGCCTGTAAATACGAGAACGACGTCGTCCGCGAATGCTTGACAGTATACTCCCTCGGCTTCTAGCATTCGCAGTAACGAGTCTAGGATCACATTCCAAAAGGTCCACAGATGGACTCTTGGATGCATCCCTTCGTTGTTTCCTTCTCATAGACTGCTCTTGCATAGTTGACCTTGATTTTACGGCCACTGAGGTATGAGGTTACCATGTCGTAGAGGTTTGTTGGGCACCTCTTCTACGCTAATTGATTTATGGGCGGGCCACCATGCATTGTCGAAATCCTATAAAAAATCTATATCCAGGGAGATTAGGAGTACGGTGTCTTTACTGTCTATTCCTTTTTTGATGTGCCACCAGGTCTACCAGGTCATAGAGGGCGTTCTCGGTGCCTCTTTGGGGCATGAAGCCGTACTGTTTCCTACTGATGGTTGGGAGGAGATGCCATTGGAGTCGGTTTGCGAGAAGCTTTTCCACGATTTTTCCGGGAACGGACAGAAGAACTATGGGGCGGTAAGATATTGGGTGTGTGTAATCTGTCTTACCGGGTTTGCGTAATATGACCACGTGCGCCTCTTTTCATTGCTTGGGGAAGTGTTTCAGTGACAAGCATTTGTTTGCTATCGCCAAGAAAACATCCCATTCGCAATGTAAGGCTGCTGCGCAAATATCAGCGGTTAGCCCGTCTGTACCGGGGGCTTTTTCGGATTCAGAGTTCCCAATACTGATTCCAGTTCCGCTGATGTGAATGGTGGATCATTTTCCGGTAAGCCCATAGGCGTTTCCATCGTTTGCTCCCGTAGCTCTGCATGACACGGTTGGTCTGTGCTCTCAGAGTCGTCGGGATAGAAAGTTTTTGCAAGTAGTTCTGCTGATAGTTGCGGGGATAGAGTGTTACCTACGGTATCTCTTAGGAGTATTTCTTCCTGTCTCGTCGAAGTTTTTCTCATCACTCTGTAGATCTTGTCCCACATACTTTCTTTCTCCTGATTCGTGCAGAACTCCTTCCAGCTTTCCGTCTGAGCTTGTTTGACTTTTTCCTTGTAGTCTTTCCGAGCAATTTGGTACTGTTCGACTACAAGTTCAACTCTAGTCAGGGGCGGCATTCGTGATCCTTCTCTTTCTTCTGAGAACTTCTTTCTTCAGATTTTCGAGTGTTTTCGTATACCATGGGGGGTTGGATTTCCCTTCGGCGAGCTTACTAGTGGAATAGTGTGTTCGCAGGCTTCATGTATACCAGATGTGTAGCTAGTGGACTTTTGCATTTCCCCACTGACTCCGGCGTGATGTTTCTTTCTTGTTCATGTTCCTCATGAGTGCCCTTAGCAATAAGATATTCGGGACCGCGCTATGCCATCCCATTTTACCCTTTCAGGGCACTCGCTACTAAAAGCGTTGTGAGCGAGTTCTCTGATGGGATTGTTTGGATGAGCATTCGCGCAGTTTTTGCATTTGAGTGGCAGGTTTTCTTTTCTGGCCTTGCATTGGGTCCAGGAATGTTTTTTTCCGCAATGACTGCAGGATTCATCCCTTTCCCGGCAGATCGCTTTTGTGTGACCGAAACCTAAGCACTTGGTGCACTGCACCAAAGGCGAGTGTCTGCCACTGGTCTCCTCTGGAGCCTCAAAGTAGACCTTTTCGGCGTCCAAAAACGTTCTGTGTGTGCTTCATGCCTATTACAACAAATTATGATAATTTTACTAACATAAAACTAAACATCTACTCTCATCAGAAATTCAATAATTGGGGGTTTTATACAGCTATAGAATTTATTTATAATGTTTTTGGTTCATAACGTAACATAAAATATTATGTAATGCATAGTCCTTGTAGAACTTACCGTACCGTGGGAAACTAATATACCTAAAGACCACGAGAGACGATTTTCTTAAAAGATGAAATAAAATAAGTATTACGTAAACGAATTAACAAAACACGGCTATGTAGTTAGTTTATATGCTGTAGAAGTGGGAGCGAGAGGTATACCAGCAAAATATCTCTATAACCTGCTGAAAGACCTTGGCTTATCCAGAAGTGCAGTAAGTTCTATACTAGAACGAGTATCTAAAGCTGCACTAGTAGGCTCATATCAGATTTGGCTGGGCAGGAGAGAAAGACGAGTAGTGAAGGTGAGTGTTGATGTACGTCAGAAAGGGGCCCCTTAACCTACGCCCGAGTCACAAGTCTCGGGAACTACTCGGGTTTTCTCTCACTGCCACACGATGGACCCGGCACTTGCACGGTGAATCCATGGAATGCTAAGAAAATTGTCTCATAATTAGACTGTTTTTTTTAATTTTATGGTGACACTTAGTACTTTTTTCTAACAAAACCTTTTGCAACTTTTAATAAATAAGCGTCAAAATTTAATGAATTTTAAAACACTACTAACCTTACAAGGAATGCTAGCACCATGTCTAGTACAAAAGGCACATTTTCTGGACAATGCTGTCGACACAATTCCCTTAACCCTGGCTTCTTCCAGTTGATCTTTATCATCATCAGAGGTTGAGGCAGAAGCCACCTGGTCTTGGAATGGCGGAGTGAATTCAAGGCAAAAACGGTGAATGTACAGCATAGATGATGACACTATAGAGGACAGCTCCAGGACCTCTGTGTGGCCGATGATGGACAGTTCGTCAGTATGCTCCATGTTGTAGAGAGGTGTTCTGTGAGAATAATAGAATATTTTTAACAGTATTCATTCCATAGTCATAGAAAAAGCAAACAATTTAGTTATAAGACATTCAACACAATTATTTATATTTTTACAAAAAATCCTTCACAAATTTATGTAGAATTTATTGTAATACTTATTTATATGGACCAAAATTTGTTTTGTTTTCACCTGGCTGAGTTAATTTGGAACTTACTTGCACTTATTGAATGCTTTCTGGCGCCTACTCAGAGGTACGGCTAAAGGATGCTGATTGGGATCCACCAGTTCAGGGGGAGGAGACACCAGACCAGGGGTCACTGGAGTAGTTGGAGTGCTGTTCGGGGTTGTCCCGCTGGTGGGGGTAGCACCACCAGAGGCCACCACTGGAGTGGAGCTACCATCCCCCTCACCAGTGCAAGGGAGCTGTCGCATTTCGCCCTGTCCCAGTTGACTGCGCTCACTCAGGTTGCACAGAGCGCATACTTTACCTGGCCTGTAGAATATCCAAACATGTTATATTACTGCAGTTTAACTTCTTTACAATTTAAAGTGCTATTAATTAATAAAAACAGTTTCTGTGCATAAAAATTTGATGAATAAATAAGAGTAACCTACTCAGAAGCATGTGAAGATATCATAGGATACGTAGATCTCATACACAATCATTTAATTGATCACACTTTATCATTTCAAGAAACATAAAATATTCATATACACAATCTACACGTCAAACCAGTATATTATTACCATTTTTCTGGCATGTATGGAGGTTCTTCAGGAATGGGTGGCATTGTGAAGTCATCCTCTTCCAACATGTCATCAAGAGCATCATCACGACTGCCTCGATGCCGCTTTGCTCCTCGAAGAGACCCAGCTGTCCCTCTATACCTGAGGTAACAATATAGGTGTTTAAATAGATAAAAAATTTGTTAAGATTCATACATCAAGACCAAATAAAGTAAAAGAATAATAAGAATTATATGTAGTAAGAGTAATGATGATTACAGAAAACTGATTATGATTAAGCAATCTTAACCATCCTTCCTGCTATGTCTCTAATTTCACTGATCTATCCCAATATCACCAGGGAAGCGTTAGGATCAGTATTTCCTCATATACAGCCACAACACTGATATTAAAATTTATAAAGGTCTACAATAGGACAAGCAAATTTGTAAAGATCATTGATTATTTAAAGTAATCTAAAGTAAACTTAGGTACATATCTCTTTTTGTCAATACAAAATCTGGTTTATACTGTTAATCCAAGTAATTTTTGAGCCAAATGTTCAACAATTCTGCAAATACATAATTATGTAGTGTGTACTGTGAAACTAAATTATCCACATTTACCCTACACATTTTTAACACTTTGAGAAGATAAAATGTAAAACACCAACACATATTCTATAAATTAAGTATATCAGCAGAAAATCAGAGCAAATCTAAGAAAAGTGTGCATTTGATAAATAACTAAGCACTTGAGGCATTTTTTCTGTTATATTTCTGAAGAATTACAATTCTTCTGTATATCACCAAAATTTACTTTATCCTAGAATCAAAAGGTAGCACTTACAATGTCACAGAAACCATATAGCTTTATTACTTCATGATATGAAGTAAAATATGTGATTATGACAGAAAAATCAAATCCTAGATATGTAGTCAATAAGTTTTTGCTAAAAACTTTTGCATTTGAGTGTGATTCCCTGAAGTAAAGCACAAATGTATCTTAGAATGTAGCACAGAAATAATAAGTGCAAGTTGACATTTATTAAACTGAGTTTGTATTTCAGTTCCCACTACTAATTACATTTTGACTTCAATACATCAATCATCACTGCTAAATATGTATGGCATTGTGTTGCTTATACACTGAACTGCCATTCCAAATGTTTCATGTTAACAGTAAAATATGCAATACCTCCGGACAATTTTTCCTTCCCGAGTCAACTTCGGGCCTTCTTTTCGAGGTCTGCCAGGGCCTCGACGACCACCAGTGAAGAATGGTCGAGTATATCCCTGGTGATGGAAGAATGCTGGTTGCGCGACAACACCATGAGGAGACGCTGGTTCCTCCCCGCGTGGCGACGATGCACACGATGTAGGGGTTGACCCCGGTCCAGGGTAGAACTCTACAACATTAACATCCCCAGTTTAATTTCCATTTTTCTAAAATTTCTGAGTAAATAAGAACTTAGCAACTGAGATCATTGGCAGCCTACTGACCTTAAGTATGACACATTTATATGGGGGACAATTAAGAAACATACTAACCTGAGGACGGCGGGGCTTCGCCCTCATCTTCGGACCCATCATCAGGTAGCAGGTCGACGTCGAGAACATTATCATCCGGGACGTCCATCTACAATAAAACACTCAAAGTTAGAGAATTAATTCAACAGCGCCACGGTTACGACATGACGAAATTATTTACTTCAATGTAGAGTACACCGCCATAATGAACGAGTAACTCCGACACCAACTTCCAAACTTACCGCAAGTTACTGCGATGGACTTTTAACTTATAATTCTCACTATGAAAATATAGAAGTCAAAATTAAAATCATTTTTGTGTATAAATCTACATTGGAAACACAAAAACACGAAAAATAATCGCAAAACGCGACGAAATCGAAACCAAGCGCACAATCAATAGTGCAGTATGTTGCGATTCGAATCATCGAATCAAAATAATTCGAAGACTGAATCATTCATTGCCATCGACTTAGTATCGAATAATTTACAATAATATGGGTATTATTTTTTCTATGCACTCGGAATAAAATTACAAGCAAAAGCAAGAAAGGTTATCATTTAATTTCAATTTATTTTAAAATGTGTTATTTGTTAGTTGATGAGCAAAATATATATTTTTTAATCTGTAAAAAGTAATATAACATGGCATCACTTTTAAGCTACGTGGTTGTTTTTGTTTTGTTATCTACATCGAGGTTATACAAATAAAGAAACATGATAAGGTTCAATGTTCAACAAAATAAATAATTTTATTTTTGTGTGTAATAAATGAAATAGCCTGATATAATATTATTAAAAATTAATCTATTACAGTCACACAAATAATCTTTACTCAAAAGTAGTTTCCTGTAGGGCGAACTTTAATAACTTACGCAAATCAATTACATTAAGCATCAAACAAGCAAAGGGTTCGTTCCTAATGAAGTAAGCAACAAAGGTGCTTCCACTAAGCGCTAACTGTGTACGTGCCAGTGCATGCGTGTCTTCCGAGGATTCATTTATCAATAATTTTATTGGTTAAAAATAATACAAACAATGACAAATATCCTACATTCACTTTTACTAATAATATGTATAAGCAGTTACTGCAATTCTGCATTATTTGAAAGTGATTCTTGCTATTCATTTGGAAGCGGTAATGTATTTCCGGTGGAGCTAGAAAAGTTGAACATAATCTTCAATTTACCAAAGCTATGAGTAAGTATTGTTTCAAATCCATTGGTGTATATAATATCACCGTTAGAAAACAATAAAAGCGTAAATTTGTTTGAGTAACCATTTTAATCTATGCGTTTTTACATTTTCAAAGTTTCAAAACCGGCACCAGAGTGGGAGGCAACTGCAGTTGTTAATGGAGAATTCTCACAACTTTCATTGAAAAGCTTTAAGGGAAAATATTTGGTGTTTTTCTTCTATCCACTAGACTTGTAAGTTCTGTTAATTTTCCTGAAACGTATTTAACTTATTAATGTATTTATAAATTAAAAAGTTATTTCTGATTAGTATAATTTTTGGGGTAAGGATTTCGAAGAGTAACTTTATCAATACCTTTTTTGGATCAAAACCAGATAAACAAATCCTTGTGACAATGCTTTATTTCAAGAGCAGATCAATTTTTGATATTAATAATATTAAAAATTGATCCCTACGTCATGAAATCTTGTTAATTTCTAGTTCAAGATAAAAGGCGACGATAAGAAACGTACCTAATTGATTAGGTGTAACAGATTATGAAGGCATTCATGTTTTTTATGATTGGACAAAAATATAAATGACAGAATGTAATGTTTCTCTTTTCAGTACTTTTGTTTGCCCCACCGAAATATTGGCATTTTCTGAACGGATAGATGAGTTTAAGAAAATAAATACTGAAGTTGTAGCATGTTCAGTTGATTCTCATTTCACTCATCTTGCTTGGATAAATACACCACGGAAAGAAGGTGGTCTTGGAAAGATCAACATCCCTCTTTTGAGTGACTTGACCCATTCGATTGCCAAAGATTATGGTGTTTACCTGGAGGATCTAGGCCATACTCTCAGAGGGCTATTTATAATTGATGATAAAGGCATCCTTAGACAAATAACAATGAACGATCTACCTGTGGGTCGATCAGTCGATGAAACACTAAGACTTGTTCAAGCGTTCCAATATACTGATAATCATGGTGAAGTATGCCCAGCTGGATGGAAGCCTGGTCAAGACACGGTAAGTTTAAGAAAAACGCAAAGTATGTCACACTTTGTATATCTATATAATAATCTTTATACACCACAACTACCAAAATAAATTTATGCACCCCTTTTAATTGTTTCAGATAATACCCAACCCTGCTGAAAAGAAAAAATATTTTGAGAAGAATGCTAGTTAGTAATGGTAGTTTTGAAAGTTAAAATAAGATAATTTGAAATATCAAAGGGAGTTCGTGAAAGAATTTAAGGCACGCAAGGAGAAGGAAACATACAAGATAAAAAACTCGAAGAGCCTTCAAAATCCTTCGCGAAATGAAGATTAAATCTGTGCCTGATGCAAAACGCAAATGATATTCCCAGAACACCACAAGATACTTCCACAGGATTGCGGTTTAGATATTAGTAGTCTTGGTGAATACTTTATTGTACTTACATACATAAATACGCACATTTCAATGTGGCTTATAATTTTGAAAGTCACTGTTTAAAAGCAATCGGGGCGTGGCGTAAATTCGGCAGTGTTTTTTTTTTAAATTTCACCTCGTATTTTGACTCTTACCATTTCTATAGTTTCATAATGTTTGATCTCTTTATGATACCTGGGATTGATTACGTATGTCACAAAAGTAATATAAGATACTTAAAATAATTAATTAAAAGAGCATACATAACATCGATATCAGTTTTTGTATCGAAATTACAAAGATTTTGTTTTTTCAACTGTTTCATAATTAAATGAATAGGTTATATTACAAAGTTTATCAGAAACTTGATGATTAAAAGATTTCAGTTACTTTGTCATACATTCAAATTTTCCAAATATATCTTCTTATTTTATTTACAAAATTAATTAGTTTTCTCACAAATGTGTAATTTATACCTAAATAAAATAAAAGTTAAAGAGAAATAAATACAATCAGCCTTAATTACGAGAATAAGTCATGATGTAAGTAACCAAAAAATTTTACCAAGAATTTTTTTGTCATTTAGTCTAAACTTATAACAACAAGGAACCAAGCTTGTGAAAAATAATCAGTGAAGGCTGAGTGTTAAATTGTATTTGGTTTACAGCATTAAAATACTCATTCCTTTCTTTAAAGGTGTGTTTAATTTTATCCCAAAACAAAATACTTTAAGTAAAACTCAATATCAAGAACCTAAGGGATCTGAGTAATTCTTCTGATAGGGACATTCAATAAATCCAAAACGTATTCAAAGCAGACTGTGCATCACACAGAGACAAAATTAAACATTACTAATGCTTCCTCCATATGAATAATACCTAAATATATTAACTACCTGGATTAAAAAAAACATCTTTCTTAAGGTTAATTTAAAATTTGGAAAAACATTAGCAGTCATAGGGATTGTCGATAGAAGTGAAAACTTTTAACCCAGAATTTGATTGCACACTTTAAGGAAACTACGTGAAACGGGAGGGCGCTGCTAGTCTAGAACATCTAGGCTAGATGGCCATAGTTAGATGTGTAATGGTAGCACATCATGGCCATATCTCGAGTTGTCCCGAAAATATCTTTCATTTTTCATAGCTCACTTTGGAAACTACGCTGGTAAAACCGAAGGCCGTGGCCATGACCATGGCCATTTAGATCAAGTTTACCCGAAGATTTCTTTCATTTACGAACGTGACACTTGAGTTAATTTTTTACCACACGTTAAATCTGTGTACAGTGCGTCAAAATACGTTTTCTCTTCAATAAACGTTTAAGAAATCCAGGCACTTAATACTCGTACCACTATGTAACAAGGTCATAATATGTACCTGCAACAAAATGTTCCATATATACATACATATAATAGTTTTACGTGAGGAATTTTTGCTTCAAGCTCATATTTGAGAGAACTCTTTTTACTCAACTTCCACTTTTTCGACTTCCAGTTCAGGTTAAATCTTCACTTAAATCTACAACTGCATAAGTTTTGAGTACCTAGTACCTTAAAAAAACCTTTCTTGAAAATTTCTGTAAAACAAAAAGTAAATTTCAACTCTAATTCTTTGGGTTTGTTTCTAAATCAAAAATACTATGAACGTCGAGATCTATACTCTTATAGTAGTACAAACAAAATTCTTAGAAATATGCAAATCTTTTAAAAACGTATTATTTAAAATGATGCAAATCTTTTTAAACTATTACGTGAATAGTACTCTGGAATAACATCACATAATAATTTATGGAAAAAAATTGAAATATTCGGAACAATACACGAAAGAGTGTGTGAAAAATAATGTGCTCCTCAGTCAAATATTGAGTTCATATTTTATTACATTTTAAGCTTCATAATTAAAATATATTAGTTAATAACTTTCTTAAACAAACACCGAAACACTTGAATCACTTCATAGCTATTAATAACAGTAGCATATAAGTAAGTTGTGGTAAATAAACCACCCTTTTGACTCAGCTGTAAACAAAATTAAGGATTTTGTTTTAAGGGAACAGCTGAGCATACTCATCGGGTATGAGCGTCTGTCATCATTCTGATAGCTTTAAATTTTAAATTCAACTTCATAGTGCTTTAGGCGCTTGCTTTGACATATACCTGTTACATCTCTGGCAATGTTCGTTTCTTGCCAGCTTCATAAATGGCAGTGATAACCCAAGAACACGTTTTACGGAACAATGATTTTGTTAATTATTAATTTTAAAGAAATTGACAGCACAAAGCTTAGACAAACACTTTGTTAGAGACAAACAAGACACATTTATGATTAATACAATCAGTCTGGAGCCTGCAATGTATTATACTCGTACTCGTAATTACCTATGTATATTTTACAATCCAATATTGACATGCGCGAAAACTGTGTACTTTTCTATGGATCTGATTTGGGCAGCTGCCTTGGCACAAGAATCCGGGCTGTCGTTTCTCAGTATGACCCGGAATCCTAGCTAGGATAATGCTGGCTCCAGCATCTTGACTCCCCTAGACCTTACAGTGCTTTTCTTATTTGAATGAGAGGGAAGCAGTAGCTTTTTGAGTCGAAGAAGAAGACAATGGGCCCATTAAAATTATACGCTTTAATAAACCGGACAGCTTCCAGGATGGCAAGGGCTTCTTTTGTGAAGATAGAAGAGGGTGAGGAGGGGAAGGAACTTTAAAACTTAAACAATTTTTTTTGTTTGCACTACAAGCAACTGCAACCACAACCCTATTTTGAGACAACTTGGAAGCATCCGTAAAAATAAGAGAACCATATAGATACTTAGTATTCAAGCGTTCACTACACAGTTTGCTGCACATTTTTGCTATACTACGCATTTTTGTCGTTTTTATTGATGCCAAAATGAAATAAAACATTTTTGAATGATTGATTTCGAATCAAAGTGTTGTGTTTTATTTTCATATTTCACATCCCTGAGTTTTACATTTGGGTTTCAGTGTTGTCAAAGTCAGACACACTGGAAACTGGATGCTAAAGCGCCTATTAGACTACAGGCTTGTTCGCACTAGGCTAGTACTGCCCACCTAACCATAAACAACGCATCTGCCTGGCGGCAACAATTGAGAAAAACGCGCGCAAATTTTTTTTTTCAATTTTTTGTTGTAAAAAAAGTTTTATTATGAAATTTAAAAAAAAAAAATTTGGAATATATGACCAAGGATATTTATTTTCATATCGTGTAACATAGAAACGTGTATACTTCTTATTGATTTAATGACGAATCAAAAAATATTTATGACTAAGAAACTTGAATTAAATTTCTGGACTTTACTAAGCACATACAACGCATGTGCAGCAAATGCGTTGCATATGCCTAGGTAAGCGTTATTATGATGCTAATAGCTAGTAATATGACTATATCGCGTCATCATTTTCCTACTTATTACAATTTCAAATGAGAACTTAAGCTGGTTATGACTAGTATCTGTGCCATGGAATGCATGTAAATGCGATATAATATTTTAATATATAATTATTTTACTGAGTATAATTAAAGAAAATTCAAGTGAATTTTATAAAATTAACTTTATTTACTATATAACATAATAATGCACTGTGTGTCATTTATATTACTCATAATCAGTCTCAATGCCACAATAATAAAAATTACATTACTATCTAGTTTTGAGATCCAAATCAGGTTTCCTTAAACATTAATTATTACAAAACAAATGTTAAACTACAACAATGAAAACAAAACAAAAAATTGACTTCCAAATCAACGTAGGTACTTACTGACCTAGAAAAAAACATGTTATAATTATTGAACCAGTAATTTAGAGTAGAGATTCCTGGTGCAATATGCTTGTTTCACTCGTAATAACTAAAGAGCCTTTAGTCGTCACAGTCAGATGAAACAGGCAAATTGTACCAGAATTCTCTCCTGTTGGCCGGCATGAGAGGCACGAGTTTCGAGACGATAGCCGCTTTGCGCTCATGATCAATGCCTCGAGGCTCAGTTCGTTGTTTTGGTTCTGGGAACTCTTGAGACTTCAATATTTTCAATTGCAGAAAATCCAATGACTCATAACCTTCTTGTACGTGGCTTGTTTTGTATTTCAGTAAAAGCATCCCCTTACAACTTGTACGGATACGACGTCTTTCAAATATACGCGCGGCTCCATCTTTCGAAGCTTGTGCTGGGATGACAAATCCTGGTATTTAAAAAGTCTGTGAAAGCCATGACTTTCACAGAATTCTTTCAGAATTGGCCAACCCAACACAATCTACGAAATCAGAAAAGTCGTAGACTTTGTTCCTTTCTTCAACGACTTTTCTACCTGGTGGTGAAACGCATCGGCAGACATGAAACTATGTCCAGGCTCAAAATATTTGAGTGTTATTACTTTAGCGTTTATATGCTCACTGTTAACAATGGTCACCAAAAAAGATAAAAGGGCCCAATTTTTATTCTGAGCGGCACAATTGTCCAGCCAAAGAGTTATGTTTTCATAGTCTCGTTTGTAGAGAAGAAACGATCTTAAACTTGATATTATGTCTTCTTGATTTCTTCCCGAAACAGTTTCATTCCATAGAGCCGCAAAAGGTACATGCTCAGCAGTTGTCTTGCCGAGAGGAACGAAACTCTCGTTAAATGCAACGATGCGTGGGCAAAATATTGCGGCTTTAAACTGATCTATCCTAGGCAACATTATAACCTTTTGTAAATCAGCTGAGTAAAAAACATTAGCTTTATTTTCTTCTGCAATCTTAGCGTCATGTTTGTAGGATAAACGAGTTTCTTCATACCTCTTTTTGTGAGATATGTAAGTATTGCAAGTGTCGCATGCTATGTCTGGGTCATCTTTATGATTGATATCATGTTTATCAAATATGGCACATGTCTCGCATTCTTCATGGCCCAAGTGGGCGAATGATATATTCATATCATTTTAACAACCAATCTATAAAACTCAAAGACACTTTGGTACCTGGCATTTGTTCGCAAAATTGCCTATGCATTTCAGAAACTGAAAGGTCACTCGGAAGGTATAAGCGGTTTGGTGCGTGTTCTCGTCTATAATGGGAAATACAAGGATTATACGTTTGGATGTGGTTTTTTATAATGTCTTTGTCGATTTTGTTAGTTCTTACGTAGTTTCCGCGACAATTTTTTTGTTCATCAATCTCTTTTTTCATCACGTTTCTGATTTTACTATCATTTTTAGGGTCGTATCCAAGAGTAGTCAAAAAAAAGATTTTACATACTTCAGTTCTCTCTAAACTACTGGCTTTAAGATAGTACTTATAAGTAATTGTTCTTTTTTTATTGCTTGTTTCTAATCTTCTCAGCACTGGTTTTTCGTCAATAAGACATTTGATAAATAGGCCTTTTGCTTCAAAATTCAAACTTGTGTATTTATCATGAATTTCTCTTCTTTGATCATCAGTTATATTCATAGTGCATTTTTTTTTGCATATTGACATATTGCATGGATCCTTTAGCAATGTTCTTTCATCTTGTTCTTTCCTTTTCTTGGCTTGTCTTTCTTTCAGACTTTCTTCAAATTTTCTCCTTTTCTAGGATTTCCTGATTTGGTTAAACCAAGAACCACTGGATTATGGTTAATAACTGCTGTTTGAACAAGTGCGTTGTCTGTTTCTAACATGTTATTATCCTGTTCCTCTAGCAAATTTTTTTCTATGGGTCTGGCTACGTTATTGTTCGGTTCATTCGTGAGATCGTTTTCGGTTTCCTGCGGTAAGTCAGAACACTGCTCTTCAGTTAAATTACTTCCAGTTTCCGTTGGTAAATCGGGGGTTTGCTCTCTTGTGAGTTTGTTTTGTACTTCTTGTAGCTGATTTTCACTTTTATTCATTAGTAGTGTTTTAGTTGTACCGTTCTCTACATTTTCTTCTTCTGAACTGCTTTCATAGGAATCGGGGATGTAATCTTTGTCTACACAGCTATCGTCTGAATTATGCCATATATCAGACGGATCTTTTTCTGTATCGGAAGGAGGTAATTCTTCCGTGCATAACAGTGAGGTTATATCGGGTTCTTTTTGATAGAGTAAATCTGTTTTAAGTTTATTAAGATCGCAAGACTGTACAAATCTGAAGGAATTGTCATATTCATTGCGGTACTGATGATTAAAAATCACTTCATGATCTTTAAAATCGTGTGGTCTGGTCCATAGTTGTTGTATATTAGTTTTTTTATGGTCTTGTGTCTGCTTGGCCATCCCTAAAATTAGTAAGTTACGCCTCCCAGCCATTTTTCTGTAAAAAAGAGGATTAATAATTATTACACATAAACCTGCTTAAACTAAATAAATAAATACTCTTGGACATGTATATCACACAACACTCTCTAGTTCCAAACTAAGCAAAGCAATGGAAACTTGATTGCTGATAGAATACAATTATAAATAAATAAATAAATACATTTATATAGGTTTTTTTTTGTAAACACATACTTATGATACATAGTAACACCCAGACACAGAACAAACATCTATGTTTGCCACACACAAATCTTTTCTCTCGGTGGAAATCGAGCCCACGACCCACAGCACTACTACCGACTGAGCCATGACGCCTGTCTAACTACAGATGGTATCAACTTATATAAGTAAAATATTCAATAAATAGTGCATTTCTTTGCATATTGAAATATTGCATGGGGTAGCTACACTCTTAACACGAATTTATTTGATACCAAACACGATTCATTTTTTCGGTAACATTTTATATGTAGAACTTACTTATCTATGCTTCCAACAACGATACCTTTTTATATTATGGTGTTATGGGGTAAGACATGAACATTCATGATGTACCTACATATTCGCATGACATGTTTAACCTAACAAGATCTTAGACAATCATTATACTTAAATCAATAGGTAAAAAATAGCGCGCGTACGCAGAATACTCTACTAACGCAAGTAGTTAGTACTCAAAAGTACGTAAGCGCCAATACATGAAAAGTAGACTTACCATAATTTTGTTCCGCGCCAAAATTCTCGCGTGATGCGACGCGACGTGGGTCCGCCTAGAATGACTGAGCGCGAATGACAAAGATCCGCGCTCGAATCCCCCCGCGCTTACCCCGTTAGCCCAGCACTGAAGCTTCCTACTAATTATAAGCATCGCATGTGTATTACATGCGTTAGTTACGCTTAGGATGGCTATATTTTTCAAAAAGTTTACTATTGATATAAAAACAGTAAGAAGCATTGCGGTTTTATTTCTAGTATCTTTATAATAAATGTTTCTTAATTACCAGTCATAAACATCGTAGGCGGCGAATAGGTTGCTTAAGCTTAGCAAGTGTTTAGATCGCAATCTAGTATTTCTAGCGATTAATATCGCATCTGCACATATGATACGTATGACTAGTATTTATCACTTAATTTTTGCAAGTAATGAACCATACGCTGTTAATTCTTAGGAAAGATGTCAAAATATTGCACTTACGTTGTTATATGCTTTCAATTTTTCTTTACTATCAAACATACAAAAAAACGGGTGATTGATCCTAATAGAACCCGTTACGGAGAATCCGAATATGTATACAACTCAATTTCGCTAAAATTGTCGAATGCGCTGTTCTTCATTAGGAGGGCAGAGTAGTTTAGCCTAGTGGCGAGTAATTTAGCAACTAAACGTGTATGAACAGTGAAAATTTAGTCGAGTAATTTAGGAAGTGATTAAGTCGAGTCAATCCATTTTGTTCTATTTTCAACGGGCGAGTAGCACCCCCCACCACGCGTTCGTTGCGAGCGGTGCGCTCATTGGCTCGCCGATTAAACAGGTTCGAACTTGTCGAATTAGTCTGGAGAGAAAAATAACTTCAAACAAATGCGTTGTAGGATCTGCATGTTGCGAAACGCTACTCACTTGTGAACTGTACTAAAGCACGGTGCGAACGATTTTTGAATAGGTGCGAGTATTTTAGCTGCTAAATTACTCTCTACTAGACTAATTTGCTAGCCTAATGCGAACAAGCCTTACGCGTTATTCAGTCTTAAGGCTTAAGGCTTGTTCGCATTAGGCTAGTAATTTAGCTTAGTGACGAGTAATTTAGCAACTAAACGTGTATGAACAGTGAAAATTTAGTCGAGTAGTTTAGGTAGTGATTTAGTCGAGTCAATCCATTTTGTTCTATTTTCAACGGGCGAGTAGCACCCCCCACCACGCGTTCGTTGCGAGCGGTGCGCTCATTGGCTCGCTGATTAAACAGGTTCGAACTTGTCGAATTAGTCTGAAGAGAAAAATAACTTCAAACAATTTTCCAAATACGAAATTGTCTGTGGAATAACTTATTTTATTGATCACACAAATTTCCTCATTCACCTCTTCTAAAATGGCTATTTTCTTATTTATTACGATTCGATAAGATTAGCTTATTCATTCATTTATTTTATTGCGTTGTAGGATCTTCATGTTGCGAAACGCTACTCACTTGTGAACTGTACTAAAGCACGGTGCGAACGATTTTTGAAGAGTAGCGAGTATTTTAGCTACTAAATTACTCTCTACTAGACTAATTTGCTAGCCCAATGCGAACAAGGCACAAAAGGCTTGATCACACAATGTCCTCATTCACCTCTTCTAAAGTAGTCATTACGATTAGCTTTTTCATACATTTATTTTTTTGCGTTGTTGGCTATTCATGTTGCAAAACGCTACTTACTTGTGAACCGTACTAAAGCAAAGTGCGAACGATTTCTTAACAGTAGCGAGTATTTTAGCTACTAAATTACCCGCTACTAGACTAATATACTAGCCTAATGCGAACAAGTCTTTAGGTAGTATATTAGTTTAGTAGCGAGTAATTTAGTGACTAAATGTGTCTGAACACTGAAAACGTAGTTGAGTAGTTTAGTAAGTGATTAAGTCGAGTCAATCCATTTTGTTCTATTTTCACAGGAGGAATACCACCCCCCACCACGCGTTCGTTGCGAGCGGTGAGCTCATCGGTTCACCGACTAAACAGGTCCGAACCTATCGAATTAGCCTGGAGAAAAAAACTAACTTTAAAATTTATTTCTAAATACGCAATTTTCTGGATTGTCTGTGGTATACCTTCTTTTATTGATCACCTCATTCACCTCTTCTAAAATTGCCTTTGCGATTAGCTTAAACATTCAGTTATTTTATTGCGTTTTAGGCTATTCATGTTACAAAACGCTAGTCACTTGTAAACTGTACTAAAGCAAGGTGTATAGTGGCGAGTATTTTAGCTACTAAGTTTCTCGCTACTATATACACTAATATGCGTAATAATGCGAACAAGCCTTTAAGGCTCAATTCAATTTCAATTGGGTGGTAGCAGACATTAGTTTTAGTGCTTTCACGTTGAGTTAACCATTACCGATCAGCTTACCGATTTTGAATCCTGAAATGGGCCTGAACTACTAAAACAAGAGAATAACAAAAATAAAAAAGTGTATGATGTACATTACCAGATTACCACGTAAACTATCAACGAAAATTGGTTTGAATGAGATCTAGTAAGTAGTTTTATTTTAATACGTCATAAATTGACTATTGTTGAAACACTGCTTAAAGTAACAACGAAGTACAAGAACTTTTGTATTATGTTACTTGCTCAAGCCTTCATAGGCGAGTCCGACTCGCACTTGACCACTTTTATTGAAGTTAATGTTCTTGTTACGTATGAAATATGATACATATTTTTATTCTCTTATTTGACGAAATGTTTTCAATTTTTAATTTATTTTGGGGTTTTTTCTTGTTGTGTTTCCTCTTTTTTGGGGGGATTTCGAGAGCATTTTGAAGAGAAATCAACATGGTCGTTAGCGTAGAATTTTATCTAATGTGAGTAAATTTTTGTTTTCATCAAAGCCTATTTTTGAACGGCTTATGAGAATGTTTTGAGGAGAAATTTAAATGGTCCTCTAACAGCACTGTTGCATACCCACCCGCTGTTTGCTTTTGCGGCTGAAGGACTAGTATCCATGGCCAAGAATAAATAAAAAAATGCAATTGTTTTTATTTTGTATTTTTGTAACGTTGAAAGTTTCGGTCTTTCGATAGGTATTTTGAGTTTTTGAGTGCGAAGTGTAAATTTTTAGTTTTCCCTGTGCAATAAAAATATGTGAGTTAATTCACAAGCAGAGTATTACAGCATAATAATCTACAGAATTCAATTTATGTATTATTGCTCTTTCTTTTGTACTTTATATCCAGTTTGCTCCAGGCAAACAAATTATCTTGTTCGTGGTTCGTGATATCTACATTTAGCGAGTAAAGATGTTTCTCCGTGTTTTGACGAGATTACCATTGGCTAGTTTGCAAACTAGTTTACGTATATCTCAAATGAGGACATCGATATGCGAACAAAACAGTACCTACCTACTTATTTTCTTGTTATCCAGTTTTATGTTTATTGGTATTGTTTGTTTTCGTTAAATAGGTACTTCTGGCTTGAATGATATCATTTGCGGAGCCTCTGGTATGATAAAGCTACTTAACAAAACCCATTGTCTCTAAATAAATAAAGACACAATCATATTGTGTTGTGATCACAGAATAATTTTCTGATGTAGAGTAGGTAAAGATGCTGCTTTCCGATTTGTCATCCAGTTTTTGCTTTGCTTTTGATATTTAAATACAGTAAAATTTTCGTCATTTGGGCATTGTGGATTCACATTCCATATTGTGTTTACTTATTCATGTGTTGACTAAGTTAAAGGTATCAAAAAAAAATTTGATTGTTCTTATTGACTAGAGATATTTCTCAAAAACAGTAAAATTTATCAAGTTAAACAACAGTAAGTTACCAAATATCAAATTTCATCCAAATCCATTGATTTATAGATTTATTATATTATTTGACATATACCATTGCACTTATATGTCGGCACCTGCCTTCAAGTAAGCCAGCTACAGTGCAGTCTCGATATCACAAATCAAAAGGGGACTAGTAAATATTTGTTATATCAAGTTATTTGTTAAACTGAGGTTTGTGTTGTTGGTCTAAAAAGTGTTATAAAAAGATTTAAAATAGTTTTATTCATCACATACCATGGGATTAGAGGTCATATATTGGTGGTTATATAAAGGTTTGACAAAATTCATTAATTAGAGGTATTAACATTTTTAATAGGTAGTTGAAAAATTTAGTATATAGAAGTTTTTCCAAAAATGTTCTGTGTTTACTTAAAAGGTATATTTTGCATTGACTGTTATGGAGAATAGGCATGACGACTCATTTAAAAAGATATCAAAATTAAAGTTGAAAAACATATCTTATTCTAATATTTAAATTCTGACATTATATCAAATGATTTAATGTAATCTCAGGATCAGTTGTCACGCCTATTCAAGGGGATTCGTTAAATTCTGGTTGCACTGTTAAATTGTAATTAATTGTAGCTTGTCTGTAATAGTAACCTAAAATAATCAAAACTAAATAAGATTTTTTTTACAGATTTGAAAACATATTCTAGTCAAACAAATTTTTTCTCAACAAACAACAATAAACAAAAAATTATGGTAGATCCAAAACGAGTGATGAGCTACGAAGACATGTTGAAGGTGATTCATCAACCAGAGAAAGTTATTATTGACGTTCGGAATCCAGATGAAGTGCAGAATACTGGGAAAATACCATCCAGCATCAATATACCATGTAATTATGTCTTAATTATAGTATTCCTGATATGTGCATAACATATCGTCGTTGAAGTTCTAACAACACGTATGTCAAAAACAGCAACTTTTCAGGAGAGAAAAAAATAGGAATATCAAAAAAATCGAAAAATACAACCTTTTAATAATGTAATGATGTTTTCTTACCTTTTTTCCATAAATTGTTAGGAGCAACCGGGTAGTCCGTTTCTTAGTATGGAATTAAATGATTTACGTGCTGTTTCCAAATATAACGCCGATTTGGTGGATCCCGTGTAGTTGCATTTTTTCTTAATTTCAGGAGTTTTTATTGGTCGTTACGTGTTCCTGATTGGCTTAAACGATGCGTCTTCCGATTCTCTAGCGAATGGCATCAAAAAGTCAAAATAGCCAAAAAGTGACTTACGTGGTGTTAGAACTTCAACGACGATATATTATGACAAAATTAATCACATTAATATTACAAATATGAAAGTTTGTGAGTTTATAAATGTGTATGTTGGGTCGCACATAGCTGAATGTATTTGAATGTAATTTAATATGTTATAATAGATTTGTATAAAATTTTCCTCAAATCTGTTATATTTTATATCTATGGATATGTGGTGTACTTTACCTGTATTAATGGACTAGATGTCCGCCTCAGCTTCGCCCGTGGAACATATATAGCACTCATCGAGATCCCGCACATATGACGGTGAAAAAACAAAACTAAACTAAAAACAACGGCATAGAATAAATAATATAGATAGAACGGACACTCCCCACCCCCCGCCAATTTCAAGCTTCCTCACCCCTCAGGCCGTTTCGGATATGCTAGGAGCACTCAACGAAGGGCTGGTATCGAACATCTAATTCCTAACGAAATATCATCATGGTGGGTTGTTGTGCTGTTTACGCCTGTCGGTCAACTAAACGGGACAAGATTAAAAGCTTTATTTAATTTCCTAATGATAAAATAACGTAAGATTAGAAACTTTTCAATAACGTTGCTTTATTACAAGCTTTGCTTAGTTTGGGGTCAGATGGTGTTGTGTGTGAATTGTCTACCAATATTTATTTATTTATAATAACGAAGTCATTTTTAACTCAAAGTTCGTTACTTACACAGCCAGTAACTTACGTGCCCAAGCATGGATTGATAATGCCTGGAGGAATTATTATAGTTACAGAATAAAGTTTCCTTCGTGGGTAAGTGTAAAATAAAATGCGAATGCGTACCTACTAACAGAAATAGATATCTAGGTACCTGATCTAATCTATCATCGGTTTCGTTTCATTTTACGCGGCAATACACCCATAGATTTCTGAAACAATTTAGAAATCTGTGCAAATACCCTTTTTAATTAGAATAGTATAATTTGGCTCCATTCTATTTATGTAACTCAACATTATAGCAAGTTTATAGACTACGTCACCAGGTGAACTCAAGGGGCACAACTATTCAATAAAACAATTCAGTAGCCCTAGCTCTAACGCACACATTCACGCGTGTGTACGAACGACATCTGCGTAGTTGTGTGAAGAGTAGGCAGCTCCACAGCGGCGGTTGTATGGAGTTTTAGTGGAGTGTCCGGGGTGTGACAACGGTGAAAAAATTTTAGAAATTGGTTCAGTCATTCCTGAGAATATCGCTTTCAAGCAAAACACCTGTTCAGCTACCTACAACAACAAGTCAGAGTAGTAACAACTCGGATATTAGCAAAGGTTTTATATTCAAGAGGTATATAATCTGTGATATTCAATGACGCAATCTTAGACACATGCTGTCATGTGTCATGTCAAAGCACGAAACATACGAAAACTCTGAAAAAAGGAATATTATTTCCCAATTTTGTTACATTCTTGATTCATTCTCCGCTTCTGTTAATAGTAGCGTTATTTTCTATAGCCTTCCTCGATAAATGGACTATCCAATAGAAAAAGAATCTTTCGATTCGGACCAGCACTTCCCGAGACTTTAGCGTTCAAACAAACAAACAAACAAACTCTTCAGCTTTATAATATTAGTATAGATAAGCCACCTTTTACTAACTTCATTTAACAAGATATAGTTGCTAATTTGCTGTTAATATCTTGGGGAGCAGCTAGTTTTTAATAGATTTATCTTCATTCTTCAAAGTAACATTTATTAAAATCAAACAATAATCCATAATTGCCTAACAGCCTTACTGAGCATTACAACAGACAAAGCATTTTTGAATAAATTCCATTAATTTTGAACAATAACATGAGTCGTCTCTCTTTATAATATTGGGATAGAATATATTTATTTGCCTGTCCCCACTTTGATATGATTCAATAACTATAAAAATTATCTTGTGAGAGAAGTCCTGAAGTCTCCCAGCTGTGGGAATATAAACTGAGTTGCTTAAACATTTGAATGCTTTAAATTTTCAGTGTCCCATGTCCAAGATGCCCTGATATCGATGTCTGATAAAGAATTTCAGAAGAATTACCAAAGAAACAAGCCATCTTCATCAGATGAATTGATTTTCTACTGTCAATCTGGTAGGCGATCTTCTGAAGCACTGGATAAGGCTCTGAAACTTGGATACTCTAAGTAGGTTTTACTCATAGATTTTTTGGTTCATTCGCACTAGTTCCATTGCTTTGTTCCATGATGGAACTACTGCGAATTTTTTATTCGCATTAGTTTCATTTATTCATAAAGTTGAAATGATGGAACTACTGCGAATACTCAAATTAGGGTTCATTCGCACTAGTTCCATTGCTTTATTCCATGATGGAACTAGGTACTGCGAATGTTTTTTCGTGTTAGTTCCATTTAGGTCCTATGTATAAAGATGAAATGATGGAACTACTGCGAAGGTACTCAAATTAGAATTCTCATTTGTACCATTATGTAAATTATACATGGATAGGTTAAGAGAAGCATTCAACTTCTGAAATACCTCAGCATGTTTGGTTACTAATTTAATTTAGGTCAACATTATTAACAACATACTCTACCACAATTATTAACACAACAACATAGCCAACATTACGGTTATTTAACAATAAAAATTACGAAGTACTGGGTGAAAATCTGACCTACGGCCCCAGGAGTATAGGTCATATTAGTTAATGCATATTAGGAGTAGTTGAGCAAAAAAACAAAACATTGGCTCAAATTAAACATACTTTGTGATACGGCCGCCATAATCAATAACGTAAAATACCTACATAATTATGTTATAGAGTAAAATAATACTGGGTGACAGAGCATTGCTTAGGTTAAACACTGAGTATACTTAGATACAGATAAAGGGGGTTGCGGTCTATTTGGACTGAATGTTATATTGTACTAAAACCGTAATGAACAAATCTTAAAATGACCTTTTCCTATAATGACTGATTTTCGAAATGTCTTTGATGTGTAATGTCCGATAATCATTATGTCTGACGGGACATGTACAATCAGGTGCAACATCAGTACTTCATGCTGGAGTATGTTATACTCTGGTCAATACACTGACAATAAAAATATCATTGTTTCATCAAAGTTCCGTCACCAAAAAATGTCCTACTCGTGTTCTCAACATATTTTCTACCAGTTAGTGTCGCAGTATCTTCTCTTCTTCGCCATATTATTTCTGATCTTAGATCTTTTGAGTGACGACTGCACTGGAGTTCTAGGTACGAGTAATGATTTGAACTTAATGTTCCAATAGCTGCGTGACGCTGTGCTGTTATGTGGCAGACATGTTGCATACCATCAGGTACATGTCCTGCCGTCTCGACTCTCGATACCAAACCCCAAAACCCCAAACTTATTTTATCTGCTGCCCACTTTGAGAATAAATATTTATTGCGTCCCCATTTTTTCACATGCTTAAAAACCACTATAATTTCAAATTCAATTAATTATTGTTAGCTATATTAGTGGGGATTCAACATTCATTCTAAATGAAACTTACTTACTATAAGCCTGCAAGAGTTAACTTGAGACATGAACCCAGTAGGTAGGTAGTACACAACGGACTGCAACCCTCTACACAACACCCTCATTTTTTCCTGGGTTTACCACCCTTTAGGCCTGCAGCGCCAACAAAGAGGCTTATCGCCCTGACTAGTAGAATACTATACATTATAACAAATTTCAAATACAAGATGACCGCCACCACAAAATGGCGAATGTGATTTGTGTTATGTGTTTTGATTGGTTGTGTTAATTATAGGCGTGACGACAAGTCCTGCAATTATATTAAATTGTTTGATTTAATTACAGTTTTTATATAGAATAAAATTGTCCCAATTTTAATTTTGATATTTTTTAGTTTAACTTTATGATCATTCAAAGGGCAACATCATTTTAAAAGAACGAAATTATTAGAAAATGTATTTACCATTGTATAACCCATTAAAATTTCAAGTTACTTTTGTAATAAAACCAGTTTCCTAAACTCAATATTTAATATAGCTACCATACAAACTTTACGCGTTAGTACAATATAACATTCAGTCCAAATAGACCGCAACCCCCTTTATGTGTATCTAAGTATACTCAGTGTTTAAACTAAGCAATGCTCTGTCACCCAGTATTATTTTACTCTATAACATAATTATGTAGGTATTTTACGTTATTGATTATGGCGGCCGTATCACAAAGTATGTTTAATTTGAGCCAATGTTTTGTTTTTTTGCTCAACTACTCCTAATATGCATTAAGTAATATGACCTATACTCCTGGGGCCGTAGGTCAGATTTTCACCCAGTACTTCGTAATTTTTATCTATACTTATAATAAAACTGTAACGGGTCGAATTCTGTACATTGAAGATATTTTGAAAATAATTTTTTTGGGGCACTCCATAGTCGATACTGATGGCGAAACTGCATTTTTTTCTTTCATGTCTGTCTGTCTGTCGTTTTGTATAGGGATCACGCATCACGCGGAAACTACTGATTCAATTCAGCTGAAACTTGGCATGATTATAGTTTATACTAAGGACATTGCTGTAGGCTACTTTTGATCCCCAAATTCTGATCGGTTTTTCTTGCGGGAGGGGTGAAAGTCAGAATGTGTATTTGGTTGTAACTCATGTTTGCGTTGTTTAATTTCATTAATTCTTTTTTGTTAGAAAGAACACATTTTTATATTGTCCCGTCAAAATTTGAACAATATCGGTCTGTTGGTTCGGAAATTACACAAACATTAAATAATAACGACACGCGCGGCGCGTTCGGTACATACTAACTTCTAAATATTCTGTGTATCACAGACGCTCCACAGAATATTTAGATTCTAGATTCTAGAAAGTGCCCACGTGATCGCGTCGCGTCGTCTTGGATGACAAAATAATTGTCAAAAATATATTTTTGCGTGGAAAAACAAACATCATTCGGTTATAATCGACTTGAAACAAGGAGGATGTTTTCAATCGGGTTGCATGTTTTTTTATTTGGTTTTATTTTACGCGATAACTCCGCTAATTGTTAGTTGATTTTGATTATTTCTTTTTTTGTTTGGTAGAAAATACTTCAGAGGTGATCTTAGATATCCAAAAAACAGGGAGGTAGTTTTTCAAATATCAACAAAAAACTAAAATTTAAAAAAAAACAGCTTAGATTTATCTGTACGACATATTTGTCCTTTTTATAAAATTTTGTCGAATCATAGAATTAAATTACCTGTCATTGAAGTAGATGTTTGTATTTTGGAGAAAACATATCAGCATAATAAGTAGCATCATATCAACATTAAACCATTAAATGTTCCCACTGCTGGGCGTCGGGCCTTCTCTCGCAAGGAGAGAGACAAGGCTATAATCCACCACGCTGGCCCAGTGTCGGTTGGTGGATGACATATGACTAAGAACTTAGATTATAGGTAGATTTCGGTTTCTTCACGGTGTTTTCCTTCACCGTTTTAATTACCGGCATTACGAACATGACTCTGAAAAGATAGTGGTGCGCGTGGATTTGAACCCTGGGTCTCCGGTTCGACAGTCGCCGTTCTCCCGATTAGGTCAGCTGTAACTTACTAGACCAGCCGTAACTTATTAGAAAACGTATTATTTCAATCCAAATACTGTTTAAAATTTAAAGGTAGTGTTCAACAAGCTTCGGTGACCGAAGCAGACCGTTGTTAGGGTTCCGTACACAAAGGGTAAAAACGGGACCCTATTACTGAGACTTCGCTGTCCGTCCGTCTGTCACCAGGCTGTATCTCAAGAACGGTGATAGCTAGACAGTTGAAATTTTCGCAGATGATGTATTTCTATTGCCGCTTTAATCATGGCGGAACGTATCAAGTGATCGGGTTGAAATTTGAAATAGAATTAGATTAGTCTGGAAGAATACATAGGCTAAACATTGCCTATGTATAAGTACTCTATGTATTACGTAACAAACATCCAAACAGTGACATTCATAATATTTACAGGACAACGTTGGAACGGCTGAACATATTTGGATGGAATTCGAAACACACGTAGTTTGTACTCAGAAATAGCAAATCGGTTACTTATAGGTTACTGTGACGTAGGAAAGACTAAGCAAATTTGGTAGAAAATTGAAACAAAAATAACTCATAGTCTGAAATACCACATTTATGTATTTATTACCTATCAACCTGAAAAGAAGCATGGGCCCTAAGGAAACAAATATTAACTATCACGTCAAAACGGCACAACGATATGGGATGACATACGAAACACTTAGAGTTTTAGAGTCTAAAATTTCACATGGGCTAATAAGTCTAGTTTCATTTAACTCCATCTAATATATAAAATTCTCGTGTCACAGTTTTCGTTGCCATACTCCTCCGAAACGGCTTGACCGATTTTGATGAAAATTTTTGTGCTTATCCGGTATCTATGAGAATCGGCCAACATCTATTTTTCATCCCCTTAAATGTTAGGGGTAGTCCACCCCAAAATTTTTATTTTTAATTTTTAGTCGAAATTTTTTATTTCTATTTTTTTATGATACAACATCCAAAAATACATACAATCCTCAATTTTCACCCTTCTACGATCAACCCTTATTTTTTAATAGCCATTTTAGTAATTTAATCGAAAACTGATCAATCGTCATTTAATTAGTTATCCCCCCTCGCCAGATCTCTACAGGTGTCAATTCTGACCCAGTAAACAGCACGATAATTTGGGGATCAAAAGTAGCCTATAGCATATATTATATAGTTTGAACACGCTAATCTCGGGAACTACTGGACCGATTTAAAAAAATCGTTCACCGTTCTTTCATATGTTCGTAATCCTTGAACGCTGTAGGTTATATATATATACCACGGGCGAAGCCGGGGCGGGCCGCTAGTATCAATATAAGCATATAATTATTTTCGTAAGGAACTTGATGTGATGGTAAGGTAAAAGCCAAAATGCTTGGATGATAAAATTAAATAAATTTTTGTGTGGAAAAACAAATTCACTCAAACTCAAAGGTTTTTCAATGACTACTTATCCAAATATTTGACGCACGTAACATCTGCTTACGTGAACGAAGTAGCGGGTTCAGCTAGTTGTTAAATAACCGTAATGTTGGCTATGTTGTTGTGTTAATAATTGTGGTAGAGTATGTTGTTAATAATGTTGACCTAAATTAAATTAGTAACCAAACATGCTGAGGTATTTCAGAAGTTGAATGCTTCTCTTAACCTATCCATGTATAATTTACATAATGGTACAAATGAGAATTCTAATTTGAGTACCTTCGCAGTAGTTCCATCATTTCATCTTTATACATAGGACCTAAATGGAACTAACACGAAAAAACATTCGCAGTACCTAGTTCCATCATGGAATAAAGCAATGGAACTAGTGCGAATGAACCCTAATTTGAGTATTCGCAGTAGTTCCATCATTTCAACTTTATGAATAAATGGAACTAATGCGAATAAAAATTCGCAGTAGTTCCATCATGGAACAAAGCAATGGAACTAGTGCGAATGAACCGATTTTTTTATAGTATAGAGTGACAGGACGAGCAGGATATGTGCTTTATGGTAAAAAACATCCCTGCTCATAACAGCACAGTGACTTTAGCACTACTAGCCCTGGGGCCCCTTTTACTCTTATAGGTTTACACTTCACCTCTCTTTGAGTGAGGCCTAATTACATACTGACTGAACGCACTGAACTAAAAAACGCCCCTTATGTTCATGTGCCGGTCCAGCACACTGGGCGGTCGCCCTACCGCGCCTGCCCTAACGCCTACTGGGTACGTCTACTGGTTTTGTATTGGGTGTTGTCTACTAAGTACTAGCAGTGCCCTGCGGTTTTACCCGCGTTCCCGTCGTTTCCTTTTTTTGCCGGGATAAAAAGTTGCATGTGTTCTTCCAGACTAAAATCTAAATACGTTCCAAATTTCAGCCCGATCTGTTCTGTCTGTTGATATGTTACGACGTGATTTAGCAACAATCATCCAAATTCAACAACAATCAATCCATACATTGATATTAAAATATTTATTTGTAGGATAGTAGGATTTATATTAGCTACCTCGCTCCCAAAACATAAGCTTTGCTTAGTTTTGGGCTAGATGGTGCAGTGTGTGGAATGCCGCCGATAGTTATAATTCAGTTATATTATTTCGTTTTGTTAATTTAAAAAAAGAAAATAAATGAGAGAAACCTAAACTTAGATCGTCCCAGACAGCGGGACAAGGCCCAAGATACTGGTGGTTAGGGCTGCATTGTGAAGAACCTCCTGACGATACGTGCTTGATCTAACTGTCTAGCGACAGCCTAGGGGGGTACAGGGCTTTTTCAAAGCATTAATGTAAATTTCTAATGTCTATAAACCTTCATTAAAATTTGTTTGATTTTTTAGCTCAAAGACATACCTTGGAAGCTGGAATGACTGGTCCAGGAGAAATAAATAAACCAATCACATTGTTCTAGTTTCTACATGTTTGTCAAGTACTTTTGGATGCTGTGATATTGTTAATGTTTCTGCTTATGATGTGTATTGGTAAACATTGTTCTGGAGTTAAAGGTAAATGTTTTGGTATAAAATGGTTGTTGGTATTTCATTAAAAATGGTATATTTTCTGTAACATTGTTTTATTATCATCTACACAAACAACTTTATCTGCTCTTAGATAGGTAATCATTTATATAGTTGAAGTGATGCTATATCAGGTTTTGGTTCAACCACAACTGTTATCAAAACACCATTATCATGTTGCTATGCACTTGCGGTTAAGTTGACAACCACATTGTGTTGAAAATAACAACTTTGTGTTGTAGGTTGTAGGAAAATATAAGGAATGATTTCTAGAGCACACTAAACAATAGTAATAATTCAACTCTCCTATTCACAAAATGTATTGGAATATGTGTAAGTATTACATGCACTTCATTTTTTAATTTTATTTTACAAAGGGTCTTATAAATAGTTGGCTTCAGGTAAGGTAAGGCATTGGTAGAAAGCGTAGTATCATACGGATTGACCAGTTATGGCAGAACATTTAAAACATATCTGAATCAAATATATAACCTACAGTATAGAGTTTTGAAACTAATTACACCTAAAAGAAAAATACAAAAATAACCCGGCCCAATTATTTAGATATTGTGGAGTGTTGCCAATACAAAATAAAATTAACCTTCATTTGTTGTGTGAACAATATTTTAGAACCGAAATTAAAAACAAAATTAAGCATTTTGTTATTACATGAAGTAACAAATTATTGGTACCTACACATAACAATTTTTATGGTAAACGCATGTCACAGTAATTAATTCCGCGCCTGATCAACAATCTACCGAGTGAAACTCGTGATAAAATAACGATACTCAATTTTAAAAAACTATTAAAGGGACATTATATTAATAATTTATCGGAACAACCTGTATAAGCTTTCTGCGTTAAGATCGTCGAAACAGGTTTTATACCTGCAACAAAAGTCATTAGTGGTTGGTGAGTTTTCGTGCATTCGATTTTGTTTTGGATGAGGGGGTATTGTTATATATTATTATGGTATATATTGTTTTTAAGTTATTTTCGAGAATGTTAGCACTAACACAAACCTCTGCGAGGTTTATTAGTGCTGATTGCTTGTTCAAATTTATTGTAATTTACGAATAATAAAAAAAAAAATGCCTACTGAAGTTTGGGCCAGTGAAGAAAAACTAAAGCCCTAAGCACTTCAAAGTTCCACATTACATATCCTATCAAGAAATGATAAATTTCTTGGTCTCCCCAATGTGAAATTGTCAATACATTAGCTGGAACTGAAATTGCTATAGAGTTTAGATTATACTCCTCAACCTACACTAATTTTGATTACCTATCTGAAGCGCATAATTTTTGACTAGCTCAAAATCTAGTAGTATACTAGTAGGTTTGTTTCTAGATTTGTGTCTACTTAATGTCTATAGCACCAAAAAAATTAACCTCAGATCAGCTTCTATTATTGATTCTTTGCTGCCCAATCTGTCCAGCTTCCCAAATAGTTTTTAGTGCTGAAAATTAAAAAGAAAAACAATAAATTAAGTTTGCAAAAGTTTTATAAAAAATTGTCCAACTTCCATTCATCTTCACATAATGATGAAGTGTTTTGTTAGTTGAAATGGACTGAAAAATATTTTAATACTTACTTTTTGAAGCCTAAGTTAACAGCACTCTGCTGTGCTTTACCAGACCTTCTTCCAATCATGCAATAAAAGATTAACTCAGTATTTTCTTTAGGTTTGGGTCTGTTGTAAGTCTGCTGGAATTCTTTCTCTGACAGTGCCAGAGTTGCATCAATACTCCCCACTGGAATGACAACCAGTGCATATTATAATTGTGTAGTTACTAGTTATAGGATCAACGAAGAAAATTTTTTTTAGAAAAAAAAAAGGATTTTATTTAAAAAAACACTAATTGACATGTAAATGGTACATTTATGAATAAAGAACTTTGACTTGGGTACTTACAAGGAATGTTTACACTATTGGGTATTTTGCCAAGTTCCTTTATTTCATCAGGCTCCCTCACATCTATTATCATAACTTCATTTTCTAGTGTAGCCTTCTTCACATAATCAAAATCTACTGCTGGCAAACTATCTGCGTTTGCTTCTTGGGAATAAAATCGAGGTGATAATGTTCTTGGAACACAAGAAATAAGCAGTGAAGAACCTATAAATGAAAAAAATGAATTATACAGATCAAGAAATAATATTAGGATTCAAAAAGATCAAAGTCAAGATAATTAATATTATCCTGGAAATGACACGGTTTACTACGGTTTTAGCTATAAAAAAAATTGGTAGCCCTAGGAACTGCCGATAGAAGTAAAAACTTATTATTATTAACTCAGAATTTGATAGCTTACTACCACTAGACTACACTGTCCACTTGGGGATGTCTCACAACATTGCCAGTTATTCTGCTACCTAGCAGTAGCATGCAAACATTACTTTGTAGCGGTTTGAAGGCCAATGATTCCAGAGAAATTATAGCGCATAGAGATTAATCATTGTATACTAATCTGCGACGAGCGCAGTGCAGTGCTAGGCAGTGATTTGGACTCTTCATATTCTAATATCTGCGTCGCACTGTGCTTGCTGTAGCATCAAGCAAGCAAGGTTGCTGCTTACCATCAGGCGGATTCTTGCCCTTCACCCTACATTATAAAATAACTATTTGCCATCTGCCTGATGGTAATGATCATCGTCGTTGTTCATGTCTAATTCTACGATAATGTAAAGATACTCACGTTTAGATGAGAGCTGGATTTGTTTAGCACTAAAAGTCATTGTTTCTTTAAAAAACTTGTAAACTTTTGGAGTTACGCTACTAATAACAACACGAGAAAGCATTATTTATTACAAAAATGCACAAAGCACAAAATTATTTGAAACAAAACTAAAGCTAGGGATGCCCGTTAGGATACGATATATCGGAATATCGATACAGCACTATACGATAAATCGATATTTGATGCGATATTTTGACCATACGATACGCTTCGATATATCGCATTCTTATAAAAATATCGCATTACCATATCGTATCAAACTATGTCGGTGATTAATTTGTAAAATTTTAAAGTACCTATTACATCATCACTAAACGATAATAGACAGTGCCATTGAATATATTGTTATTAGTAATAAGAGAATGATAACGTCGACAAAATTGTTCATGGAACAAGAACAGCCGGCTTTTATTTAGACTTGGAGGTAGATTTAAATAATCTTTGAACTTTGTAGTACCATCAAATATGATTAATAAATGTTTAGTTTATGTTCTCCTTGTCATTCCGTTCGTAGCTGGGCACACACTTTCCGAAAGCCGTAATAGGTTAAATCCACAGCGCTTATCAAAATTATTATTTTTGCGTTGTTTAAGTGCTGATCAATGGCAATTGTGATTTATTTGTTGAATAAAACTATTCTAAATACATATAATTATTTGTTTCTTTTTAAAAAATAAAATAATATAGTAAAACTACTAAAAAGATAACCCTTTGCACGATATATATACTTATTATATAGCATATTAAATGAAAGGCATGCGATACGGTTACGATACGATATATCGATCCAAAGGAAATCGATAAAATCGCGTATCGATACAACCAAGTTCGATACAGTTACGATGCGATATATCGATACAATACACTTTTTTGGGCATCCCTAACTAAAGCCAGTGCTGCCAACAAGATTTTCTAACATGTGCCAAGTTATCGTTTTTTAAGTTTTTTTAGTTAGTATTTCCGTCAAAAATCCGTAATTTTTTTTTATGTGCCGATTTTCGATTCAAAAACATAAATGGCAGCACTGATACGAAAATATTTTTCTGCGGCTGAAGGACTAGTATCCATTGCCAAGAATAAATAAAAAAATAATAGCGTTGGGACGTTAGTTACCAAACGACGAGTATAAACAACCGCTCCTAAGTTTTAGTGAACTATGCGGATTAGCACATCGATTACCTTGTTCCGTGAGCGTTATTTTTCGGGGATCCACTATTGTTCCGTTATGCCGCATGGCCAACTGACTAATTTAGTTCGCTCTTACCCGAATTTTATGTTACACATTCAACGATTTTCATGTACTTCGTATGTTTGTAGTGAACATTTCTTTACCATCGTTGTTATTTGAAAATCGATGAAACAAAAAAGCGACAGTAAAAAGAAAGCTAAGAATTTCTAAAGTATTACTTCTACCACGTTTTTTTTCTAGTTAAAGATACGTTTTGAAGAGATAACAAGAACAAAATTAAAAATTTTGATTAACCCCCGACTACCTCGGATTTGTAATCTGTACAACATTCTGCTAGTCAAGCCCTTTCATTTGATACCCATATTAAAGGAGTTGTGAAAAAATAAATGTATTTCGCCATTTTGTGGTAGCGGCCATCTTGGATTTGAAATTTGTCATAGTGAAAAGTATTCTACTAGTCAAGCCCTTTCATTTGATACCCATATTGAGGTAGTAGTGAAAAAAATAATGTAATTCGCCATTTTGTGGTGGCGGCCATCTTGGATTTGAAATTTTTATTATGTATTGTATTCTACTAGTCAAGCCCTTTCATTTGATACCCATATTGAGATAAGTTGTGAAGAAATATTTTGTCCGCCATTTTGTGGAGGCGGCCATCTTGAATCGATATTAACCAAACATAGCTAAGAACATCCGCACGGATATCAACCTTCGAATAAAAAAACCGCATTGAAATCGGTCCATCCATTTGAGCTCTATGGTGCCACAGACAGACACACACACAGACAGACAGACAGACAGACAGACAGACCGACAGACAGACAGACAGACAGACATCGACGTCAAACTTATAACACCCCTTTTTTTGGTCGGGGGTTAAAAACAAGAAAATGATAGATGGCGCTTATGTTATGTCTAACATTACTTAACATTTCTGTCCAAATCTAAGATTTTGACAATATCCGCATATTGCGATAGGTGACATTTTTAAAATCAGACAATTTATAGTTCTCGTAAATTTAATGCATGTACACAAAGCGTTTCCGACTTTGCAGATGTTCATAAGCAATAGTAACCAACAACACAACAAAAATAGCAAATAACAACATTCGTAGATATCTACGATCAGTACGATCAGGTAGCAAAAGCATAAGCAGCCCACTAATTGTTCCCACTGTTGGGACTCAGGGCCTTCTTTTGCAAAGAGAGAGAGAGAGTCAAGACCATAATCCACCACGCTGGCGCAGTGTGCATTGATGGATGGCACAGTCATGATATCGAAAATTTCTAGGTACATGTCAGTCTCCTCACGAAGTTTTCCTTAACCGTTATAACTTAGAAGCATGACGCATATATTTTCGAAGCGATAGGATCCCAATCGGCAGTTGCCATTCTCCCGACGAGATCAGCCGGAACTTTTCTTAATTTACGTGAAATTTTTGTATTTTAGATAATATGAAATAGTTAAATATTCGAGCGCAGTACGAATTTAAATAGAATGTGTCCGCTTAAGACCGCACGGCAGAAGTGAAAACTAAAATAAGAAATACTTATATTTAAAGACCACTAAATAATTTTAATAATTAAAAATACAAATTATCTAGAATTAGTAAATACCTAGTAAGCACACAGCACAGCTACACGAAAATAACATCTGGCGAAATAATTAGTATCTATGGCCAAGAACAAATTTAAAAAAATTACGCGGTTCGGAAATAGGGTTTGACTATCAAATTTTTTAGTGTTTGCTATTTATTTATTTTATAGGTAGGTATTATAGGTATTTCGCTAAAAATGCAATTATAATAATGTTGTGTTTAAAGTGTATGTGTAAGTGCTGTGATAAAACAGTACCTAATATGAGTATATATTACAACAAAAACTTTTTTGCAATGGATGTGAAACGGAAATTTAATATTTCGTGACAAGTTTAATCAATGACATTAATATGATAAGTACCTAGAAGTTAATGTCGGTATAAAAAAGATATAAATATAAAAACATAGGTTCACAGGGACTATATTATCTTTCTCGCTCTGACGCGCTTGTTCACTGTATTTTATTTCTCGCTCTAGCATCCCGAGTTCATCCGGAAATTATCATCATACCCGAGTGTGACGGTAAAATTCATTTTTCAGCCCTCGAAAATTTTGTCTCAACGCGCCTAAAGAAGTTTTCACTTCAAAAATTGCAATACTGTCTTCTAAAATATTTGAAAAAGACCTAAACCATAGTAGCGAACTAGTTCGGCACAGGTATGCGAGGTACGTTCAGTGTACCCGTGGTCACTCACTATGTTGAGCCACATAGTGAGGGACCACGTGGCTTTTGACATTGACATCGAAGCATAAAACCTACAAGCGCCTCCTATCGTCGTTTTTTCGAACCATTTTTTTGTGTCGTCGAAGGAAAACACGAATGTACTCACAAATCGGGCTGAATTTTTTCACAGATCATTGTTTGAAAGAACCGAAGAACACATAACCAACTTTTAATCCCGGGAAAACCAAGGGAAAGAGAACTAAGCTTGTAAAACTGTGGAGCGGTGGTAGGAATATATACCTACCTTTACCTAAACTTAACATTGGTTTCCGATTACTTAGCAGCAGTGAGCAGTGAAGTCATACCGCGTGATTTTTTGAGCTGCGTCTTAAGCGAGCCTAACAAGAACAAGATTAAAAATTTTGATTAACCCCCGACTACATCGGATTTGTTATATGTACAACATTCTACTAGTCAAGCCCTTTCATTTGATACCCATATTAAGGGAGTTGTGAAAAAAGAAATGTATTTCGCCATTTTGTGGTAGCGGCCATCTTGGATTTCTAATTTGTCATAAAGCAAAGTATTCTACTAGTCAAGCCCTTTCATCACCTTTCATTTGATACCCATATTGAGGTAGTAGTGAAAAAAATAATATGATTAGCCATTTTGTTATGCCGGCCATCTTGGATTTGATTTTTTAATAATGTATAGTATTCTACTAGTCAAGCTCTTTCATTTGATACTCATATTGAGGTAGGTTGTTACGAAATATTTTGTCCGTCATTTTGTGGAGGCGGCCATCTTGAATTGATATTAACCAAACATAGCTAAGAACATCCGCACGGATATTAACCTTCAAATAAAAAAAAACCGCATTGAAATCGGCCCATCCGTTTGAGCTCTACGGTGCCACAGACAGACACACACACAGACAGACAGACAGACATCGACGTCAAACTTATAGCACCCTGTTTTTGGTCGGGGTTAAAACCGCGGTGGGTTAAAAACCACGTGATCTGGCTTCACTGCTTAGCAGTTAGGAGGTAGCAGAGATAAGTAGTCCCGCTTACATTGACGAAGAAATAAATCGTCGTTGCGCTTGCCAAATTCCATTTGTGCATTTTTTTCATTTTCGTTTTTTCGTACTAATTTTATCTCTGATTTTTTTTCTATGTGTTGATAAAGTCCTTTTTGTGATATTCCTACTAGAAACAATTTTAACAAATTCTTCAAGTGTTTTGACCGTTTGGAAAAAATCGTATGTGCAGAAATGCACATACGGGATTTGTGTTCCGTCTTCATTCGCGCGCCAACTGTGCTAGCAATGTGAGCGTTGTGGTGTGAACCACAACATAAAAACCTGATGTTTGTCTTGATTCTATTCGGCCAGGTAAAAAACCTGGAGATCCAACTGTAAATGACATACGAGCTTTTCTGTATAAAATGGTAGTATCTACTACAAATTACGCCACCCTGATGAATGGACAATCCTGCCTCAGCGACTTCGTAGCTACAACTTGACAGTTGTTGTTACTCAACTGTATAACGAACCCCAAAAAATTTATAAAACCAAATACGATAGTCTTCAGTCTTTAAAACCGTTCATGCACCGTGACTATCATACGTTTTATGATAACCTTAATTACCTACAAGCAATAACTTGAAATTTTATTATTTATTGAAAAAATAAGCGATAATAATTTGTTTGATCTGTAACACAACGTTTGTCTGATAGGTGTTATTGAATCATGTTTGATTTTTATAAAGAAGTTTTGATTTGTTTTTCTATTAAGTGTACGAGTTTTTAATAACTATAGGTATTTTAAAATGTTATGTTGTGTTGACCAAATTATGCTCAGATCGAAGATCCCGATAACTTTCAACTCGAACTTCAAAATCGCTTCGAATCCTTAGATGAGTGCGTAACGGCGGACGAAATAAACGACAGGCTAGTGGAAACTGTTCATGCTGTTGGCAGAAAATTTTATAAGAGCCGACGCCAAAACAGAACCCAAAAGCTCTCCGATCAAACTCTAGATCTTATGGCGGTCAGACGAGATATGCGATTACAGTCTTCGGTCGATATAACGGTATACAGACGGCTCAATAGACAGATCTCTACGTGTGTGCGACGCGACATACGCTGCTTCAATACTTCGAGTATTGAAGAAGCCATCAAGCAAAACAAAGGCTCAAAAGTGTTCGCAAGAAATCTGTCTCTTGGGCAAAGTCAGCTGACCAAACTGAAGACCGATAGTGGTAACGTTGTCTCGTCGAAGCCTGAGATTTTGGAGGAGATTGAGAGGTTCTATGAACAGTTATACACCTCTACGCAAGCACAACCTGTCGTTAGCATGACAAAAGACCCCAGAGCCAAGCTGACCCGACACTTTACCGAAGATATCCCAGAAGTCAGCCTGTATGAGATTAGGATGGCCTCAAACAACTTAAAAACAACAAAGCACCTGGCAACGACGTAATTACGACTGAGCTTCTGAGAGCGGGTGGAAAACCGGTACTTAAAGTCCTCCAGAAGCTGTTCGATTCCGTCATACTTGACGGTAGTACGCCAGAAGCGTGGAGCAGAAGTGTGGTGGTGCTCTTCTTCAAAAAAGTTGACAACACCTTGTTGAAGAACTACAGACCCATCTCACTTCTGAGCCACGTTTATAAGTTGTTTTCGAGGGTAATCACGAATCGTCTCGCACGCAGGTTTGACGACTTCCAGCCACCCGAACAAGCCGGTTTCCGAAAAGGCTATAGTACCATAGACCACATCCATGCGCTTCGGCAGATTATACAGAAAACCACAATGTCTGTCCGATTACAGGACCAGTGCACAAAACATATCCAGCTACAGAAAGGCGTGAGACAGGGAGATGTTATATCTCCGAAACTGTTCACTGCCGCGCTGGAAGATGTTTTCAAGCTACTGGACTGGAACGGATATGGCATCAATATCAACGGCGAATGCATTACTCACCTTCGGTTTGCCGACGACATAGTCATTGTGGCGGAGTCGATGGAGGACCTCGGTGCTATGCTCAGGGACCTCAGTAGAGTATCCCAACAGGTAGGTTTGAGGATGTTTGAGGTCATGTCAAATGTTCATGTCTCACCTGTCAAGATTGTTGGGAATACCACACTCGAAGTTGTTGACGAATACGTCTACCTGTCAAAAGATCAATTAGGTAGATCCAACTTCGACAAAGAGGTCCAGCGAAGGATCCAACTCGGATGGGCAGCGTTCGGCAAACTTCGGCACATCTTTGAGTCCAAAATACCCCAATGCCTAAAGACGAGTCTTTAACCAGTGCGTGTTGCCAGTGATGACTTATGGAACTGAGACGTGGTCCTTCACTGTTGGTCTCATAACGAAGCTCAAAGTCACACAGCGAGCTATGGAGAGAGTTATGCTCAGGTCTCTTTGCGCGACAGAATCCGTAATGAGGATATTCGCAAAAGAACGAAAGTGGCTGACATAGCTCAAAAGGTAAGCAAGCTGAAGTGGCAATGGGCACGATCCAATTAGGTAGATCCAACTTCGACAAAGAGGTCCAGCGAAGGATCCAACTCGGATGGGCAGCGTTCGGCAAACTTCGGCACATCTTTGAGTCCAAAAACCCCAATGCCTAAAGACGAGTCTTTAACCAGTGCGTGTTGCCAGTGATGACTTATGGAACTGAGACGTGGTCCTTCACTGTTGGTCTCATAACGAAGCTCAAAGTCACACAGCGAGCTATGGAGAGAGTTATGCTCGAGTCTCTTTGCGCGACAGAATCCGTAATGAGGATATTCGCAAAAGAACGAAAGTGGCTGACATAGCTCAAAGAGGCAAGCTGAAGTGGCATGGCAGGCCACATCGCTCGCATAACTGACAACCGATGGGGAAAAAGGTTCTTGAGTGGCGACCACGAACCGGGAGACGCAGTGTTGGACGGCCTCCCACTAGATGGACAGATGACCTCACACAGGTCGCTGGAAACCGCTGGTTGCAGGTTGCGCAGGACCGTTCGTTGTGGAAATCTAGGGGGGAGGCCTATGTTCAGCAGTGGACGTCTTGTGGCTGATGATGATGATGATGATGTTATGTTGTGCTAAAGCACTACTATTGCAATCGTAATAATAATAATTTGTGATATTAAAATTATAGCTTAGGATAATTGTTTAAAAGGGCCATAATTGATCTCATTCTGTTTGATAGGTTTTGTAATTGTTAAAAGTTAGTTTAGATTTACGAGATAGTTTTAGTAGTGCTTAATAATTTTATTCAAATTTGTTATGTAAGAAATCTAAAGAACACATAATACTAAACCCAAAATAACAACATTGTAACATTGCCAAACTCGTCGTGTGTAATACTGCACATACTTCATTATTTTGGACTATTCTAAACCAGTTATGTGCTGTTTTTTGCTTAAAAACATTCTTGTTTCTTAAATAACAAATACCTACATGTTGCAAATTTTGTATTTTTATGTCTCAAATAAATGGCTATGATACTGCATTAATACTTTTTAAGTTTTTCTGATTGTTAATTAAATAACACGTTTTTTGTTGTTTCCCAAAACCTTACAAATTTCACATATGGAACTTGTCAGGCGCAGCGACGAAATCTCATATAGGTACTAATCTCAGACCAACTATTCTTCAACTTCAACTTTTGGTTTATGGCTTTTATTGTGGTTTAGTTTCATAATTTCGCCAATGTCACGTAGAAATATAGACCGCCAAACGAGGAGATTGGTGTACGGTAACTTTTGTTCAATGTATTTAGTGTATTTTTGTTTACCCATTTTCTCAAAAAGGAAGGGGTTAGTTCTGACTACAGAACAAGCACAGGACGTCACACACATATTAGAAAATATACAACTAAAGACATTTATAATTTTATTTTATTTCACTCCACAAAAATATATTTACATAAAATACCTATATACAAAAGGAGTATTAACTAGGGAGAGGAGGGATTTAAGGGAGGTAGGACGGGGAATATCTGGGGGGATAATATCATAATATGAGGAATGCTGCATCATGGGACAACTGAAGAATATATGACCCACTTTTCCCTCATCCAAGCCACATTCACAAATGGAGTGATTCCTGATCCTGAGTTTGGCTTGAAAGACAGGCGTACAAGAATGGTTCAAGCGAAGACGGCATATTGTTGAAATGGTAGATTTGTATAGAAAAACCAGGGTTTGTTGGATAGGTGCGCCAAAAGAAGGTTCACTGCAAAAGAATTGACATTAACAGTACTAAATAAAGCGACAATGACGCTAGTTTCAAAGGTTGCGAAGACAGCTGTCAATAAAATTATTAATCTATGGATAGTTAAACATTTTTGACAGCTATTTGTGTTGGGTTTTAGGGTTCTGGAATGTTATAGAAAATCGTCAATCCTTGTGTGCACGTGTGCAGTTGCAGTGTTCACTACCTGCCTTCGTTCTTGGTAATCTTAGTACTTGGAACTTGACTTGTGGGGTCACATGGGTGTGAGAGTGTGACCTCCTCCCCCTTCCCTCCTTTAGATCGCGCTTGCCCGAGTTTAACGGTAGAAAAACCGTTAATCCGTTGTTCCGCAATGCCGTACAAAACTCATGAGACAAGGAGAAATGATCGAGGGTTGCAACCCGGCTCTTCAACTTTCACTCAGTTGGACAGCTTACAAAAAATGCCGGCATGCCGGCAGTGCTGAATCTTATTATTTTATGTAGGACGATAGTGATAGACCTTTCTATCACTATCATCCTACATAGGTAGGTTTCCTGCTGTATCATTTATTAAATAAATTTTGTTCACGGGCCTGCAGTCTAAGGGTGAATCAAAAACATATCAAGCGACACCAAAAAGTTAAAATGTCCATTTTTATTCTTGATTGCTTATGGCTTTTTGTTTGATTATTTATCCTATTAAAATAAAACAGCGTAAATTGTCAGTTTTACGTACGAAATAATATCTCAATATACGTTCATTATTGAAACGTAATTGGATCTAATGATAAGATAATGATAAATACACTTATAATTTTAACAAAAAAAAGAACCGACTTCAAACAGCAAACTAAAAAGTAAAAAATAAATTTATTTAGCACAAAGATATATTTCGATTGATTTAAATAGAAATTATTGAATATATATTTTACAATTCTGAAGTCGGGGCCAAGTATATTTTCATCAAGTCCAAACACAAGGTAACTACTATGTGCCATCGAGGAGTTCCCTCGACCCTCTTTCGGCTCCCTCATCAGATCGACTCCAGACCTCCTTTAAATTATACTGCTTTACAGGCACGGTCCCAGCCTCGAATTTCGGAGGGGGTCACCAGTACGCAGTCTCAGATTTTGGGGGGGTCACCAGTAGGAATACAATAAATCGAGTACAAAATACTTGACTAGTAGCGCGCCACGATTTTATCCACGTAGTTCCCATTCCAGTTGTTTTCCCGTGCTAAAAGTTGTCTATGTACTATTAGATATTTTTATTTTTTAGATTTTAGTTTAACGTATACGATTTGGGGGGTCATGTCCCTGTGACCCCCCCCCTCGGACCGCGCATGCTGCTTTAAAATAGTCAAGGAAAAACTTAACTAAAGCACTAGTCATCTTTACCATTTTCGAAAGTTATCCTCGATTTTTCTAGGATTCCATCATCAAATCCTGATTTCCTAGGGATATCTTCTTTATAACAAAAAAAGAATTCGAATTGAGAAACCTCCTCTTTTGAAGTCGGTTAAAAACACTACAGAAGCGTGACGTCACTGTGCCGTTTTATCTATGCATCGCGCGTAAAGTTTGTATGGTAGCTATATTAAATATTGCGTTTAGGAAACTGGTTTCCTAAGACAAGTCACTTAGAATTTAGAATTGAATGGGTTATCCAATGGTAAATACATTTTCTAGTAATTTTGTTCGTGTAAAATAGACTTGCCCATCCAGCTTTGAATAATCATAAAGTAAGAAGAACTAAAAAAAAATAAAATTAAAATTGGTTCATATTTTATTCTATGTAAAAACTGTCATTATATCAAATAATTTAATGTTATTGCAGCACCTGTAGTCACGCCTATTAAATTAGACACTATTTTTGATTTGGTCAATAGTATGATATGGTCAAGGCATCCTATGTGCGTTTCTTGCACGTAAATAACGTACGGAACACTCGATTCGCGCATCCGACACGTATTTGGTCCTGTGTGCTGTCCAATTTACTTTTTCTATAGAGTATCGAGATCATTGGTGGAACTTCATTCGCTTCATCATATTTTGTGTTTTTAAGTATAATTTATGTAATTTAATCCAGGGAATTAATGAATTACACGAACCAAAGATGTGCGTTAATTGCTGAAATGTAATTCTATTGGTGTTTTTGATAAGTACAAAAATATTGAGTGCACGTCATGGATAGATGTTCGTTCTGCTGGTTCAGAGCATTATTTTTATTGTATTCTATTTCTACGCATAGCATCAGAGTCAATAAACACGCGTAACTTATTTTATTTGCAGATGCTCGGTTCGCATAACTTATCACAGTGTCTGTGTCCTTATTAGTGAAATGTTGTCACATAAAGTGGAAGGTCATTAGTGAAAATGGGGTCCATGCGCCCAACAGGTCGGTTCCTTTCGTTTACAAATAATATTCAAAGGACGCAGAAACAAGCTGGTAAGTGTTGAGTTGGTTACTTAATAACTAAGGCAACATTCCTGAACAATGAATCACAGTGTGCAATTGCATGTTCTGCAATATGTCATGTATGAATATCTGTTTGTATGTAAATAAATTTTCGACTTTACCTTTTGATACTTTGAATGTTTAGATACAAAATATTTTTGTTGAAAATTATCCTTATAATCTAAAAAGAAAAAAAAGTTTTGATATGCAGATGTAAAAACAAAAAAAATCCTATTTACATAATACATATCTGTTTGTAGTGATATTACATTCCAATACTTTAGTAATCATGTTATTTGGTAATAATGTGAAGACTTTATTGTGTGTAGTTAGTAGACAACAAAATGTAATCATTTGTCTTTGTAGTTGTGATTGGCTTTGTAGTTTGTTGTGAGTCGTCTAACTGAGCTGTAACTTGTGCATTTAATTTCTGTACAAAACAAACATTTGTTAAATTAATTTGGGTCTTTGTTCTATCTAAGCACTTTATATAGCCTCAGCGCCCAGCAGTGTAAGCCATATATTATTATGTTTCACAATACTATGTATGAATCCCAGTTTTATAATTAGGTAGGAACTATATTTCATTTCAATCCTTTCATTCAAGTCTGAAAAGCCATTGTCAGATGAGAGATAGTCAGATGCAAATAACTTTAGTAAACAACAATTTTTTAAGTATCCCATGGGAACCCATGGGAACCACTCATTTCTATGGGATTTTATCTGATTCACCCATTTCTATTTAGTTGTATTTAATATGCATTTAATTTCATTCAAAGCCTTTCAGCTATTACCCAGATTACATGGGAAAGAACACATGCTTACAAACCAACAAACTTTGGCTTTAATATTATTAGTGTGATAAGTATGTGCATTTAGTATATTCATGATACTCCTAGTAGTATCTGGCGGTTTCGCTTGTGTAGTTTCTGATCCCATTATTTTATTGTATACTAGTGGCCCGTTCCGGCTTCGCTCAGATAATAACCTAGATACCAACTGCAGCACATCTGCCGGGCTGATTTGTGAATGTAAACCATCCAGGGCTATATCCAAACATATACAAAAAAAAAAATCATTCATATTGGTCCAGCCATTTAGGAGGAGTTCACTTACAATGAAAAGTGGCATTGATTTTTATATATATAGAAAAAGTAGCGAATTATTGTGTGTTATTCCAGACTTATGTATTTAAGTAGCAAATTTTATCCAGATTCTGATAGTATCTGTTGATTTGAAAAAAGTAACATACATCCCAAGTAACATAGTACAAAGTACCAAATAGAAGCCAAAAGAAAAAGTTGAAGTTGAAGTAACATACAAACTTGTACTTGTACAAACTTGTAATATAGCTAGAATATGCATTATATCAGCCGTCTGGTCAAGCTTTGCTTTGGGCTAGATAGTAAATGTTGACTAATGGGTCATTACAAGTTAAGAGGTAAAATGTTGTATGAAGTGACGGCATGGCATTTTTTTTTATATTGACCAGGGTAAATACTCAGTACAAAATGCCCAGGGGAGGATACTTTATGGATAGGGAAAGAGGTAGACATATTAAAAACAGGATTATTTTAACAATCAACTTTATTTATTGATTATATTTTAATTATGAATGATTAATAAATCACACTTGTTATTTCTTAGCAGACTTTGCTTATAAAATTAAATGTTTTTAGCGCTAGGTACAAAAGATAAAAAATGGTTCTTACTTTTGAAAATATCTTTATGTATAGTATCATATGGTTATCTTCTAGCATTGTTGCCAAAACTTTAAATGTCATTTTATTACGATATTGGGTGACTGGCCCATCGCTCAAGAAATGTAAAGTCGTAACAGTAGCCGGAAGACAGTCAAGTATGGGCTGTAAATGCGCCCAAATTGCAGGTATGTGCAATAAATTTTGTGACAATGTGCAGTAACATTGGCTTCTACTTCTTAGCTCTTGATCGACATCTTTAGTATAGACTACAACAGTATGCCTAGTTTTTTGCTGTCTTGATCCTCCAAAATGAAAAGATTGTACTTCTAGTTCTGTGTTCTAGGTGCCATTTTTTCTGTAAAAAAATCGCATTAAATTGTAAAGTGGTATATACATAATGCCAAGTAAAGGTTCAGAGAAAAATGTAGAAGTATTCAAGAAAATGCATACAAATATATCTCCCCTGGACATTAAGTATCACCCTTATCATCAAAAAAGCCAGGGGAAATACGCCAGGCAAGGTACATTTTCGATTGAAATCTAAAATAGCCGTAAAAGTGTTTCTCGTACGCAATTCACAATCAAACGTAACAATGTATGCACTATTCATAGCAAATACTTAAGTCTATATTAGTATTTGAACAAATAATTGTTAAATAAAACTTACCAGAGGAAAGACTGCATTCACTCAACACTTCTACACTAAGCGAGCGGCGTGACTGAAATGGCCGTTAAAATGACTGCGCAGTCGGCTTACGCGCCACTTGCTGCTAGCTTCACGTTACATCCTATGCACTCAAGGTCACAACTTCCACAAACTAGCAGGAGTCAGGGTACGAGACACGAAACACGAAGGACAAATTTCGGCGTTGATATTATTTATGAAAAATTTAAATACAAGTAATTTTACATATCAGACCCTGTGACTAAGTTATTGTTCTGTATAAAATTAACTATGATAAAGTAATTATTGAATTTTAATACTTTCATAATAACTGGTTTACATATAAAGTCGGGTTGGGGACAGACCAGGGTAGATACTTTTTTCTTATATTCGAGCTTATTGTAACTAAACTACGTACATTTCTGTAATAAATTTAAGTGACCATGAAGAAGACATTTAGTTTTAAGTAATATATAGGTTGATTAGGAAGTTAGTATATAAAAAAAAAGTATTTTTTCGTCCTGGCCATGGAAAGTACCTCTTAACTTATAATGACCCTAATATAAAATTACAATAGGTGTGACGACAGGTCCTGCAATTATATAAAATTATTTGATATAATCACAGTATTTACTTAAATAGAATAAAATATGTTCTTACCAATTTTAATTTTGATTCTTTTTAGATTTAACTTACTTTTACTTTATGATCATTCTAAGCTGGATATGCAAGTCCATTTTAAAAGTACGAAATTATTAGAAAATGTCTTTTTTAGAAAACCCATTAAATTTCAAATTACTTTTGTTATGAAACCATTTTCCTAAATGCAATATTTAATATAGCTACCATACAAACTGTACGCACGAAGCATAGAAAATATGACAGTGTGACGTCACGTTTCTGTAGTGATTTGTGTGAAGCGTTTTTGAGAGAGTTAAAAATTGTGATATCACGGGAAGTTTTTAAGATAAAGTAATTCTTTCACCTATGTTTCAGTTATTGAGTAGCCTTTTGGTGGCACATTAATTCAAAAATGAGTCAACATGCCTATTATAGTAACACAATATTATCACATGTAAATAATGCCATTAAAGTAAATGCCATTAGTCGAGTCAGAAGCAAAACTAATTTTTATCACATACTAGCAGTTCCGTGGTACATCATAATATATAGCCTATAGCATTCAAGGATGAAATCTATGATATTTTTGAAAGATTTATGAAATCGGTCCAGTAATTCCTGAAATTAGCGCTTTCAAATAAAAAAAATCTCTTCATCATAATATTAGTATAAATTTGAAGTGACCTTCATACACTATTCTATAAAATACTTGTAGGGATGCAATTATAATTTTAGTACACTACAGTCATCAATGCAATAAAATTTTCAATTTTCATTGATCTTTCAACAGTACCCACTGGCTTCCCACAAAGTCTGTCAGGCAGTGAAACAGATGTGTCTACGTCAAATGAGAACTTATCACGTGAGGAGCGGTATGTTGTCAGACACACGGCAAGAGTTGAGCCCCAGGGACAAGAAAACCAGAGCCAGAATAATAATAACAACAGGAACTCTTTAAAGGTAAGTTCCCAGACCAGACTTCCGAGAAGAAATATTTATTTATTTATTGATTAATAGGCGAGCAGCTTTAGCTGATGTGCTTATATCTCAGTGTTGAAATAACAAATTATAGGTAATTGTCTGTTAAAATGATTTTGTCTTTTACTATCCATTTGTCAAGTTTGTTCTTAAAAGAGTTTAACGACTTTGCTGAAATAACATCCTCAGGCAACCTGTTCCAGTTGTAAACCACTCTGTTGCTGAGGATGTGATGTGCAATATAATCTACAAACACTCGAGTTTCGGCGCGGCTAAACCGAAACTAACCCCGAAACTGGCCAAAACCTTAACCGTAACCGAACTTTTGGTCAGATACTACAGTAAAAATAATAAGTACACCAAGCTAATTTTCCAATCTAGTCAGTTTTATCCCATCTCTTCTTTGTCTCTCATATCACTAATTTGTGGACAGGACAATGTACCCGGGAGCAACCGTAATTCACTCAAAGACTCCGTTGGCGGAGGAAACAGCAACAGAAGTTCACTGGATGTCTCTTCATCATCATACAATACCCTCATCATTCACAATCAGGACGATTCTTGGCCGCCGAGGCCTACACCCATACGGTTTGTGCATAAATCTTTTATGATGTGATAAAGCTTGGTTATTAAGCTTTACATTCGACAATGTTTCTCTAATCTATCATTGGTAAGGTTTGAGACGATCTTCTTAGCATTCCATGGATTCACTGTGCGGGTGCCGGCCGGGTCCATCGTGTGGCAGAGAGAGAAATCCCGAATATATCCCGAGACTTGTGACACGGGAGTAGGTTTAAGGGGCCCCTTTCTGACGTACATCAACACTCACCTTTACTACTCGAATTTCTCTCCCTGCCCAGCCAAATCTGATATGAGCCTACTAGTGCAGCTTTAGATACTCGTTCTAGTATAGAACTTACTGCACTTCCAGACAAGCCAAGGTCTTTCAGCAGGTTATAGAGAGATTTTGCTGGTATCCCACTCGCTCCCACTTCTACAGCGTATAAACTAACTACATAGCCGTTTTATTTAATGATAATTTATTTTCTCCGAATAAACAAAAACCAACTTCTATTTAAAATTAAATTCAGACACTTGATCAACTTTCACAAGAAGCCTAAATTTTAGTCTTTGTTTATATTTGAAAAAACCGCCACACTGATTTCGATAAAATTTATATGATCTGTGAACAAAAAAGAACATCTACTAAACAAAAAAAGAACCATCAAAATTTATTCACAATTGGGGGAGCTTTCGTGTAACATACCTAAATAAATACACATTACAAAAGCAAATTTCTTGTACATGTTTGTACAAGTACTACAAGAACAAAATTAAAAAAATTGATTAACCCCCGACTACCTCGGATTTGTTATCTGTACAACATTCTACTAGTCAAGCCCTTTCATTTGATACCCATATTAAGGGAGTTGTGAAAAAATAAATGTATTTCGCCATTTTGTTGTAGCGGCCATCTTGGATTTGAAATTTGTCACAGTGCAAAGTATTCTACTAGTCAAGCCCTTTCATTTGATACCCATATTGTGGTAGAAGTGAAAAAAAAATATAATTCGCCATTTTGTGGTGGCGGCCATCTTGGATTTGAAATTTGTTATTATGTATTGTATTATACTGGTCAAGCCCTTTCATTTGATACCCATATTGAGGTAGGTTGTGAAGAAATATTTTGTCCGCCATTTTGTGGAGGCGGCCATCTTGAATCGATATTAACCAAACATAGCTAAGAACATCCGCACGGATATCAACCTTCGAATAAAAAAACCGCATTGAAATCGGCCCATCCGTTTGAGCTCTACGGTGCCACAGACAGACACACACACAGACAGACAGACAGACAGACAGACTGACAGACAGACAGACAGACAGACAGACAGACAGACTGACAGACAGACAGACATCGACGTCAAACTTATAACACCCCTTTTTTTGGTCGGGGGTTAAAAAGAGAATCTCTTCCTTTTTTGGAGCCAGTAAACGTGTATTAGATCGTGAAGATCAGTAGCACATTTTCCGAAGTGTATCCAATAAAAATCGATAAGCTAGCAATTTTGCGGCAAGGATGTCGTTGCCTATGAGCCTTATGGTTCGTCGCTAGCGAGCCGGCGCCGGCGATAGATAGATACTCAAATTCAAAGACAATATACCCATTTGGCTGATCGTACGACTGCCCCTCTTTAGCGTTTTATTAGCATAACTGCACTATACCTGTTGCGAGTTCGGTCAGTCAGGCTTTTGATTTCGACCGAAAGAGTACTGTCGAAACAAACCGTAAAAAAATTAAAATATGGGTTCTCGCGCTCAGTGAAATGGCGCGGAAAGAATAGCAGGACATTCAGCTTTACAAAGGATGATACCTATATCATTTCACAAGTAAGTAATTTAATGCAATAATTAGAAAAACATAACAATCAATCTAAAAAATTAAAACGAATATTAAACAAGAACAAAATTAAAAATTTTGATTAACCCCCGACTACCTTAGATTTGTTATCTGTACAACATTCTACTAGTCAAGCCCTTTCATTTGATACCCATATTAAGGAAGTTGTGAAAAAAGAAATGTAATTCACCATTTTGTGGTAGCGGCCATCTTGGATTTGAAATTTGTCATAGTGCAAAGTATTCTACTAGTCAAGCCCTTTCGTTTGATACCCATATTGCGGTAGTAGTGAAAAAAAAATATAATTCGCCATTTTGGTGGCAGCCATCTTGGATTTGAAATTTGAAATAGCGTATAGTACTCTGCTAGTCAAGCCCTTTCATTTAATACCCATATTGAGGTAGGTTGTGAAGAAATATTTTATCCGCCATTTTGTGGAGGCGGCCATTTTGAATCGATATTAACCAAACATAGCTAAGAACGGGTGTTCTTCACGGGTATTAACTTTCAAATAAAAAAAACCGCTTCGAAATCGGCCCATCCGTTTGAGCTCTACGGTGCCACAGACAGACACACACACGCAGACAGACAGACAGACATCGACGTCAAACTTATAACACCTCTTTTTTTGGTCGGGGGTTAAAAAAAAAACGAAATGGGAACCCGTTGATGTCTTTTTTTGCATCCTGCTCTGTCCTTAGAAGATTACATATCTCTATTTCGTTTTGTCCGATCATTGGTGAAAAGTAGTGCACGTCATACGGATATTCGGCTTATCACAGCGCGGCTTTTTACCTCGTCCTGCGCCCCCGTTGGTGACTTGTTAATGTAGGCGAGATTCGTTTCATCACCGATCAATAGGGTATTTAATCTGTGCTCAAATGATCGTCTTTTATATCTTCTCAAATGTGGTTTGAAATTAAGCACAATACATATTCAAAAAATCATAATGTTAGATATTTACCAGCAGCGCCCGTTTTTCCGTGATAAAATGTAGCATAATTATGTGTTATTACAGACCATTATCTATGTTCCAAATTTCATCCCAATCCGTTCCGACGTGATTTAGCAACAAACATCCAAGCTTTTGCATTTGTAACATTTTATAAAGGGTAAAAAATAAACCACTTTAATTATCAGGTAGCTTTGGAAAAAATATACATTTTATAATATACGTTTTGTCAAATTATTAAAAATCAACAAAGATGTAGACCATCAAACTTCCAGAGTTGGGTTGTGACATCAAGTCTACATAAAATCGTATATTATAGACATGACATCAGTCGAAACTTCTAAGCACCAAGCTATGTCTTCGTCATTAATTGTTGACGTGACAACGTCTTATAAATTGGTTTGCCGGGTGACACTTCAAGAAACTGCGTTACGCTCCTCTCACGTTATGCGTTCACAACGAGAGCGAGTGAGAGGCACGCGTCCCTTCCACTCGGGCATGGTTAGCCCGCCTAAGAGCGAGAGAGACAGACATAAAAAGTGAAAGGCACGCGTCCCTTCCGTAAAATTATTTTACCACTCAAAGTCGTTGTCACGTAAAACTTTCGCCCGTATACCGACTTTACAGGCAACCAATTTTTTTTTTTGAAACAAAAGAAATACATGTACAATTATTTTTTTCAATCTAAATGATGGACTGATTAGTTTTATTTACTCACCATGCTTAGCAGTAGGATTTGTACATTGTTATATTTTTACATACACAGAGAACACGAACGAACAAGCAGTGAGGTAAAGCACTAACGACTCAGTCTTCCCCGTACCACACGCTGAAGAAGGAGATGGGGAAGAAGCCCAGTGGGATACCGCTGCCGAAGGTGCACAAAGAGCAAGCGGTCACCGCTACAGCTAACTACATCGATATTGGAGGCCAGAGGATTTATACTAGTCCCCCTGATCATGGGGTGCAGGTATGGAACTAAATAAAAAAAAATTGGCAGTCAAAGGAACTGTCGACAGAAATGAAAACTTATAACTCTGAATTTGATAGCTTACTTTGAAAACTACGCGGGTGAAACCGGGAGGGCGAGGAAATGCTGACGCATTTTTAGATAGCCAATGGGAAATGCTGACACGTTTGTAGATGACCAATACGAAATGCTGACGCATAAACCGAACCGAACGACGCGTAAATTCGGGACCATGGCTATTGGCCATCTGGCCCGAGTTTGACCCGAACATCTCTTATCATTCCCGAGCGTGACGCTAAAATTCAATTCACATCCCACGTTAAATCTGTCTGTGCCGCGTAAAAGAAGTTTCTACTTCAAAAGCAAATAATAGCACTAGCAGCGCCCGCGGTGTCATCCGCGTAGTTCCCGTTCCCGCTATGAAAAGAAGCCTATGTGATTATTCCAGACTATAATCTGTTTTCAAAATTTCAACCCGATCCGTTTAAGCGTTCCAACGTGATTGAGCAACAAATATTTGAACTTTCGCATAAATATGTAACATACTATTACCGAATTTTTGAAGATAACTTTGCCTTTCAAATAGTAACCGCTATTTGTCTCCACTCCCGTCGTTATCTCTTCGTAATGCGCTTCTCTTTGTCTTGCTCGTATCCCATTTCTCATGTCAATTTTAACAAACAATTACCTATAATTTGTTATTTCAACACTGAGATAATATAGGCATATCAGCTAAAGCTGCTCGCCTATTAATCAATAAATAAATAAATATAATTGGAATTGCAATTGAATATAGTGGTATTGAAAAGATTTAGCTTAAAGAAGTTAAGAAAACGAGTCCCGCAGCAGTTATATGTGTTTATGACTAAAAGCGCGTCGTCCATATTTGAAGATATATACGCAAAACGTAAATGCAATGCGTGAAGAGTATGAAAAACTCTAAGCATTGCCGTAGAAACCGGAACACAATGATGTTTGGTCATTACTCCCTGGCACTATAAAACTGGAATGGTGTGGAAAATGCAAGGTTACTTTGGAAGCAAATTACTTCTCACCACATCGAAAACAATCATTAAATTTTTTATAATTCAAATGTTTTTTTTTTTGTAGGAAATCACGGAAATCCCCGACGACTTTTAAACCAGTCATCGGTTCTGAAGCACCTAGCGAAAGAGGTGGCCCAGTCTCCGACTCCTCGGGGCCCTCCTCCCGCCTCGCCGCGCCCTCCGCACCGCGCGAGGAGACGACCAGGAAGGCGAAAGGAAATGCTCGAAAGCTAAACTCAGCAAGGAGAAATTAAACTTGTCGAGGTCACAGCCCGATCTTACAAGGTAAATGTTGAGTTCTTTTCAGATTACTAACTCAGCCGGCGAACATCGTTCTGCGATACATACAAAAAAGCATTTAAATGTTATTCTACTCTTATTGTAGACAAACAATCAATGCATTGTTTTGAAAGTGATTAAGATATTAATTACATGCTGTAGACTGAGTTGGGTCAGCAGTATTGTAATTTTATATGAAATGTATGATGCTGCTATTTATTTTTACTTGAAATTTGATTGTATAAAGTACATTTCAAAACTGACGACTACGACTTTTTTATTTAAAGCTAGCACCTAGAGAATCCAAATAAATAAATAAATATTGGTGGACAATTCACACACTACACCATCTGACCCCAAACTAAGCAAAGCTTGTGTGATGGCAGCCAGATAGCTGATATAATACTTATATAGTTTTAAATACATACTTATTATACATAGAAACACCCAGACACAGTGCAAACATTTGAATTCATCACACAAATATTTGCACTGGGTGGGGATCGAACCCACGACCCTCGGCTTCGCAGGCAGAGCTACTACCAACTAAGCCACTAGGGCAGTCATGGCAGTCAAAGAACTCCCAAGCAGAGTATTTGGCACAGATGTCGATGAGAAATAGTGGTTCTTCGACATATATTTTGAATTTGTAAATAAATGTTTGCAGTGTGGGCGTCCGCGCGGTGCCCGGCGGCTCGGAGTCGAGCGGCTGGTGCAGCGGCGGCGAGGGCTCGCTGGAGGAGCCCGACGACGCGTTCACCGCCGTGTTGGACGCGCTCGCCGCCGAGAACCACCAGCTCAAGCGCCAGCTCGCCGACGCGTGCGAGCGGGTCGCCAAGACGAGCAAGGTGAGCACCACTGGCTCTAGCGGCAGCTCCCGACGCGTGCGAGCGGGTCGCCAAGACGAGCAAGGTGAGCACCACCGGCTCTAGCGGCAGCTCCCGACGCGTGCGAGCGGGTCGCCAAGACGAGCAAGGTGAGCACCACTGGCTCTAGCGGCAGCTCCCGACGCGTGCGAGCGGGTCGCCAAGACGAGCAAGGTGAGCACCACTGGCTCTAGCGGCAGCTCCCGACGCGTGCGAGCGGGTCGCCAAGACGAGCAAGGTGAGCACCACCGGCTCTAGCGGCAGCTCCCGACGCGTGCGAGCGGGTCGCCAAGACGAGCAAGGTGAGCACCACTGGCTCTAGCGGCAGCTCCCGACGCGTGCGAGCGGGTCGCCAAGACGAGCAAGGTGAGCACCACTGGCTCTAGCGGCAGCTCCCGACGCGTGCGAGCGGGTCGCCAAGACGAGCAAGGTGAGCACCACTGGCTCTAGCGGCAGCTCCCGACGCGTGCGAGCGGGTCGCCAAGACGAGCAAGGTGAGCACCACTGGCTCCAGCGGCAGCTCCCGACGCGTGCGAGCGGGTCGCCAAGACGAGCAAGGTGAGCACCACCGGCTCTAGCGGCAGCTCCCGACGCGTGCGAGCGGGTCGCCAAGACGAGCAAGGTGAGCACCACTGGCTCCAGCGGCAGCTCCCGACGCGTGCGAGCGGGTCGCCAAGACGAGCAAGGTGAGCACCACTGGCTCTAGCGGCAGCTCCCGACGCGTGCGAGCGGGTCGCCAAGACGAGCAAGGTGAGCACCACCGGCTCTAGCGGCAGCTCCCCGACGCGTGCGAGCGGGTCGCCAAGACGAGCAAGGTGAGCACCACTGGCTCTAGCGGCAGCTCCCGACGCGTGCGAGCGAGTCGCCAAGACGAGCAAGGTGAGCACCACTGGCTCTAGCGGCAGCTCCCGACGCGTGCGAGCGGGTCGCCAAGACGAGCAAGGTGAGCACCACCGGCTCTAGCGGCAGCTCCCGACGCGTGCGAGCGGGTCGCCAAGACGAGCAAGGTGAGCACCACTGGCTCTAGCGGCAGCTCCCGACGCGTGCGAGCGGGTCGCCAAGACGAGCAAGGTGAGCACCACCGGCTCTAGCGGCAGCTCCCGACGCGTGCGAGCGAGTCGCCAAGACGAGCAAGGTGAGCACCACCGACTCTAGCGGCAGCTCCCGACGCGTGCGAGCGGGTCGCCAAGACGAGCAAGGTGAGCACCACCGGCTCTAGCGGAGCTAGCCGACGCTTGCGAGCATTTTGTTATTTTGGCGACACGTAGAAAAACACAAAGGTTTACTTTGCCCTTGGTGGGCGATGTATGTAGAAAGTTTTTTTTATATGTTACTTTTATTTACCTTAGTGAAGCGAATTTTCTAGGATTTTTGGGAAAATAAGGCTTACCGAATCATCCTACGACAACACCTAAAGTTAGTTAAGTTAACTTGTCAGATTTTCGAAATCGTAATAAATAATGTATTTTTGTGTTGTATTTTTAACCGACTGCAAAAAGGTTCTCTATTCACTGTATGTTTTTTTTGTAGTTGGAAGAAGAAGTGGAGAAGGTGCGGACAGCGCACGAGGAGCTGGTGGGGTCGTGCGAGCGGCGCGAGCGGCTGGAGCGAGCCGCTCGCGTGCGGCTGCAGGCGGACTGTCGGCGGCTGCACGAGCTCAACCGCGCGCTCAAACACCAGGTACACTAAGCGAGCTCAACTGCGTGCTCAAACTCCAGGTTCTCTAAGGGAGCACAACCGCGCACTCAAACCCCAGGTACACTAAGCGAGCTCAACCGCGCGCTGAACCCCAGGTACTAAGTGAGCTCAACCGCGTGCTCAAACCCCAGGTACACAATGCACGGGGTCGACGGCGCTCTAAAATTGTATGTGGTGTACAAAATATTTTATATTAAAAATTATATCTCCCTGCAAATAATTATATCTTCCTGCAAATATTGATATCTTCCTGCAAATAATAATATATTCCTGCAAATAATGATATCTCCCCTGCAAATAATGATATATTCCTGCAAATAATGATATCTTCGTGCAAATAATGATATCTCCTTACAAATAATGCTATCTCCCTGCAAATAATGATATCTCCCCTGCAAACAATCATAATTCCCTTTAAATAATGATATTTCTGCATAATGGGTGTGTTCTACTATATTGAACCTGTCGCGATTTTTATGTAAGAGGAAAATAAAACATTGGTTATTTTCTCTAAACTACATCGAAACTAAGAAAATACTAGTGTCAAACGTATTATGACCCTGGGCGTACTGCAACAGTTTGAGCCAGAGCAAAATTTAATCCACCATACTCGTAGCATCAGCTGCTCAATAGATGCTTCAGCAGTGTGGTCTCAAAATTTGAGTTGTAAGTAGGTATAAGCAGACCACAAACGCAATCCCATACTCTCATGCACATACATGCACACACACACACACACACCCCTCATACACAATAAGTAGCCATGAAATGGAAGCCATGAACTTGAGATATTTTTATTTATAGTATTTTTCTGTCTATTTTTGTTTGTTTGTTTTACTGATACGGGCCTTCCCTGATCTCTAATATTCCACATTGCCCTTATCTGTTTTTATTTTTTATTGTTTACTTTCTTTTCTGGAACAAGAATGTACCATCATGTCTAATGTAACCAAGTACCTACTACAATATCACTAACAACTTCACTATATGGAAGAAAACACTGAATCCCACAACACAGGACATCCCTAGTGTGGGATGCAGGGTCCACCTCCCTAAATGAAGTTAACTATGCTGATCACTGCTATTGTTCTATTGAAACTATGTTAATGTGTAACTTCATTTATGTTCCTAGTATTTTGAATAAATTGAAATTGAATTGTTCTATGTATAATAAGTATGTCTTTCCGACTACATAAGTATCATACCAGCTATCTGGCTTCGAGTCGACAACATATGTCCACAAAATTCGGATTATGGAGAATTTCGTGAAATTCTGATGGCACTGACAAACAAACCGCTGTCGCCATCTTTGGTGTGAAGCACGTTTCGTTCCATCAATCACATTGCGTGCGTCCGTCGCGCCAAAACAGTATCCATCAATAAAACGAAACGTCTTGCCGCCGGACCGGAATTTTATTAGTAGGTGCTTATATATAGTACTAGCGGCTCGTTCCGGCTTCGCCCGGAATATAATCTAAATATCAACTGCAGCGCCATCTGCCGGGCTGATTTGTGAATCTAAACCATCCAGGACCCTACCCAAATGTATACAAAAATTATTCAAATCGGTCCAGCCGTTTAGGAGGAGTTCACTTACAATGAAAAGAGGCATTGATTTTTATAAATATAGATCAGCATTGCACCCGTGCGAAGCTGGGGCGGGTCGCAAGTACTTAAATATTTTAAATACATAAGAAACATTATTAATGTGAATGGTATCTGCCTGCAAGTGATGGTATCGTGTCGCGGGCAGGTGGAGCTGGTGTCGCAGGGCGCGCGCGCCGACAGCGACGCGAGCGCGGACGCACTGCGCAAGGAGCTACAGAGCCGCGAGATGCTGATCGCGCAGCTCATCACGCAGAGTGAGTACACCCTAGCGGCGCGGCGTATTACTGTATTAAGAGGCAGAGAGGCACTAATATACAAGAACAAAATTAAAAAATTTGATTAACCCCCGACTATGACTATCTCTGCTTTTTTATCTTTACAACATTCCACTAGTCAAGCCCTTTCATTTGATACCCATATTGAGGTAGTTGTGAAAAAGAAATGTATTTCGCCATTTTGTAGTAGCGGCCATCTTAGATTTGAAATTTGTCATAGTGCAAAGTATTCTACTAGTTAAGCCCTTTCGTTTGATACCCATTTTGAGGTAGTAGTGAAAAAAATAATGTAATTTGCCATTTTGTGGTGGCGGCCATCTTGGATTTGAAATTTGTTATAGTGTATAGTATTCTACTAGTCAAGCCCTTTCATTTGATACCCATATTGAGGTAGGTTGTGAAGAAATATTTTGTCCGCCATTTTGTGGAGGCGGCCATCTTGAATCGATATTAACCAAACATAGCTAAGAACGGATATTAACCTTCAAATAAAAAACCGCATCCAAATCGGACCATCCTTTTGAGCTCTACGGTGCCACAGACAGACACACACAGACAGACAGACATCGACGTCAAACTTATAACACCCCTTTTTTGGTCAGGGGTTAAAAAAGGCAGTCGTAAGGACAGCCGATAGAAATGAAAACTGATATGTTTTCTGCAATACGTAAAATACGTATCTATACGAGTTTTTTTTACGCGCAGCTATTGGAACATGAAGAGTCCAAATCAATACCTAGCACTGAGCTGCGCTCGTCACCCAAAGATGTTTTATCTCAGTGTTACCTGTTATTTCTCTGGAAACATTGCCCTACAAACAGGAACGAAGTAATGTTTGCACATTACTGTTTAGTGGTAGAATTGACTTTGAAGCTTTGACTTTGAATAACTGGCAAAGTTGTGGTACTTTCCCAGACGGACTCTGCAAAGAGCCCAGAAAGTATTATAAAGCTGAAGAGTTTTTGAAGTGAAAAACTTTGGCGCAACACACATTTTCGTGGACTCTGAATGAAGCTTAGCGTCACGCTCGGAAATGAAACACATGTTCGGGTGAACTTGGGACCGCCGACTGTGCCAGAGCGGGAAAGATAGTCAGCTGCTGTTAGATGAGATAAGAAGACTCTTTATTAAAAGCACTTAAAATAAAAACACAAAAATTACAACAGGCAGACAATAAAATTAAAAATAGAGGCAACCTGGAATTAATGATAGTCAGTTTTTCTTGCGACAATGTTTAAAGGGGGTCATAAATAGCTTAATTCCAAAAACTCGACCAAATCCGACCGGTGCGTTAGCCGCCATTATGGTTTGAAAGTCAAGACTTTTTTAGTCATTTTTTTGGTAATTTATTAAGTAACAGCAATTTTTTTTCTTACACAACAAAAGTTGCCTTAAAATCATATCACCTTGTTTGTTTAATCACATACATTTTTGTTTGAACGCGTTAATCTCAATAGCTACTGCAATGATTTCAAAACTTATTTCACCATTCTATATCGGTGATCGCTGAGTGCTATAGGCTATATGTATATATATACCACGGGTGAAGCCGTGACGGGACGCTACCCGCTAGCTCATAAGAAGCATGCGGTGACGATGTCGCTAGTTTCAACCTTTATGTTCACCCAAAACATGCTCAATGCGGCTAAAGAAGTATTCAAGTCAAAACTGTAAATCATAATTAATCATTATTTGTATGAGTCTCTTGTAAGAATGTTGTTGTTGTTTCTCCCAGACAAGGAATTGGCGTGCGCGAAGGAGCGGCAAGAGATCGAGATGTCCGCGCAGCGAGCGACGCTGCAAGAGCAGAGGACGCACATCGACATCCTCGACACCGCGCTCACCAACGCGCAGGCCAACGTCGTGCGCCTCGAGGAGGAGGTGAGCCACTACCCTTGTTGATGAAGGGCTACGAAACACAGTTGTAAATTAAGGGCTTATAAATACACCTGCAAATGAAGGGCTTAGAAATACACCTGCTAATGAAGGGCTACGAAACACAGTTGTAAATTAAGGGCTTATAAATACACCTGAAAATGAAGGGCTTAGAAATACACCTGCTAATGAAGGGCTTAGAAAGACACCTGCTAATGAAGGGCTTAGAAATACACCTGCTAATGAAGGGCTTAGAAAGACATCTGCTAATGAAGGGCTTAGAAATACACCTGCTAATGAAGGGGTTAGAAATACACCTGCTAATGAAGGGCTTAGAAATACACCTGCTAATGAAGGTATAAGAAATACATCTCCTATTGAAGGGCTTAGAAATAAGGGTGCAAACGAAGGGGTTAGAAATACACCTGATAACGAAGGGGTTGGAAACACCAGCAAACGAAGGGTGAGAAATACACCTGCTAACAAAGGGCTTACAAATATACCTGAAGACGAAGGGCTTAGAAGAAATACATCTGCACACGAAGGGCTTAGACATACACCTGCTAACGATGGTATTAGAAATACACCTGCCAACGACGGTATTAGAAATACTCCTGCAGACAGGGGGGCTTAGTAATGTGTGACTCGTGCACGAAGGGTTCCATATCATTTTCTAAAACAGCAAAAAATCATGTCTGTTATACGAGAGCTCCTCTTTTAAATATTGGTTTTATTTTAATTTCATTATTAACATCCCTTCTATATCGGTTACTTAGACGTTATAAATCTGGTACTTAGACGATGGCAGTATTGGATCTCGTGGTGAACCCCTCGGATGTGAATTTTTTCCCCTGCAGTGTGAAATCTCTGTGGAAAAATGTATGTGTGTGTGTGCAGTGCCGGCACGCGGGCGGGTACGTGGAGCGCGTGATGGGGCTGCAGCGCGCGCTCGCGTCGCTGCAGCAGGCGTCCGACCGCCGCGAGCACACCGAGCGCAAGCTGCGCGCGCAACTCGAGAAGGAACTGCAGACGTTACGGTACGTACACACATTATCTTACCTTCATTATTATTACTTTTTATTTTCTTCAACTATCATAGATGTAAACACTCCCAGACTGCAATAAGAAAACAACACTCCACGAATTGGTTGGCTTAACAACGGCAACAGATGAAATAAGTAATAATTGTCAATCTTAACCGAAACACTAGTCTGTGCCTCGATGGCATTTCTTGCAAAGCTTTAAAAAGTGTTAAGCATTTAATTATGGAGAAATTAACTGAAGCGATCGGCAATTAATTGCCTTGAACATGTTAATATCCCTGATTATTTAAAATGAAGCCAATTTTTTAATCTGTCGAGAAAAGCGACCTTGGAAACTATATAGACCTCAAAAAAGCTTTTGATACGATCAGTTACAAGTTATTAATTGACAAATTAAATACGATTGGCATCAAAGACAGCGCTCTAAAAATGATTCAATCTTACTTATCTAACAGCCATAAAGTTGTAAAAGTAAGTGACATATAACAGTGGGCAGAGATTGATCACTTGCGGAGTTCCACAGGGATCAATTTTAGGTCCTCTCCTTTTCTTGATTTACATTAACAACATTAGTAAAACCAATTTTACAAGTGATATATATATATTGTGATATGTATATGATACTTTGGTGATAAAATCGAAACTCGGCTTGTTACTGCGCGCCGTACGAAGCCATTGCTTTCATTGCTTAATGTTTTTATTGTAGGTTACATAATCAGCGTACGGCGTACGACCATACTTAACTACGGCTTTACGCTTGTAAAATCTGACGTTCTCACCACTTAGCCACCACAAGTATTATAATATGTTCTATGACAAAGCTTACCCTGGTATCGTTGTACATTCCGGTGGTGCAGTAGTCGCGAGTGCGTGTGCGGCGGCGCGGGCGCGGGCGCGGCGGAGGGCGCGGGGGGCGAGGCCGAGCTGCGGCGGCTGGTGCGCGAGCGCGACGAGCGGCTGCTGGCGCTCGAGGGCGAGTGCGCCAAGTGGGAGCAGCGCTACCTCGAGGAGGCGGCGCTGCGCCAGGCCGCCGTCTCCGCCGCCTCCATACCCAAGTGAGCCCCGTCTACTCTCTGCTAGCTCTAGACCCACCTCAATATACAATTAAATACCGCATCTGATACTTATTGCTGCTCCTTACTCATTTGAATTTAACTTTCCTATTCTATAACGTATGTACACTTGAGTAGGTCACTGTATGTTTCCACTGCTAAGAATAACGGCCTTCTTCTCGTAAGTAGTTAAAGACATAATTTATCTACGAAGAATTTACAGAAAATATTTTAAAATGTAAATACATACGTCAAAGATTGGATGTCTGTTGCTCAATCACGTGAACTTCTGAACGAATCGGGTGAACATTTGGAATACAATTAGATTATATCCTGGAATAACGCATAGGCTACTTTTTATTCAGATAAAATACGGGAACATGAACTACGCAGGTAAAACCGCGGAGCGATGCTATCTGGTAAGTAGGTAATTACAACTAAACACACATTAATGGTTTACATCAGACGTTTAGTTTTAAGCCTACCTCTTCCTGATTTTGCTGCATGATGTGTATTGCATATTCCACGAGTGTGAACTAACAATATATTGTTTGTTTGTCTGTTCAGCGTACCCCTTGAACGCGTTTTCAGGGACGCCAAGATCGCGGCGCTTGAGAAGACTTCGGCGGAGTCCGAGAGGCTGATGGCCGAGGCGAGGAACGAGAAGATACGACACATGGACGAACTGCACTCTGCGCAGAAGAAACTAGCCGACTTGGAGGGCAGGTAAATAATCGATTAAATTACATTTCAAAAGTTTTTTAAAGGCATTTCATTAGTTACTGCCGGTCTAGTCGGGAGAACGGCGACAGCCGATCCGGAGCCCCGGGTACAAATCCCAAAAATATCGTGAAAACGACATGTGCCTAGAATCTTTTGCGTTCATGTGCTGTTTACCAACCCCACACCGTGGTAGATTATGGCCTTGACTCTTCTAGCGAGAGAAGGCCCCGAGTCTCAGCAGTGGGAACATTTATTGGGCTGCTTCTGTAAGGCATTTCTCACACAACACCATCTAGCCGCAAAGTAAGCAAATCTTGTATTAATAACAAATATTTGTATTCATTTCCATTTAATAAAACTTGTAGTGGTAGGACTCTTTGCAGAGAGAGTCCGTCTGCGAAAGGACTACACTATTGCCAGTTTTCTTAAATATTTTATTCCATTCAGGTCAAAGAGATAAATTACCTTAAACATCCGGCTGGCGATCGCAGCGCAGTAATTTGGACTGATCATATCCATAATTGAATAGCAGGGTAGGTATTGTTATAGGCAGGCGCTTTGCTTGCCATCAGGTGAATGACGTAAGCTTTACTTGTGGATGCGATGTTCACAATCATGTCAACCGGATTCTTCGGATCGGATTCGGTGCCTCGATGCACATTGCCGAGCATTGCCGGGGTTGGGGTGTCGTAGCTAGCACGGGGTAGTTGGGGTCTTAATTTGGGCCCTCAGGCATTGACTTGGTGGCTGCGTCTCGGCTTCGTGGCACTCTCTTCTTAGTGAAGTTCGTTATTGTCGTATTGGGCCTCATCTTCGTTTTCGTTACTTGCAAGTCCGGCCTGCAGAAAATATCTCGGGAGGGCAAGCGAGGTATGCACGTCAGGGGACGTGTGGAGTGAAGCGATGTTGTTGAGGTGAGGGCGTGACCCGTTGTCCGCACGGGCGAACATAGATCGCGCTAGGCGAGCCACGAACGCCCCCACCGACTCGATCCTCAGTCCTCACGTCCCGGGCGATGACGGCATTCCGTACGTACGTGTTCTCAGGGTGGTGTTCTGCACCACCTGGACGCGTTTCTTCTGCGTGGTCGAGTAAAGTGCATACCACGCCGGGGCTTCATAGATGAGTTGGGATCTGATGTAAGAGTTGTAAATCCTGATTTTGGTCCTGATTGGGAGCTCAGATCTGATGACCGGCTTTAACAGCAGTGTGTGAGAAGTGCGGGCGCATGCTTAGGTCACGGTCGATGTTGATGCCGAGGTACTTCACGGTGCTTTCTAATCCGACGTCCTGTCCTCTGAGCTGCAGTGGCTGTGGTCTTCCTCTCTGGCTTCCGGTCAGCAGTGCCGCTGTCTTTCCCACGTTGACGGCTGACCTCCACTTGTCGAGCCAAAACGTAAGGACATCCAGGACTCTCTGGGTCTCTATCTTTTTTTAAGCGTGACGAAGTGATATTATGTTGTCATGTCATGTCGCCTGGGCATGGAGCTGGCGTCGTCAACGGACACGTAGAACTGACGCTCGGCCACGTGGAATGACGTAATGTTCTTGGATCAGCGCTGGGGGTGTCTTCGTCAGCTTGTAGATGAGGCCTTCATGCCACGCCATGTCAAAGGGCTTCTCGATATCCAGGAATACGACAACGGACCGTCTACCTCTGTTTGCATCTTCTCACAGTCACGTTGCTTACCATCAGACACATGTCATGCTCGTCTCGTCACTCTACTGTAAAAATTAAAAACTAACACCCTCTGAAAGTTTCTTTTTTACTTTTATAGGTTTATACTTGACCGCCATCTCGGCTGATGTTAAGCGACGATGCGGTCTACGATGGAGCGTGTTTATTTATTTTATTTATTTATTTATTGAATAATATGCGAGCAGCTTTAGCTGATATGCCTATATCTCAGTGTTGAAATAACAAATTATAGGTAATTGTCTGTTGAAATGATTTTATTTTTATATCCAAGACCTTTACCTAGAACCTAGAAGAATCCGATTCACTCTCGATTTGAAGACACAAAGGTGTGTGTCTATTCAGAATGTGTGCGTGACCGCGGACTCACGCATTTACAGATATAATAATTACGCGCTGACGGCAATTGTTTTCATGCACACTTAGCGTGATTTTATATTTGGTCACCACAAGTAACATAACAGATTTCAATTTCACCTTGGTAATTGTAGTATGACGGTACCTAGTTGGTAATTTCGCATGTACAGTAAATTTAATGAATCTGTCGACTTGCAGGGTGAAGGAGCTAGAGTCGAAGGTGGCCGAACGCGATGCCATGATCAAGGTGCTGCAGAAACACACGAGTGCTGCTTACGATAGTGGCGCCTCGCCCGGAACAATTCCAGCAGGAGGAACTTGGTAACTAACTAAATTGTTTTTATATGTAGCTTCTACACCGTCAGTTTAATTCATGCGATCATATTCTTTACATAAACAAGAAATTTAGTGGTAATACAAAAGTAAGTCTGTAAAGTCTTAGATAAATAGGTTCGTAACCGCAGGAGTAGCGCCTTCAGAATTAGTCGCATGGGATCTTTAGTGACCCCAAATAAAATATTGAAAAGGAGAACTACAAACAAATAATACAAATGTTGCATTATTTATAATATTAAAGTTCTTTATCATACTTAACTTTCATAAATAAAACATATATTTCACTTTAAATTTAAACAAAAATAACTTGACAATGAATTTACAAGTAAACAAATAACACTACGAAACTCATGCGTAAATGATGTTAGTGACTATAAATTGCATAATTTCCGTGATTTTTTTCCATCAGATTTTCGATTGTTTTTCAGCTTGTTATGTCCAGTAACGGCAGTAGATAACTTTGTTACAATTTTGAGAGTGAATCGGTTTCTTCTAGGTAAGCACGCTTCAACGTAGGCCGCATCGTCGCTTAACATAAGGCCAGATGGCGGTCAAGTGTAAACCTATTCAAGTAAAAAAAATACTTATGAAAACAAATAACGGTGTATATAAAAAATTGGTTTCAGTTAACAACGGTGATGATCATGTTCTTAAAGATCTTTTTTTTGTGTTAATTTCAGTGGGTCTGTCATCGGGAGCGTCGTTCTCGAGCGCGGAGGGCGTCGGCAGCGGCGGCAGCGTGTCGGGCCGCTACCGACACCTCGCCCGGAGGAACTACTCGCCGCACAACGACAACTCGAGCGGTGAGCCTCGAGACATATCTACCAACTATATCAGTGGACCTCTGTTCAGGAGCGTTGGTAGCGTACTTATGTTCTGTACGTCTACAATAAAAAAAATATATATATTATAAAAAAATGTAAGTGTTTGGATGTTTGTTGCTCAATCACGTCGTAACGGATGAACGGAGCCGGTTGAAATCTAGAATACATTTAAATTATAGTCTGGAATAACACGTACGCTTCTTTTTATCACGGGTTAGCAACGGGAACTGGAAATACGCGAGTAAAACCGCGAGACGATTCCAGTATTTAAATTGTAATCGTGCCTTTTAATCAAACGTACTCGGGCCTTGAAAAGTTCTAGATTACATAAGATTGTCAGGAAATATTAAAGACAGGTCAGTCACGGTATAAAGAAATACTACCAATAGTTCATCGCCTGTGATCTTGGAAGAGACGTCGGCAATGTCTAGGCGTGGGTAGATAAAATCTAAAAGTGAACCGCGCTCACGAAATACTGACATTGTAATGTTGGCAATGGCGGGAGCGCGCTTCCCGCGTCTCACCCCGCACGATTGCCCCGTCAAGACGGCTTCGTTGAACGACTATGATTTAATAGTCTGTGGTTCAGTGAGTGTGTGTGTGTGTTTCAGGATGCGGGTTCGATAGTACGTCGCTGCGGCTGGACGAGCAGCTAGCGGTGCTCGAGTCGCGGCTGGAGCGGCCGCCCGTGCCCGCCGTGAGTTACCGCCACGAGCCGCACCACGACTACTACTGAACACTCTCACGACACACACGCGACCATACGACACTGCTCACTACACACACACACACACTCACTCACACACACACACACACACACGCGCACACACACACACACACACACACACACACACACGCACGCGCATATAAGTAGCATTCAATATTACCAACCATTAACAAACGCAAGCATTTGACACTACTTACTACTCACACATACAAGCATTAAATACTACCCAGGACATACACACTCACACATACATTTTCACCACTATAACACACATGTTCATACCTTGACACTACTACTATGTATACACACAGTCTATGATCAAACATTAATATTCCTACTGACCTCACATAGAGATATATAATACTACCTAACACACACGCGTGTATGTACCCCTGTGCCTGCTGTTATTCCTGTCCACGCCGCCAGCAGCCTGTGTTACACCACTGTTGGGCATGCCTTTTCCCGTGTTTAGCGCTTTCCGCGCGACTTCAACGTTCTGTAGGCAGTAGATACCACTTAAGACTATAGCCATATGAGATCCCTGTAAAAAATTACCTTTTTTTATGCCTTTTGCGTCTTTATCTTCTCTGTGGGGCTCTTGTTTTCAACAGCTGACTTCTTTACATCATCATCCAGTCTCATTAGATCCCCATCTTTATGTGGGTACGGTCGCGGCTCTCACATACGCGTTGAATCCACCCCTTGGTACATACACCCGCCCGCACAATCCAATGATAAATGCAGACTTTATTGTATAATTTATAATAAATCACCGTAAGACCCCTGACTCACACATACAATCCAAAATCGATTGTACTACACGAAAAACACATTTACTTTGAGAACTATTCCCCTTCTTCTGTTATAAGGGTCTTGAGGTCTCGATGTTTTCCGACCAAAAAATTGGTTAGTCGACGTATTAAGAAAATTTTGTTTTTTTTCTTGATTAAATTCTTTAGTTGAAATTTAAATTAGATATGAAACAGAAATTGTAGCGAGCGTGGAATAGAAAAAAATGTTTGTCAAAGATCCACCATGTCTAACATTCCATAACAGTATCTCTGCAACATTCCTGTTGTACAAACATTTCGTTTACTCAAACACAGCTTTGTTTTTGTGTGTATTTGCATAAATAATTTGTATTATATGAGTTGCGTCATCAAAGAAGATAATTAAAAATCATGTTCCCTCACTTGTAAGCTATACGGGTTATGCAGATCTACTTACACTAAGTCGTAAGGGACGTATAATAATATATCTCTATAATACGAGTACGTATAATATACATATATCGTATAATAAGTCGTATCGTATGAGGTGCCCTTGTGCTAGTCGTAGTTTGACATGTAGTACGGTAAGATTAGGGTAAGGTCTTGTGCCTACTACGCTGTCCCGAAATTCGGGAGGCAGTAGAGGCCAATTGAGAACCAATTAATAAATTTAATAAGCTTCATATTGCAAAAGTGGCAACATCTGATCATTTTTCTTTAAACCTTTATACGATTTTCGAGTTGGTGAAGTATTCCTCGAAGGTAACAAAAAAAACACTTTTCGCTTGACTAAATTTATGGTACAGCTGTTTTTGTACAATGAATAAAATGCGACCTTTCAGTCTTAGCGTAGGTGCTCCGCAGATACCTGTACCAAGTGAGAGAATAGCCTTTTAGAAAACTTATCTTTGATGGTGCGAGTTATTCCTGGCGAGGTTTTGATCAGTAAATAATTTGAACTAAAATAATTCACGTACTTTAGGGGTCTCCTCAAGACTAGTTGGCATTCCAGATGCAATAGTTAAATTAAAAGCCACTTCTTGGAATTTTACTATTATCACTTTTGGGATATTTTTTTGTCATAGCTATATTATATGGTGACGTGAGTTACCGATATTTAGATGCAGTTTCATGCATCATACTTTATTATATTTACATACCGAAATCTCGCCTTGTGTGAAGAGCTTTCTAACTAAAAATGAAACAAATATTATATTGATTAATCTTACATAATTAAGGATAATTCTGAATGTTTCACCGCTGTATCTTTCCAAAGGCGTCTATGCTATGGCCTAGAAAATTATAGAATATTGATTAAGTTATTATCAGTTTAACAACATGGATCTTTTTGAAATAAAAATGTTTTTATTTCATGATGAAATATGAAAATATATACAAATAAAATAGTGTTATTAAAATTGGTATTAATATCGATGGCTCCTGAGTATACTGGGTCAAGTAACAAATTCGACAATTGCACTTTTTTACACAGGTCGATAGGAAATGATTTAATTGTTGTATACTTGAGAGCCGTCGATTTTAATTGATTACATTATATAAGGTTACACAGAACACCTGTACTACACCACAGGGATCGCGTTGTACTCATCATTTGAAACAGTTGAAAGGGAGCAAATCGGACAAAAACTGCACCATTTGTGCCTCGACTCTTTGCAACAACTGAATAATTTTTTGAAATTTCGAAGTAAGGTCACAATAAAAGTGACATCAACATAGGACTTAACTGTGATTTAAAGTAATACTTATTTATCTCTGACTTTTTGGCAGAGTGTCTATTTATTATACGTGTTCTGTGTAACCCGTTATATACTTTAACATATGTATATCATAGATTTTAGAGGTATAAATACCAAAGTATACAAAACACGTGAACAAAAAATAAAAAGATCGAATAAGAAGATTCGAAGTAATACATAAAATATCATAGTTTATTGATAATGTCTTAAAAAGGAAAGAATGGTGCCAATAAGTAGATTTTCGAGAATCTCGCTAAGATTATTCTGCATTCAAATATCTCCACTAGTAACGGCTAGTCTTAACGGATATGAAATAAATAAATTGTAATGTTAATAGAATGCTTAAGTGAATAGGTTTGAATGGTTTAGTTTTGAAATTAAACAAAATCTGTACTAATATTATGTAAGCAACAAACAGGGTATCACAGAATGGGTGTATTATGTCCAAAGATAGTTAGCACTTACTGATTATTATTAACAATTTTTACTATGATGCCAACCCTGAAAATGCGAATAAATTAGCTACACTAAAATATTCTACGTACTGGATTCTATTATACATTATTATATATTATATGATACGATTGGTGGCGAACACGGCCAATCAAGCTCTGCTAGCTGCTCGTAAGTATTTTTCCATCTGTAGAATATACAAGTATGTTATTACCAACTGCTGGCTTTAATGGCGAATGTAAATGTCGTTGACGTTTCAAGAAAGATGACTTTAGAAAACTGAGAGAAAAGATTAACGCTTGTGAGAGAGCGAGAATTCGAGTCCCAGTACTACCCACGTAGTACCCAGTAGTAATTTAGTAAAGTTGTTCATAGGGGTGGTTATAACTTCCACTTTTTTAACTTAGTAGATCAGTTCTGCGATACCCTGTATTTATGTCTGTGGATGTAAGGTTGTAAAGTAATTGACTCTAAAAAAACTTAACAAAGTTGCATTAGCTATGGATGCTCGACCTAAATGGTCTATACTCTATATCATAGACCTATATAGCCTACAGTATATAGGTTGAATGCAAGGACAACGGACCTCATATTCAGATTTTTGAAAAGAAAAATAAACACCCTACATCTACACATCATAAATGTATAGAATTATACATCTGACTGTTTATAATGTTAGTGTAGATGATTTTAGGCTATTCAGTATTGCAAGACATTGGAGTGCAAGATAACGGAAGTTTGTCGTGTGTGTCTGTTCTGTAGTGTAGTTCCGGTTTGTATACGGAACAGTAACACTAAGAACGAATAATTAAGAGCAAAGAACAATCGGAATACAGAGGTTAAGCTTATACGACGATTAAGAGTTACGGAAACAAACGTCGCTCACGGACTCGATATTTCGGAACCGTTGGGCAATATAAATAAATAAAAGCTGAAATATGGAATTGTTCGTGCGTCTGTACTATCCTCCTTAGACATACGTCTCGTAATGTTTTTTTGTGCAAAGATGCAGTAACAAAAATATAGTTACTGAAAAGTGTATTACATTTTAAAATATAATCTTGTATGTCGAAATTGTCGAAAGATTTATTGCTATGACTAATTTGCAGGAAGGTATAACAAAAACAAACATTTAAATATTTTTATAATTATTGGTTTTCATATTGTTTGATGGCTGAGACATCAATAAAATAACTTCAAATGATTGCCTACCACGATAATATTTTTGTAAAAGCCAAAGTTGACAACCCTAAAGCGACCGCCGAGCGTAGGTACTTACACGAGCTTCACTACTATGCTCCGATTGTTCTTTGTTAAGATTCTTGAATAATGTTATATCTTTTGTTGTAGAAAAGGAATTGGTCACAAAAATACACCAAAGTTAGTACTAGTACTGACGCGGTAATTTCTGAAATTCCTATTTATATTCCGAGATTATTTTCTAAGATTATTAACCTTTATTTATTTAATCGTTTGAATTTAGCAATGTAATCGATAACCAAAAGTACTTTTAATTTATTTTTAAGTTTATAATTTTTAAATACAATTTTATACATGCAGCTGATGATAAAAAAGCGAATTGATTCGTAATGACGTAAATTCCTCTCGTACCTATTTTGTCTTTAAGATTTTAAAGTTCAATTTAAGGTAGCAAGCGACACGAAAATTATGTACAAAATTGGAACAATAATTCTGTTAATAAAATAGCAAACTAGTCTCTAATGTCCTATGAATAAGTGCCTTTGATAAGCGTTGCCTTTTCAAAGTTATTTTTAATTAATATTATATACAATGGACGAAATATATTCAATAGATTTGTAATATTTTTAGAGGGCATGTTTTAGAATAAAAATCATGTTTTGTTTGTTGTTGTTTTAATAGCTTTCCTAACATAGCAGCGTTACAAGCTCACCTTTAATTAAATGCTTATGTTGTAGTGTGGAAACCTGATTTTAATAGTGATTTCATAACAAGTGTGTGTGTTGAAGTGTTTTTAAATAACCGATGCTTCCGCATTTCGCCGAAACTTTCATAGACATAGCTGAGAGTGCGCTCAGTACGACCGTTTAGAGATAAGCTTACGGAGCTATGCGCGCGCTGCCTGCGCAGTAGATGTTAATTTTAATCTACTTCAAAAAAGGAGGAGGCTCTCAATGCAGCTGTATGTTTTTTTGGGTATGTATGTTACGCGATAGCTACCTACCTACCAGATACCAATTGGTAATCGGTTTTGAAGTTTTGTAAATTTTTTTTTTGGGAGACCACACTTCAGAGGTAAGTAATCGATTTTTGAAAAATCAAGAAATATCTAAAATTTGCATTATATCGATGATATTTTCGTTTCCTCCGAAACGTCGCTGTCTCATGAGAACACCGAATTTTATAGAAATCGGTGTTTGTGTTTTCGGAGTAGGTAAATAAAATTATAGTGTTAAAGTACTGGCTATATAGAGGTACAGTACGACCCAGTTGATACTTTTATTCGTCTGTGAAACTAGGTAATTACAAAAGTGTTTGTTTTGACTTGCAATTTCGCTGGCTAATTTTTAGTTTGGTATGATTTAATACACAAATTTAATGATTCAAAGAACCTTACTTCAAAGAGTTTGTCCAAAACGGTCGAACTGTACCTACTCATATTTATAAATAAAAATAAATTGAATAGTTGAAAAGTCGTCATTAACGACTTTAAACATTCTACCGAGTTACGCAAATCTTTTGTATGAAGCTAAACGGCTTCCGTCCTACTCTATTCATTGTGTAAAACTTTTACAATGGGACTAAACAAAGTTTTCAAAAATATTTCAGTTTTCCCCACGTTTGTCTAGTCCCAAAATAACTGAATAATTTTTAGATGAAACAATTCGGAACTAGTACAGTAAAGCGAAATTGTTGTTCCATACTATACATCAGGGCTGTCTAAGCAGCGTACCTTAGCGGGTACGAGTAAATTTAGTATAACAACTGGAGGGCCGCAGAAAAATATGTTCAGTTTTCAAGTAAAAAAATACATCAAATGCAGGGTAATAATAATTTCCTTACACGTTTATTTTTGGTTTTCGTTAATTTGTCTTTACAATCATATCAATATTTCATCTTCTACATTCATTGTTGCCAGACGCATTGCATGTAGTAGTGATTTATCTAACATTATTTTCTGATTGAAAAATGCATCGCGGGCCGCGGCTTCCGTCCTTGTGTAAAACTTTTACAATGGGACTAAACAAATTTTTCAAAAATATTTCAGTTTTCCCCACGTTTGTCTGGTCCCAAAATAACTGAATATTTTTTAGATGAAACAATTCGGAACTAGTAGAGTAAAGCGAAATTGTTGTTCCATACTATATATATATCAGGGCTGTCTAAGCAGCGTACCTTAGCGGGCTAATTACGAGTAAATTTAGTATAACAACTGGAGGGCCGCAGAAAAATGTGTTCAGTTTTCAAGTAAAAAAATACATCAAATACAGGGTAATATTATTATATATAATATTTCCTTACACGTTTATTTTGGGTTTTCGTTAATTTGTCTTTACAATCATACCAATATCAACTTCTACATTCATTGTTGCCTGACGCATTGCATGTAGTAGTGATTTATCGGACATTATTTTCTGATTGAAAAATGCGTCGCGGGCCGCATGAAAACAAGGCGCGGGCCGTTGTATGGACGGTTTGGACAGCCCTGCTCTACATTACGAACAATTTGGACTTTGGAAGTAATCTTGAAATCACAAAAAGAATGTGTGTGTGTGGTACGTACTTATGTACGCTCCTATAAGTAATTTTATTTTATTCTAAATTTAAAACAAACATCATTATACAATGAAACATGTTATATTTATTTAGTATTAGTTTTTAAGAAGAGGCGACTACACCAGGCCAACTGCCAACTGCCATAGGCCATAGGTAAAAAAATACTCTCATTTTTTTTCAAGCCCGCCCTAAATTACAACTTCAAAAAAAAATACACCGAACACAGATGACATTAGGACCCGTGCGTCGACAGCCTAAACAAACGGTTACGACTTTGCCGTTTCTTCATACAAACATCATTCAACAAACATTAAAAAATGCCAGTCTTACGAACTGCCGATAGAACTGAAAAGTTATAACTCAGAATTTGATAGCTTACTTTGCTACTACGCGAGTGAAACCGGAGGGCGTGGCCGTGGCCATGAGCATGGCCATCTAGAAATGCGTTAGCAACGCATAGATGCTAACAAATCTTGATGGTCAATGGCCATGGTCCTGAGTTTACCCGAAGATTTCTTATCATTTCCGAGCGTGACGCTACGACGACAGCCTACGACAAATGTCTGGTGCGTCAAAAGAAGTTTTCACTTCAAAAATATCTGATAAAGGCACTGCCGATAGAAGTGTAAACTTATAATTTTGGTAGGTATTAAAACAAGGACGTCCACTCTCTTTCTACGAAAAACGTAATTTCGAAATAAACTCGCGACTTTCCTTTAACGTTTAAATGTTATAAGCCTACTCTAATATTGTAGGCTTAGAACATTTTAACGGACGAAACGAGGCATCAAAGTAGAACCGGATTAAGGCCGTCACAGACGTAGCTATAATATACATTTTCATATTTCATAGCTGGACATATTTCCGTATATTTTCTATACAAATCCTCGAGTGTCCACACACGCAGCTATAATATATATTTTTGTGACGTCATCCAACTATACCGTAATATATACGAGGGTCAAACTGAAAGTTCTTAGAAAATCAAAAACTGATTACATTAGCCAGTTATTAGTTTTATTATATCTTTTCAAAATATTGTCCTTTCACGTCAATACACCGCTGCATGCGATGGAACCACTGGGAAGAGCACTTTGCCCACTCGTCCTTAGGGGTCTCTTCAATGGCATCGCGATACGCAGCCACCGCTTCTTCAGCATTCATAAACCGCTTTCCTTTAAGTTTTTCTTTAATTTTTGAAAATAAATAAAAATCACAAGGCGCGAGGTCGGGGCTATACGGCGGGTGATCCAGTAATTCAACGTTTGATGTCGCCAAATAGTCGATCGTTCGCTTGGCGGTGTGCGATGAGGCGTTGTCGTGGTGAAGGAGGATCCTACTGCGAGGTCGTTTCTCTCGAACTTTTTCCAAGACAAGTGGCAAACAATTGGTAGTGTACCATTCTGCAGAAACTGTTTTTGATCCTAACACAATTGTTGCGAAATGACCTATCCTTCCAAAGAACGAGGCCACCATTTTTTCCCCGCACTTCGATCTCTCTTCACTTTAGTTGGCAACTCCTCGAAAGGAAACACCCACTGAGCAGATTGTCTTTTGGTTTCAGGATCATAACAGTAAATCCAGCTTTCGTCACCTGTTAGTATGTCGCACACAGCATTTGAGTCACCTCCGTTAAATCTTTCAATCATTTTACGGCACCAATCCACACGATGGAGTTTTTGAGCCTCAGTCAAATTATGAGGTATCCACCGGGCGCAAAACTTCCTGACCGCGAAATGTTCGTGTAGGATTTTGTGCACTTGACTCATACCGATGCCTAAGCTTGTCCGAATCTGCTGATAGGTCACTCTTTTGTCAGTCTCTATCATACGCCGCACAACACAGATGTTATCTTCAGTCGTCGCCGTAGAAGGCCGTCCCTCACGTAAATCATCAGAGAGATTAGTGCGACCACGTTTAAACTCATTAAACCAGTTGTAAACAGTCGCACGAGATGGGGCTTCATCGTGAAAAGCCAATCGTAGTCTATCATAACTTTCTTGTTGACTTAAATGACATCGAAAGTCATAAAAAATCATTGCACGAAAATTTTCTCGTGTTACATTCATGTTGACGTGACACAGACAATTTTCAATTTGCCGACAAATCGTAAAACAAATGACAAATGAATGAAGTATATACTCAGTAATATTGGCAAAGAGTTCTATTTTCAAATTATAGAATTATTTTTTTATTATATTGTTTATAAGTGGCCAGTTCTAAGAACTTTCAGTTTGACCCTCGTATTAAGGATAAATGATGGTATTAGTATGAAAACTAACGTGGTTATTACACATTTTACATAAATACACGGGTAACTCACGTATAATGTAGTCAGTCAGTCCGACTCAAGTTTCGATCGCGTCCGGCGATCTTTTTTCGAGAGAGTGCGCGCGGGTTCGCAGCTCGTTTAGCACTGAACGAGTGCTAAACGAGCTGCGAACCCGCGCGCGCACTCTCCTGAAAAGATCGCCGGACGCGATCGAAACTTGAGTCGGACTGGACTGACTACATTATACGTGAGTTACCCGTGTATTTATGTAAAAATGATGGTATTGCAAGACGTATTTCGAATGTACAGCGTGTTTCAACATTGTCCGAGCACAACATCACGAGTTGTTTTACAAGCTTATATTTATTAGTTTCACCTATCCCGATATTAACCAAGATCTGATGATGGATCTTGGAGTGGGTCAGGAACTCTGTAATGAAATGACGAAACTTCGTCAAATCTGGGATCGTTTTAGTTGTCTTGGTCTGACGAAATCGGTTCTTCCTTTTGGGAGCTACGATGTTACAAACACATACACAGTTATGTCAAACTTATAACAGCCGTCGTTATTGTTCAAAAGACTCGTGACGTGCGCTCAGACAATGTTGAAATATACTGTAAACTCAAAAGATGTCTTGCTATGTTAATATGCCATAATATGTATATATTAATTACGGTATATTTTGATGACGTCACGAAAATATATATTATAGCTACGTCTGTGACGGCCTTTAGGAAAGTCGCGCGAGTTTATTTCGAAATTACGTTTTTCGTAGAAAGAGAGTACACGTCCAGCTCCGCTGCTCCGACGCTACGCCGCTGCTGCTACTAGCCCGACTGTAGCATGTCGGTGACGTGAAACATTAACTTTTTTCACTTTTAACGATTTTCACTTCAATAATATTCGTAATCGGTTAAGGCGTAGTCGAGTAATCGAACAACGTGTACATTCATTGATTACTCGACAATAAAAAAGATTCCGTTGTATTATGGACCTCCTCTTTAGAGTTAAAGTTGTTCATAATAGTGAGAGTATCACGCCTCCAGCTTAGCACGGGTTTTGCGTAATGCTGAATAACCCGAGTGATTGAAGTGAGACGCAATAATCTGCAAGTGTGCCTTCTACTGGACGTATGGCTTCTTTGTTGTGTAAGTATCATAACTGCTGGTTTATTACTCTGTTGTTTACTAAACTCGCCTGCCTCTGTGTAGTTTTCGTAATAGTTTTGGCTTTTCGAAGTAATTAATTTCTACAATGTACATCTTTACGATCGGCTTAGATAGTTGCGAAAATGTTCCTACAACAATTAAAATGGTGGTCGACACATATCGGTCCTACTGATGTGTGATTCGAGAGGATTAGGCTAACGGAGTCTCAGTAGCCAATAAGTTCAAATTTCACGGTGTTTTCATTTACAGTAAAATAAGGCATTATCATAGAGGATATGTGTAGGTAAAGGCACCAACATTTAATCCGTACTCTCGGTTTGGAAGGTTGATTTTCCTACTTATATCACCACTTCGCGAGATTTTATTTTTGTCTCTTTATCCAATCAAATTACTCGAAAGTCTCGCGACTTTGTTTGGGTTCTGTTTTGCAATTCATTTAAATTCGTTTATTACGTACAATTCTTTCTTGTTCCATACCCGAGTAAATAAATGAATATTGGTGGATATTTCATGCATGGCCCCAAACTAAGCAAAGGTTGTAGGTACCTAGCCTACCTACTATGGTAGCCTAATAGTTGATAAAATACTTACCTTTTTAATTTTAGATATACATACTTCTTATAAGTACAAACAGAGAAAAATCCAGGTAGGTACAACAAATATTTTATAATTATTTTTGTAGTGGTAGGATTCTTTGTGGAGTCCGCCTGAGGAAGTACCACGGCTTTGCCTGTTATTCTATCGCCAAGCAGTAATGAAAACATTACCGTGTTCCGGTTTTAAGGACAATGTTTCCAGATAAATTACAAGGCTGAGTGATAAAATATATTATATCTCTGGGTGACGAGCGAGCGCCGTGCATTGCTGAGTAATGATTTGAACTTTTTATGTTCCAATAGCTGCGTGACACTGTTATTATGGACATCCATGTTGCTTACCACCAGGCACATGAGGCACATTCTCCCGAAGATTTCTTTCATTCACGAGTCACGCTTGCTGGAGCTCAATTCACAGCCCACGAAAAATCAGTGCGTGGTGAGCCAAAAGCGTTAAGTTCAACAAGTTTGACGGTATCTGGTTGTTGTAGCGTGGGCTCTGCTGCTTCCCCGGGCTGGGCGGCGTGTCGGGGCGCGCGGGGTGCGGGCGCGGGGAGGAGGCGCTGCTGTTGGAGCGTCAGGGTCGCGCCTCGCAGCAGACGCGCTCGTCCAGCCTGCCGCCGCCGCCGTCCGCGCTGCCGCGCCCGCCGCGCAAGCCCTCCGCGCGCATCCCCAGATACGACCGCCTCGACCACCGGGACGCTAGGAAGGTCAGCTCTTTCGTACACTACCATAAATACAAGCTTACTGGCAATCAGCCTGCATCCAAAGGGCATGTTCTGTACATTTAAACCAGCCTTTCCCAAAGTGGGCGATAACGCACCCTTGTGGGCGCTGCAGGTTTTTTAACTTGAAGTTATAGCCGTTTTTAAATATGTGAAAATGCAAAAAAATAATTTATTCTCAAACTGTGCAGCAGACTCAATAAATTTGGGAACCCCTGATTTAAACAATCAATAGTTGTTCTACAACTTTTGTTAAAACTTTTTCTTACCTTGAATAGGTTTACTCTTGACCGCCATCTCGCCTGACGTTAAAAAACAATGCGGCCTATTATTATGTATCATGATATATATATTCCGGGCCTTCTACCGCCTAAATAAATTTAATTTAGCTTTGATATTGCTATCTCTATCATTTCAAACGAAAAGAAAACATCAAAGTTAACACAGTTTTCGTTCGTCGGTAGACCCCCGGGAACGGGAAATATCTACACAGGTAATACCCCGGGGTGCTGGTAGTCTTCGTACACAGGTATTAATAAAGGATTACGTACTCATCAGTCGGATACCATTTAAAATTTCAAAGCATCATTCAAAACTTTTTTGTATTCATTCTGAAAAATACCTTATTTTTCTCGAGGCATTTTAAGTGGCGAAAATAGCTTTCATGAATAATGTCCACGAGTAACGAAACCTGACGAAGGAGGGTTTTTGTTTGAAAGTATCCAAATTAGTTTCGACAGGTTTGGCGGGCCAGTCGGATTTCATCACGGGTGAAAGGGTACGAGCTAATTTGAACTTGCAAAGTATCCAAGTTCAAGGACTCTAAGGGCGAGCCTGTTAAAAGGTCAACATAAAACATCAATAAAATTTAATCCAAGCTACATAAATATCTCAGACTAAAATTTAATCCAATCAATTCAATAACCTGTGATTTCTGACATAGGCCAGTGATTGTAATATACGAGTAGGCCTTTTATCGCAGGAATATTATAAGAACGGAAACTGTGCAGGTAATACCGCGGGGAGGTACTAGTAGTTTAAATAGAAAAGGAAGAAGGAAGCGTGCTCGCTGTCGACCCCACCAATTGGGGCAAGGGCAAGAAAATGATGCCCGTCATTATTGAGCAGGGCCACTACATCTCTTAGGTACATAGTGGATTGCGGTTACATAGTAGTAAATCACTGCGTAAGAGGTAAAACTATTAAAATTACGTAGCTTTATAGTAGGTACGAATAGATGAATGAGGACATAAATAGAAAGGACCATGTGTTAACCAGTTGACCCGAATATGACGAATGATGGATACAAAAGGAGGAAGCAGATTTGTTGTAGGTACCTATTGACCTCATATACATCGGGATAAGGGATTTAGTTTTTAGTTTTGTATATAAAGGCTATGCCCGATACGGGTAAGTGTAATGATAATTTAGTCAGCTCTGTACGTGTAATTATCTACCAGATGTTTTGAGCCCCATTTGAACAGTAGATACTGAATTAAATTGAGCAATTTTGATATAAGAAACAGCCATTTTCACGTCGGCTTGAGGTAATGTTCTGATCTTACTTCCATTATAAGAGTATTATAGAACAGGGGTTCCTAAACTTATTTTGTCTGCTGCCCACTTTGAGAATTAATTATTCTTTAGCCCCCCCCCCCTTTTTAACCCCCGACCAAAAAAAGGGGTGTTATAAGTTTGACGTCGATGTCTGTCTGTCTGTCTGTCTGTCTTTCGGTCTGTCTGTCTGTCTGTCTGTCTGTCTGTCTGTCTGTCTGTGTGTGTGTCTGTCTGTGGCACCGTAGAGCTCAAACGGATGGGCCGATTTCGATGCGGTTTTTTTATTTGAAAGTTAATATCCGTGCGGGTGTTCTTAGCTATGTTTGGTTAATATCGATTCAAAATGGCCGCCTCCACAAAATGGCGGACAAAATTTTTCTTTACAACCTACCTCAATATGGGTATCAAATGAAAGGGCTTGACTAGTAGAGTACTAAACGCTATAACAAATTTCAAATCCAAGATGGCCGCCACCACAAAATGGCGAATTATATAATATTTTTCACTACTACCTCAATATGGGTATCAAATGAAAGGGCTTGATTAGTAGAATACTTTGCACTATGACAAATTTCAAATCCAAGATGGCCGCTATCACAAAATGGCGAATTACATTTCCTTTTTCACAATTCCCTTAATATGGGTATCAAATGAAAGGGCTTGACTAGTAGAATGTTCTACAGATAACAAATCTAAGGTAGTCGGGGGTTAATCAAAATTTTTAATTTTGTTCTTGTTTACGTTCCTACTTAAAAACTACTATAACTTCAGACAGATTAAATTACTAATTACTTATTGTGAGCTAAATTAGCGGAGATTAAACATTCTAAACGAGGCTTTTAACCCGCAAGAGTAAACTTGAATTCTGAGGCCAGTCGGTAGTACCTACACAATGGACTCCAAGCCTCTATCTCGCAGCAGACGCGCTCGTCCAGCCTGCCGCCGCCGCGTCCAACGCCATATTAGACGTGGCCTGCGCCTAAGTTCAGAGAGGTCGTAAAGTTTTGTGCGGATTGTTATGTATGTGTTTGTTGGCAGGACTCGGACGGGTCGGGGTCGATAGCGTCGAGCGCGTCGCGGGGCTCGCCGCTGCCGTACGAGGCGTCGCGCGCGCTGCCGTCGGTGCCGACGTCGGCGTCGCTGCCCGCGGCGGAGTCGCGCGAGTCGCTGGTGCGCGCGCGCGACTCCAGCCTGCCCTCGCCCTCCAAGCTGGCGGTCTACGCGGCCGCGCGCCGCCGCTCCGCAGACGCCGCCAAGGACAAGAGGCAGCACAACCACTACCGCATACAGTTCTGATCCAATACTGTAACGTACTCGCAACTTGGGGCACTTTGTCAAAATTAGTTGGGGGCCCGAATGGAGGTTAAGGATTGGGGGGATGACATTTATCAATTTTTGCTTAGGCAAATCAAGCGAATTAATGTGATTACAGAAGCCCATAACGATGGCTGGATCGATAATAACGAGGCTTCTGTAATCGCATTGATACGGCTGATAATCTGAATCATAATTTATTCATAAAATATCACAAAAATAATGTCACAAAGAATAATTAATTTGAATTGATAAATGTGGCGTTGCACTTTATAATAAATAACCATTATGTAGGTATAATGTTAAACTCGTACTTCAAAATTATAAAATTCACTAAAGTAATAGAAAGATGGCTGATGCGGCGGCACTACTGAAGCTTCACATCTATTATTTTGGCTCATGGGGGCCGGCACCACCTAGCACCCAAAAATACATAGTCCTCAATGCACCAGCGAGCGGGAGGATAATATTTTTCTAGTGTATATATATATTTTTAACTACTCTAAGTTTACAGTTGACCGCCATCTCGCCTGATTTTAAGCGACAATGCAGTCTACGATGGATAATGTGTATCCGATGAGCAAAATATACCTACATATTTAATTGAATACTAGTGTGATTTGAATTTGACATTGCATTTATCAGCATACCTAATATAGACTACACATCTACCTATAGTTCTATTTTTTATATTACATATGTTAAAATTAGGTAAAATACAATCGTATTTTTGAATCCATGTGTACCTAAAACAAAATTTTTAAGAAACCAATTTTGTATTTTCAGCTCCTTTACCAACTCTTAAAGAACTGAGCTTTACTGTATACTGTAAGGTACCTTGTATTAGTCTTACTTGTATTTTATTTAGAAGCACAGAATCGAATTTAATGTCTGACTTGCGTGATTTTATATAATGAGGCGTTTCCAATGTGTCACATGAATCCAAAAAACCAGCCAAAATAGTTATCAATTTCTCTATAGTAGGTGGTGGAGACTTCATTTTGTTAGAGAAATGGAAATTGGAAAAGTATAGGTAGGTCAATGTTACGGTAATATGAATATTACCGCGTCAATATTTTATTTTTTCATACATTTTCTACCATCTGGCAATCAGATCTGTCATTATAAAAACGTCTCATTAGGTGACAGATAATACATAAGCTTATGTATAATGCCTTTTTTTAGAATCGAATCATCGTAATGTTTGTACATTATTTTAATTTCATTAGTCAAAAATTAATTAAATTAGTAAGAAAAATTTGACAAAATATTTTTGTGGGGATCGTGCCTGCTACTTTGATAATTTAAATGTACCGATTCAGCTTTCAGCACTAGGCATCTTTCGTATCGGCCAATTCTGGGTAGTGATTCTAAACGCAATCCTAATAGCTCAAATTCGGATTAACAATCCTTGTCTCTATCATTCTAAACAGATAAGACAAAGACGACAGATGAGATTCCGCGTCGGATCAATCCGACTGGGTTCAGGATCGCTACGCTGAATATTTTTTAAACTCTCATTAACAGAGCAGCTCAATTAGAAGAGTCCCTTCCAAACATATTTATTTAGTAGATATCAAAATGTTTTCTGTGCCTACATTTCATAAGCCAAAGTGCGCAAAAGAGCAGTATCAAATAAACAATTTACATTTAAAATACCTACAACACACAAACACGCCTCTAAATCAATGAAAGCAAGTATATTTAAGCATATCACATGCGTGACTTTCAGAATCTTAGATTAAATAGTAAGTAGATACATTATAATTTTCTTTTAAAGATACCCATGGCATTTGGACTCAAAAGCCCTCTACACCCTAATAGCCTAATATATTATTAATTTCCATGCTTCTTGTTATAATTGGCTCATCTATCGTTGCATCTATTTCGGAATGAAATTGTTTGTGAAACGGTGCGATTGTAGCTTCGGATGAATGGTTTTATTTGTTGGTTACTTGTTCTCTTGTCCTTGCTTCGTTGGCGTTCGGCGGGTGCAAAAGACAATGACGATCAAGTGACTTACTTCTGTTGATGGTGTTTGTTTAGCATTTTGTTATTTTGTCAACGAAAATTCAGTAAAAACTGTTACTTATCTACAGTTTCATTTTTATCTTAGTTCAAAAAGATTAAAATCATCTCTGCTTGTACTCCTTATCCTTGTTCACTTCTGTAACTGTATAAGGGTGCTTTTCCACCAGAGATGTGCTATGCTACGATGCTACGGATGCGTTTGAAATCCACCAATCATATTCATTGGTGCACATAGCATAGCACTGGTGGAAACGGATTCAACTACGATATGGTTTTTGTATGGAAGGATGCGTGCTATGGATGCGTGCTATGGATGCGTGCTATGGATGCGTGCTATGGATGTGCTATGGATGCGTGCTATGGATGTGTGCTATGGATGTGCTATGGATGCGTGCTATGGATGCGTGCTATGGATGCGTGCTATGGATGCGTGCTATGGATGCGTGCTATGGATGCGTGCTATGGATGCGTGCTATGGATGCGTGCTATGGATGCGTGCTATGGATGTGATGATGTGCTATGGATGCGTGCTATGGATGCGTGCTATGGATGTGTGCTATGGATGCGTGCTATGGATGCGTGCTATGGATGTGCTATGGATGCGTGCTATGGATGTGTGCTATGGATGCGTGCTATGATGCGTGCTATGGATGTGTGCTATGGATGCGTGCTATGGATGTGTGCTATGGATGCGTGCTATGGATGCGTGCTATGGATGTGTGCTATAGATGCGTGCTATGGATGCGTGCTATAGATGCGTGCTATGGATGCGTGCTATGGATGCGTGCTATGGATGCGTGCTATGGATGCGTGCTATGGATGTGTGCTATGGATGCGTGCTATAGATGTGTGCTATGGATGCGTGCTATAGATGCGTGCTATGGATGCGTGCTATGGATGCGTGCTATGGATGCGTGCTATGGACGCCCGGCACGGCGAGGCAGAACGCGTGAGCGCCTCTCCCCACATATAAGCATGTATCGACATTTGTAGCATAGCTCGAGATGCGCATCTTTCTCGCACAGCTACTTTGCGGCGGCGCATCTTCGTAGCGCATCTTCCTCGCACAGCTACCTAGCGTAGTATTGGTGGAAACGGTCACATATTTTTAACCGACTTCAATAAAGGAGGTTTCTCAATTCGACCGTATGTATGTTCTTTTTTTTTTTTTTTTTTTATATATATGTTTGTTCGCGGATAACTTCCTCGTTTATGAACCGATTTTGATGATTCTTTTTTTGTTGTAAAGGAGATAGATATTCCAAGGGTGGTACCATGATAAGGAAACCAGGATCTGATGATGGTATCCTAGAGAAATCGAGGATAACTTTCGAAAATTGTAAAGATGACTAGTGCGTTACTTAAGTTTTGCTTGAGCATTTTAAAGCAGTATAGTTTAAAGATGGTCTGGAGTCGATCTGATGAGGAACGGGAAGACGGTCGAGGAACTCCTCGACGGTACATAGTAGTTACCTTGTGTTTGGGCTCGATGAATTTGTATTGATGAGAACTTTTTACATAGATGGGTTGTGACTGTCATTAGTGGTCTGATGATGAAGATAAAGGACAGTCAAGGGAATTTCTTAACGGTTTACAGGAACTACCCAGTGTTTGGGTTTAATTCATGTATTGAGATCTCTACACGAAATCGTGTAAATGCATTAGTGAAAACTTGTTTAGCACTAAAAGGGTAAAATAAACTATTTTTTTACAAAAATTAAACCGACTTCAACACCACAAATAGGCACTCAAAAGCGAAAAATAATTTAATATAGGTAATTATTATAACCTCTACTCACTCATCTATATGAAGTCGGTGCCAGCCAAATCTAACAGTTAGTAGATAGATACTACTTACCTATGCCTACTTATTTACTACCTCGTACATAGTATATCTACTAACTTTTTAACTAGCCTGGCACCGACTTCATATGGATGAGTGAGTAGAGGTTATAATAATTACCTATATTAAATTATTTTTCGCTTTTGAGTGTCTATTTGTGGTGTTGAAGTCGGTTTAATTTTTGTAAAAAATAGTTTATTGTAGCGTAGATTTCACATCTTCGCAGCATAGCTGCATAGCACATCTCTGGTGGAAAAGCACCCTAAACCTTGTCAGTTTGTTAGCGTTTTTTTGAAAATTTCCATCATAGATAGGAATTGCATAGTTTAATTATGATTATGCTATTCATTTCCGGTCTAAAGAGTCGGAAGCAGTTGTCACTTACTTTTAATTTTTTAACTTTAAATTCCACTACTTACATTGTTATTTTGAATATTTCGGTTTCATAAATTTGTGACAAAATGTTCAATAGGTACATCTACGAATATATCTAATTAAGTTTACCTACCTACTAAGTTACAAAACTAGGCATGAAATAAACTGCCTGTTGAGTTTGTGTTACATACATATTATATTGTATAGGACATATTATACATATTAGAAATCTACTAATGTTGTGACCACATTTATTGTGTGAAGTTAGCAGAAATGTAAACAATTTGTGATCAAGAACGTTTTGGTTGAGCTATAAAATTGTAAATAACATTTCCATTATTCTTTTTAGTTAAGTAATGTGTATTAATACACAAAGATGTACCCTATTACGAGTAATAGGTAAAGTGTTTGCTTGGACAATGGTACCTACTTATATTTTCGATGTATTATGGTTTCAGAAAATGTAAATGGATGTAATTTATTTACCCAATTCAATCCTTAAAATACTGTCTACGTCACAAGATACGTGATTTGAGCTAGGTGCATAAGTTTTCAACAAAATATGCCTTTGTAGTTATTTTTATAAGTACATTTTATACTTCGGGTTTTTTTATATTTTATTAGCTCTTAACAAACACCTCGGTTAATCAACTTAATCGTTGAATAATTACTATCAAAAACTGGTTTCAAAGGATTCTAGTCACGTCTAGATTTGAAATCTAAGGTCACATGCAGATAAGATGCTGCACCGTGCTTCGTGTGCAGTTGGACTTTTTTGATAAACATTGATGTAATTACTAACTAGGTAACAACTTTTTACCGAAATGGAGAGAAAAGTCGGTTGTTCTTCGTACTATCAGTAAGCTGTCAGTTGACGTTAGCGTTTCTACTTGTTTGTGTGAATCCTTTTTGATTCCAGCTAACAATAATATTTCTGCATAACAAACCATCTTTATGACAGTATTATTATAGTGTTTTATTCAGTTGGACCTGTATGTTGGGTCTGGTTTGGTAATTAAAATGTTCCTCCTTGATACTGACCGAATACCGAATTGATCCGAAAGTTAAATTAGTTAATTATATGTCATTAGAATGAGGTGTTTTACACGAACTAAAGAGATATATTATTTATCTATCAACATTAAAAATCTAAGTTATTGTTTTCTATTTGTTTACATCATCCTAATTTCCCATTGTCTAGGGTTTGATTAATTATTGGGAGAGTCCATTGTTGAACATATTGTTCTAAAGTTCTGTCACTAATGTCACTATGAAATGAGTTGACTAAAGTGTATTATTTGAGAAATTACATGCGTACAAGTGTTTTTTTTTTGTTTTGGTGTGGCTAGCTGTGTTTTTGTTCTCCCTTTCTTTTACGCAACATCATGCTATATGTTTTCTACTGAAAATGTCGCATTTGTACATATTTATCATGTTATAAGTATGTTTCATCTTCAATCTTTATTTTCAGATTAACAATTGTTTTTGCCTATTTACAAGTAGGCGTTTTCAGAATGACAGATGTGAGTGAGATACAGAGCGGTGAAAAAATACCTATGTCAAATTATTAACATTGCCGTTTGATTACTAATTTAGTCCAACAAATTGACGGACATTGGCAGAATTACGTCAAAGTCGTACAGCCCAGAAAAGCAAGAACTGAACCACATCAATCTAAATAATAATTATTTAAATCTGTCAAAATTTCTGTGAACTGAACTGAACTTAAAATGAAACGTTACCGCCACCTATTGCGAACTATTTTTGACAGGTTTTTGCATTCATCTGTTATTCTGAAAACTCATCGGTTTTTCAAACATCTTTATTTTAGTTAAAGTCGCAAAGAGCTAAAGTTAAGTTAAAGTTAAGAGTTAAAGTTATCAAGCTGTACTTTTAATTTAAGTAGGTTACAACAAATTATACAAAACGAATTGTTATTTTAATAGTAGGTAAGTACCTACGTAATCCCTAAAGCTTTTAAATTTTAAGGTTTGCGTAATTTTAGTTACTTATGTTGATGTTTTTGTTTGGAATTGGATTTGTAATTTGGAATGGTTTATGCAGACTAAAATAAATGAAATTGTTTTCAATAAAATATGAATTTTGAATCTACTAAATAAATACCCGTTAGTACCTATTAGAGAATAGTGTAATTTTAATGGATTTATTAAAATATATTTATTTAAGTAGATTAAAAGATTAAGTTTCTCGAAAAATGTGAGTTCCTAAACGAAAACCAATATGCCTACTTAAAACCTATAACTACTATTGCTATCTCTTGAAAATATCTTCCAACGATTTCGACACTGGCGAGACACATGATTACTAAATGACTATATTTAAAGCGTAATACTCGAATAGATAGGCGTAGGTTGAGTAAGTAACTCTTCTATTCTTCTTCTTGACTGAAGTAGATGCCAGTCGCGCTCGCACTGTTGCCAACCTTTCTGATCTATCGTGTCCGTCAGCGATGTCTGCGTGTCTGTTGGTTGCTCGAGCATTTGTTGTATGAAGCTTCACATCAGTCTGTACACTGGTTATTTTGTCTTTGTCGCCCACTGAAGCGTTATATAAAAAAAAACTGCTGAATAATTTTACTCAATTATTTTTACTTTTGTGTTTATTAGTTATGTAGTTACAAATAATCATTATAGTACGTAGTTACGAACCCTCGCATCACAAATCTGCTGTCACTTGTATTATATTATTTTTCATTCTATGCCCTGCACCGTAGGGCCATCGAGTATACAGCGTAAACAACCCACTAAATGTTCCCCCACTGCTGGGACTCAAGACATCCACCATGCTGGCCCAGTGCGGTTTGGTGGATGACATATGACTTCGAAAGATTCTAGGTACATATCGGTTTCCTCACGATGCTTTCCTTCACTGTTTTAAGTTAGCGGCATTACGCACGTGACTTCGAAAAGACAGTGGTGCGTGTGGTTTTGAACCCGGGGTCTCCGGATCGGCAAACGCCGTTCCCTCGACTAAACCAGCCGTAACTTTTACTAGACCAACCGTAACTTTATGTAAACCGTAACTAGCGTAAGCCGAGTAAATAATTTAATTATTTATTACTGTGGTATAAATCGATAGGATTACGATAGCTACTACTGAATTCTTTTGACGTCCATTATTTTAATCGGCCTAACTCTGAAAGTATATTCACGTTCGAAAATGGCATATTATATATAATATTTGCTGAATGCACGTTCTGTCCTTGATCCTGACATTTGCTGGCCCGCCGAAATGAGGTCGACCGAGCGCACGACGCGGCGCGGCCTCGCGCGCCGGCCGCTGCGCTTGCGCAACCGAGCCGCGACGCCCGCGCGTGCCCGCGTGCCCTATGCTGCCACCGGCTGCCGAGAATCATACAACTATGACTTTATTTAGTTTCTTCACATTAAAACTACTATTTTGATCAGACTACGTTTTTACTGATCGGCATGGAATATAAGGCGTTTTCGGGATGAAAGATGAGTGAAAACAAATATGAGATGGTTGCCGTTGACGCATGCTTAGCAAAATCTCAAAAAAATTACATTAACGTCACCGGTAGAATTGAGAACTATTTTTGTCAAACATTTATTTCACACTCTGGAAAAGTCTTACTGAACCGTGAGAGAAGTCCCCGAGTCCCCCCGGTTGTTGATGTTGATTGGAACTAAAATAAACATATTTGAATTATAAATTCCGGTAAGAACAGAACTGACATTAGTGTTGGTGTGGTAAGCGGGTTAACCGTTAGCACTTTGTGACGAAACAAGCGAAAGTGTTAGAAAAAGTGGATTTTAGCGGTATACATTGAGAAAGTGAGAGAAGACAAACCCACCCCTCGTGGCTTTTCAAGCCGATAGTTAGCCTTATGTTTTCAAAATACAAGAGCGTTCCGCGGATTTACTCACGAAATTCCCGTTACTTTCCCAGTATAAAAGAGGTGTGCTATTGCGGGCTATGTTCTATGTTCCAAATTTCAAGCCGAACCGTTCAGATGTTCCGAGGGGATTGAGCAACAAACATCTAAAGTTTCAAATTTATAATATACTAGCAGCACCCCGCGGTTTTACCTGAGTTCCCGTTATTTTCCCGGTATAAAAAGTAGCCTATTTTTCTTCTAGACTATAATCCAACTGTGTTCCAAATTTAACCCGATCTCCGTTCCGTTCATAGGTTACGACGGGATTGAGCAACAAACTTACAAATATTTACATTCATAATATTAATAGGATTACTTGACTCACCGAAACTTCCGAGTATGATGAATTTTAGATTATGAATCGAGAGAGCGGGTATGAGACCACATTATAATTCTAATGCCGATTTGACAAAATTAGAATAGTTAAATAGATGTCACCATAAAACTGTAAACATCGTTAGATTATACAAACTATGAGTAAGTATAACAAGTTGACCCAATGAAGTTAGCTGCGCATGGCTGCGCAGAAACGTTTTTAAGGTCTCTTTGGTGGAATTCCACATTCGCGAACTTTCCCCTCCACGTCACTTTTGGGCCAACTTGTTTGCCGGCCACTATACCTACGTTATTTCACGCATTATATTGTAAACTACCGGTGGATGAAATTTTCCGATGACATAGAGAATAGTGATTCCTTTTCTGACATATTATACAAATTACTATGATATTGTCTTATCATTAAAACATCATTAAATTATTATGATGTGGAACCGTTTTCAGAAGAAATAAAATTGGTGAGCTTAGGTTATAATGGCGCAACCTTAAAAGAACCTGCTGTCACGGACTTGGGTTCACGTCAGTGCGCACAACTAAAGCTCTCAAAAATAGGTACAATATTTTTGAAGTGAAAAATTTTGGCGCACCACATACAGATTTTCCGTGGGAATTCTGTCATTCTTGACTTTTGATTGAACTCAAGCGTCAACTCGAATGATCTAGATATAGATGGCCATGGTCATGGGCACGTCCACCGGTTTCACCCGCGTATTTTCCAAAGTGAGCTATCAAATACTGAGTTACTTAGGTATTAGTTTTCACTTCTATCGGCAGTCTAGTTTTGTTTTCCTTTTTGTAACATTTTTCATTCATGCTCCGCTCCTTATATTGATAGTAGCATAATGTTATATACTCTATAGCTCTATAGCCTTCCTCGATAAATTGACTATCCAACAGAAAAATTATCTTTCAATTCGGACCGGTAGTTCCCGAGATCCTAGCGTTCAAACAAACAATCAAACTCTTCAGCTTTATAGAGGTAATATTGGTGTAGATCAGCCTTTCCCAAAGTGGGCGATAACGCCCCCCTTGTGGGCGCTGCGGGCCTAAAAGGGGGCGGTAAGAAACCGAAAAAAATGGAGGGGTTGTGTAGCCTACTGGGCTCAGGTCAAGTTAACTCTTGCGGGTTAAAGTCTCCGTTTCTCCGTCTCCGTTCTTAAAAGTCGTCTACTATAATAGCTCGAAAAAATTAATTAAATTAATTCGAAGTTATAGTGGGTTTTCAGTATGTGAAAAAATGAGGGCGATAAATAGTACATTGTTCAGCGAGAGGAGAAAGTGACCGATTACCGTCGAGGGTGTCGTTTGAAGCCCGAGCCGTAGGCGAGAGCTTTAAAACACCCGAGATCGGGAATCGCACTTTCTCTCGAGTGATACATAGTGCTTTATACTACACCTACGAGGAAAATAAAAAACTAAATCTTTACTAAAAATCAATTGCAAAAAATCGTCATAAGTTTTTTAATTGATTTCTGTGGTAAAAGGTTATCAATCAGTATTTTTGCTGTTTCCTTCAACTGCGGCGGAGTTAAAAAATCTTCATCATCACTAATCACTACTTATCATTTTGATAGTTTTATTTTACTTTTCTACGAAAACTGAATCCTCAAACAACACGCAAATTGAAAATGGCGCCAATGGCGTCTGCAATTTTCACATGTTCTTTTTGACGTGACAATGTCTTATAAATTGGTTTGCCGGGTGACACTTCAAGAAACTGCATTACGCTCCGCTCACGTTATGCGCTCACAACGAGAGCGAGTGAGAGGCACGCGTCCCTTCCACTCGGGCATGGTTAGCCCGCCTAAGAGCGAGAGAGACAGACATAAAAAGTGAAAGGCACGCGTCCCTTCCGTAAAATTATTTTACCACTCAAAGTCGTTGTCACGTAAAACTTTCGCCCGTATACCGACTTTACAGGCAACCAATTTTTTCAAATTGTTTGACACCATCCAACACACAGCTAGTGGCCAGTGTCATTTTGCGAACTTGGAGATAAAAACTTACTGTAAAAACTTATTGGCTTTTGATATTTAGGTTACCAGCGCATAGTCTTACCCAAAATTAAAAAAGAAAAACCACGTAAGAAATGGATTTTCATACACTTTTCTCTCCCGCTCAGATGCGTTTTCTCGCCGCATATTTGTTCGATATGCAATGACGTACTTTCTACCGTAAATTTGATAAAGTATCAAGGTACTTTCCGAGCAGGTGTAGTAGTATAATAGTTATTTGTTATACAAGAGTGCAAAGTTGATTTTTAACCGCGTGCTCAATTTTGATGACCGAGCAAGCGAAGGATTCTAAAATTGAATCCTGAGCGTAGCAAGGGAATCAAAAGAGCACAAGGTGAAAAATCTTTGCACTCGAGTGCAACACGTAACTTTTCATTCCACCTCAGCGAGGAAATAACTAAATGCAAATTTTTTAATGTTTTCGCGCTAAGCAAATTAAAAAAAAGTAAGTGCACCAAGGAGGTTCCGAGTCTGAGTATTTAACATATAAAAAAAAAAATATGATGAATTCGGCACCAAGGAGGTAGAAATAAATAGGTTGAATTATGTTTTGAATTCAAAACCTCAGTACACACGATGTTCTAAATTCAAATTTACTTTAACCTCTAGAGGGTAAAAACGACTTTTGCGCCCTGATATCGAGGAGCAAAAGTACTCTTTCCGAGCTGGTGGGATGAAAAAAAAAATATTTTCATCCCACCAGCTCGGAAAGAGTACTTTTGCTCCTCGATATCAGGGCGCAAAGTCGTTTTTACCCTCTAGAGCAGGGGTCGGCAAGTAGTTTTAGGCGGGGTCCGGATGAAGTGCAGAAATTTTAACGCGGTCCAGAAAAAAGCTAGTGATAATAATTGCTCAAACAACCCACTAAATGTTCCTACTGCTGAACCTCGTGGTTGGGGCCTTCCCTCGCAAGGAGAGATCCAAGACCATACTCCACCACGCTAGCCCAATGCGGATTATGAACATGACTTCGAAAAGACAGTGGTGCACTTGGTTTTGAACCCAGGGTCTCCGGATCGGCAGTCGCCGTTCTCCCGATTAGACCAGCCGTAACTTGGTAATAATTAAAAAGTGCTACTAATTTTTTTTTTTTTTTTTTTTTTTAACTTTTATAGGTTTACACTTGACCGCCATCTCGCCTGATGTTAAGCGACGATGCGGTCTACGATGGAGCGTGTTTACCTAGAAGAAACCGATTCACTCTCGATTTGAAGACACCAAGATTATAACTATCGGGGAAAACCCACTCAGGCTCTCAGGCAACTCATTCCACAGCTTAGATGTTCTTATCACAAACGTAGAGTCAAACCTCTTTGTCCGTGTCTTTGGAATATCCACCATGAAACGGTGCCGCTTCTTTGAGTTCCGAGAAGTACGATAAAAAAAGGCAAGGAGGTATTAGATCATGCAGATCAGTTGCACACTCTCCGAAGTGTATCCGATAAAAACCGATAAGCTAGCAATCTTGCGGCGATGTTCAAGACTTTGAAGTCTTTTCGCGCTAGAATGTCTTTGCCTATGAGCCTCTTGGCACGCCTCTCGATCGATTCCAGAGCCTCAAGCTGATACTTAGCCGATCCATCCCAAAGGTGCGAACAGTACTCCATACAAGAGCGAATCTGTGCTTTGTATAACAAAAGTAATTGTTCAGATTTGAAGTACTTTCGCACCTTTGAGAGGACACCTAGTTTTTGGCAGCTAATTTAGCCTTGGACTCGATATACGAGCCAAAGTTGAGCGTAGAAGTTAAGGTAACGCCCAAAAGCTCAAGATGATCAGTAACCGGCACGGATACACCTCGAAAAGTAGGAGTCAGTTCAAATTGACTCCTTTTGCGGAGAACAGACACGCCTGCGTCTTTCCCTCGTTAAACTTGGCCAGATTGGTTTCGCCCCATTCAGAGACTTCCTCAAGGGCCATGTTCAAACGATCGATCATACTCTCTCTCAGTACCTTAGTATGCTGTCCACTGGCTCTCGCGCTAGATATGTAACTCTCTACAACGGTGCTATCATCTGCGTACCCAAAGATACCGGGCTTCAACAGATCGTTGATATGTAGCAGAAAAAGCGTCGCAGAGAGTACCGACCCTTGAGGGACTCCGGCATTGATAGCCATTCGATCCGACGAGCAGCCATCAATGACAACTCGTATGGATCGATCCTCAAGAAGTCCGATATCCACGCAATAAACCCTGAAGACAAACCATAACTGGACAGCTTGCTAATAAGGCCATCATGCCAAACCCTGTCGAAAGCCTTCGAGATATCCAGGAGACTGCAAGTGCTTCCCCATGTTTCTCGATAGCTTCACTCCAGATGTGGGTGACATACGCTAGAATATCCCCAGTGGACCGGTTTCGGCGAAACCCGTATTGCCGGTCACTGAGGAGGTCATTAGATTCTAGGTACATCAGGAGCCTGTGGTTTAGGACACGTTCCATAGTCTTGCAGAGTATGGACGTGACCGAGATGGGCCTGTAGTTGGCAGGGTCAGCACGACTACCTTTCTTGGGCACAGGTTGCACGTTAGCAAGCTTCCATGATTTCGGTACTTGCCCAGAATGGAGAGAGAGCCTAAACAGGCGCGTCAGTACAGGAGACAACTCAGGTGCACAAGCCTTCAATACTAGGGCAGGAATTCCGTCCGGACCACTGGCTTTGTTCACATCCAGATTGCGTAGCACTTTACGAACCTCCATTTGGCGAATATGTATTTCCGGCATCAAAGTCGGACTGCCAGGTGGAGTAGGAGGTGTCGCACTACCAGCATCTAGACGAGAAGATTCCGCAAACTGAGATGCAAACAAGTTTGCCTTCTCCATTGCGGTGTGAGCCAGTGCCCCATCAGGTTTCAGCATTGGAGGCAGTGAGGAGCGGCAGAAGTTTGATTCGACCGATTTAGCTAGGGACCAAAACGCTTTGCTGCCCGCAGGGTACGAAGCTAGTTTGTTCCCTATTCGACTAAATGTGGTCAAAACGAGCCCTCTGAAGAACCCTTTTGCAAGCCTTGGCAGCCCTGTTGAACGCCTTCTTCTTCCGGTGTGTGTCCCTTGCCTTACGCTGTCGAGCAACAACCCAGGCTAGGTAGGCCTCATGTTTAAATGCTTCAGCACTTTTACATTGAGAACCGAACCATGGGCGAGCTTTGCTGGATAATGGAACGTCAGAGTATGGAATGAAATATTCCATAGCCGTACGTATTGCATCAGTCACAGCATCCGCGCAGGCTGACGGATCACCAGAAGAGAAGCACAGTGACTGCCATGGGTAAGATGCGAAGAAAGAGCGCATCTCGTCCCAGTCTGCTGACTTGTATCGCCATAGCCGCCGGCTGCCTCTGGGGCTGAGATCGGGCGGATGGTAAACGGATACCGATTTCACCAGACAGTGATCGGAGCTGCCTAACGGCGAAGATACCGCCACGGAGTATCGGTCTGGATCAGTCGTCAGCAGAAGGTCTAAGCAATAGGGAGTATGCGACTCAACATCTGGAACCCTTGTGGCCTCTTGGACCAGCTGGGTTGGGTCTAACGATAAAGCAAGTTTTCTCGTTTCCAGCCCAGCGTGGTCAGTGTCCCGGTATGGGTACAGCCAATCCTTATGGTGGCCGTTGAAATCCCCAGTAACACTAATTGGGCAGATGGGTACTTCTGCTGAGCCGCGTCCGCTGCCTCACTCAAATAATCAGTGAGCCGAGTCGTCTCCTGATCTCCACTGTGCGATCGATAGACACATGCATAGACAATTTTGTCAATGCCTGTGTCCATCAGCACCATAAAACAGAGAATCTGGTGTCCTCAAGATTACGGAGACGCCGACAGCAGATATCGTCACGGGCGTACAGGCACACTCCAGCACGAGGCTTGAAGTTGTGCTCCAAGGTGTACCCTGGATAGGTTAGGTACGCCACGTCCGACGGGCATCTTATCTGCGTCTCCGTAAGAAATAAGAGCGACGGCTGCTCAGTCTCGAGGTGATGGTGGACTGGTGTGATATTAGAGTGCAGGCCTCGAATGTTAGTGAGGTGCACTTTGAGAGACAAGGAGTGCAGCCGCTGTTTAACTCTGTTCCTATTTCTTGTATTTTTCATTGTTTTTAAGAGAGTGAGTTTCGGTGGGAAAACGGAAGTAGAACGAGGCCGCACACTGCCAACCAACGGCCACAACACACAAGACAAATACACCAATGGGAAACTAGTCTGGAGACTGCGGGGACGCCTGAGCCCCCGGGATGTCTATCTGGCCTTGTCATCCGGTCGCCAACCGGCAGGATATAGCGCATCCCGGGATTTTTTCGCTAGATGGCGGGGCAGCCTTTCATGAGTGGCTAGCTCACTACTTGGGCCCCCAACTATCTGCGGTCGGTCGCGGCAACCGTGCCTCGGATCCCTCTACCCTCCATGACTAGCTTCCCGATGTAATGTTTCGATGTGTGACAATCTGGTCTTGCAAGTATGCAGCAACTGTTCTGACCCGTTTTCCCTAATGGCGTCACCAGACTACATGCCGGAACACGGCTAGGCCGCTTGGCGGCACGACTCAATCTGGCGGGTGGTCACCAGCCACGGCCGAAGCCTACCACCGGTATTTTGTCACCTGATTTGCACCACCCAGGGACCACGTGTGGGGGTTTCTGTATACAGGTGCTTCCCCACGGACGAAGGTGACACGGTCCCCAAAACCAAACAAAACAAAACGGTACGGGTTATTGTACGGTATCAAACTCAACTTGTAATTATAACACAAGACCTAAAATCAATGCGACAAATTACACCGATCCTCTTGAGCTAGTTCTATATAGTTTGGTCCTCGAGAAGAATAGCAAATTCGACGTGTGTCTTCTACGAGTAATTGGGAGTCGGTTAATCTCGAAACCTAATTGTTCAAAAAAAATAATAATTGAGAGTGATGACCCAAATGACATACATAAGTCGAACCAAACAAAGTAGCCAAATTGATAGCTAGTTTTTGCGATTTCCATATTTTCTGAGATGTGTTTGGCCCAAAATTCTATTGATAAAAATAAAAAATGATTTTTTTTATTGTGGCAATAACGAGAGACATAAACAAAAACACAAGATATGGCACACGTTTCTTACAAGAAGAACATACAAAAAACAAATACATGTTGTGTTAGTGTGAACTGAACCCCACACTAGGGCTACCTGTGTTGTGGGTTCCAAGCTTCTCCTAATTTTATACAGTAATAAAAGGACTGAAGAGCGTGTTTTGCGCTAAGACGAGTATCCCGAGTGGTGTCTGCGGAAGTGTCACGTGCATGTTACTTCGCCACAGTGCATTCTCGGTTACAATACGGCGCCGAGCTATACGCGCGCGCTGCCGACTGGGAGCGTACGTTCCGCGCCCAAAACGTGCCGTACATGCCATCATTGGCGTATCGCAATGTACATCCGTAAGACCATACTTCAAAGAGCTTGGGATATTTACGTTACCTGCTATCTTGATATACCAATTGGCTGTGTATGTCAGAAATAATCTAGAATCGTACAACACGCGAGGAGAGAAACATTCTCGTAACATACGCAACGCCGACAAGTTGGATGTTATACCACACTCTCTCACGAGGTCACAGAAGTTGACTCACATTATGGGACCGGAAGTTTATAACACTCTTCCGAAAATAGTTATATCGGCCCCAAGTTTTGGCAGCTTCAAAAACAGATTAAAGTGCTGGCTTATCGATCAAGTTTTTATAGTTACAGCGAATTTTTAGAAACTTGACGACTTGACTTTGAGCCATTACAAAATAAAACTATAAGTATACAGTTTTATACATTTGCAAAGATACTCTCTCTTCTTGAATATCAATTATTTCCATTTGAAGTGAAACCTTTGACAAATTGAACAATTTGGCAGTGTGTCGAACACAATGGCTCAAAATGGTTCATGAGAGCTTCGTCCACCATAAAGCAACTGAAACTGAATGCGTTCCGAAACCATTTACCAGAGCAGAAGCCATGGTTCGCACTCTGGTTTTGATCAGGTTTGATTCAGATACGGTGCGATAGCTTTTCTCTTAGATCTTTTGGTGCTTCAGTCGTTGTGGTGATGATGGTGTCCTTATCTACGTCGAAGTTTATACCATGTTGTCTTTCCACTTCCTAGAACTCCGTTGACTGACTGTATTCTCGGTATCGCCCAGTTTTCCTAATCAGATTTGACGTTATCTTTGATGGTCTTGGCCATCTCTAGGATTTTATAGTCCAGCATAATCTTGGTGCATCGGGCAGTAACTACAATTGCGTCGTTTGAGGTGTCGCATAAACAGATCTTCCCACGCGCTCCATCTCTTTTTGCTCAGTGTCACAAAGCCATTTTCTGCACTCTTCCCTTTACTCTTGATGACCCGGGAAGTGACATTATAGTAAACGACTGCTTCAGTCTCCTCGAGTTTCGCTTTTACGAGGTTTTCACTTCCTAACTTATAGGACTGCATGATGTTTTCTCAGATCTTGAGATTGACTTGTCTTGTCGCTGTCAGTGGGGCTATAAATTCGAAGAAGGCATAAAGTGCGTGACACCATGACTCCGTCATTGGTTGGCCGCGGCTGTCCTCTGCTGGGCTTTTTCGGAGCTGGTTTGGATGGTCAAACTAGGAACAGGTATGAGTAGTTATATCAGTTGCATTTGTTTGATCGTGCAAAGGGGTCTGCGGAAGCTCAGATTTTCCCCCCTATCTTCGTATATGACAACCTGATGATGATGATGTTTACCAGCACTTCTGCTCAGATGTGCGAGCAGCGCTCTTGCGTACGTGCAAGGCGTTCGACCTTTTTGAGTACTCTATTAATGAAATCGTTTTGTTTTTCGATCACACTTTCGCCCCGAAATCGATGGCCGTCTACCTTGCACACATTACGTCGTAGGTTTCCCTCTTCATTGGGACTTTTGCGGTACTGCCATTGACCAGGCAAGACAATCCAAGTGACAAACGGGCTCGTTTCCGTTCCCAGACGAAGCAAAAGCTTATTCCCAATCTTTCTTTGTTGCTGTCCATAAAGAGAGCCACTCCGCGGATACGGGTCTCTGCCTCTCTTCGGTCTGCGTTCTCTAGTACTTACTGAACAGAGATGCTCTTCGAGGAGTTATCTTCGGCGGGGACCGCGTTCCACGTTCGTGTCCACGGACAGCGAGCCAGCGTGAGGTGGCGAATAGGAGCGTGTATTTGACACACTTTCAAGGTTTCTGTTAGCCGCTTTGCGGAAAATATTTAATAGAAAAATCAGTTATTTACTAAGGTAGATTCTATATGGCAAAAAAATATTATTTAAATTAATGAAGGTACAGTGTACATTGTTTACATTTTAAAATGTATACTTGGCTTACAATACAATATTTTTTATTGGCGGTCCGAGGTTCGACCCTTCGCGGTCCGGATACGGACTGCGGTCCGCCTGTTGCTGACCCTTGGTCTAGAGGTTAAAGTAAATTTGAATTTAGAACATCGTGTTTACTGAGGTTTTGAATTCAAAACATAATTCAACCTCTTTATTTCTACCTCCTTGGTGCCGAATGCATCATACATTTTTTTTAATATGTTACAAACTCAGACTTGGAACCTCCTTGGTGTACTTACTTTTTTTTAATTTGCTTAGCGCGAAAACATTTAAAAATTAGCATTTAGTCATTTCCTCGCTGAGGTGGAATGAAAAGTTACGTGTTGCATTCGAGTGCAAAGATTTTTCACCTTGTGCTTTTTTGATTCCCTTGCTTCGCTCAGGATTCTAATTTTGAATCACTCGCTGCGCTCGTGATTCGTGAGTGGGCAGCAGACAAAATAAACCTGTTTAGAAACCCCTGGTAGGTATAGATAATGTTCATGTCATGTCAAAGTCTAACAAACGCTAGCTAGCTATTGATTATTTATTTTTGTAACAATTTTTTTGTCTCGTCTGACAACGGGTCAGTGATAGGTATTATTTTACCTTCATCCTTAGTTGTTTTCTATGTGCTAGACGCCATAAGCAGATAATATAGAGAAACGGAAATTTGTAATATTTATTGTTATCCCAACACCTCTGAAAGAGTATTTTTGCTCTGCGAAATCTGTGTGCAAAAGTCATTTTTACCCTCTAGAAAGTAAAGTAAATTTGAATTGAGAACATCGTGTCCACTATAAAGTTTGTTTTCCACTATAAATTCAAAACATCATTACACCTATTTACTTCCTACCTCCTTGGGGCCGAATTTCTCATACAATTTTTTTTTATTTGTAATTTGTTAAAAACTCAGACTCGGAATCTCCTTGATGTTCTTTTTTTTTTAATTTGCTTAGCGCGCCATTTTATTTTCACTTAAATCACAGACTAAGTAGAGAGATACACTTAAATGTCCGAGCGACACGAGGCTAGTTTTTCAAGCTACATAGTATGCAAGCTAGTTAAGCTAGCAAACTAATACTTCTAACTTCGTTTAGACAAACTGGCATTGCGTAGCGTTGTCTACACGAAGCTAGAAGTATTAGATCTAGCTTGCTAACATGAAAAAAATATTTTCATCCCACCAGCTCGGAAAGAGTACTTTTGCTCCTCGATATCAGGGCGCAAAAGTCGTTTTTACCCTCTAGAGTCTAGAGGTTAAAGTAAATTTGAATTTAGAACATCGTGTTTACTGAAGTTTTGAATTCAAAACATAATTCAACCTCTTTATTTCTACCTCCTTGGTGCCGAATGCATCATACATTTTTTTTAATATGTTACAAACTCAGACTCGGAACCTCCTTGGTGTACTTACTTTTTTTTAATTTGCTTAGCGCGAAAACATTTAAAAATTAGCATTTAGTCATTTCCTCGCTGAGGTGGAATGAAAAGTTACGTGTTGCATTCGAGTGCAAAGATTTTTCACCTTGTGCTTTTTTGATTCCCTTGCTTCGCTCAGGATTCTAATTTTGAATCACTCGCTGCGCTCGTGATTCGTGAGTGGGCAGCAGACAAAATAAACCTGTTTAGAAACCCCTGGTAGGTATAGATAATGTTCATGTCATGTCAAAGTCTAACAAACGCTAGGCTAGCTATTGATTATTTATTTTTGTAACAATTTTTTTGTCTCGTCTGACAACGGGTCAGTGATAGGTATTATTTTACCTTCATCCTTAGTTGTTTTCTATGTGCTAGACGCCATAAGCAGATAATATAGAGAAACGGAAATTTGTAATATTTATTGTTATCCCAACACCTCTGAAAGAGTATTTTTGCTCTGCGAAATCTGTGTGCAAAAGTCATTTTTTACCCTCTAGAAAGTAAAGTAAATTTGAATTGAGAACATCGTGTCCTCTATAAAGTTTGTTTTCCACTATAAATTCAAAACATCATTACACCTATTTACTTCCTACCTCCTTGGGGCCGAATTTCTCATACAATTTTTTTTTTATTTGTAATTTGTTAAAAACTCAGACTCGGAATCTCCTTGATGTTCTTTTTTTTTTAATTTGCTTAGCGCGCCATTTTATTTTCACTTAAATCACAGACTAAGTAGAGAGATACACTTAAATGTCCGAGCGACACGAGGCTAGTTTTTTCAAGCTACATAGTATGCAAGCTAGTTAAGCTAGCAAACTAATACTTCTAACTTCGTTTAGACAAACTGGCATTGCGTAGCGTTGTCTACACGAAGCTAGAAGTATTAGATCTAGCTTGCTAACACTGGCTTGCTATCCTATCTTGAAAAATTAGCCTGGTGTCGCTCGGGCATTATTGAGAAATGAAGTATCTACCTCAACCCTCCATATTTTCACGTCATATTGTTGTTGTTAAAACGTGAGGCTGTGTAGCCGAGTTCGTGAGGTTGGACCTCTCGCTGCCGACCTTCTTAGCGGAGATCGATAGTACGATAGTGAGAGGTCTTGTGAAGCGGAGGAGCGGGAGAGGATAACTTACCTGGGTCGGCAATCAGTCATCCCGCCTATACTGGAGAGCCTGGGGTCTCAGCAGGGTCGTCACCACGCCGACAAGAACACGGACCTCTTTTTAAAGACTTCAAGAAAAGAAGGTTTCTATACCTACAGCGATCAAAGGTTCCGCTAAAATGCGCGATATCCATACCGTGTCCCAACGCAGAATGTCGCGAAATTGCGATGCAACATCGATACAATAACCGCTAAAACACGCGATTTCGTCATTGTGACTTCATGCAGAGAATCGTCAAAACGCGACGCAGCATCGAGCAGTCGCAAAATCGACGATCACCGATGCTAAGAAAAGCTAGTGTGCTGTGGGCTCCAAGTCACAACCTTTAGTTTTTAATTTCATTTAATTTAAAAGAAAATCTTTCAGAATGAGAGTTTGAATTTAGGGTCCAACATCTGAACGACCAGGTCGAGCCAGATGAAGGTGGCGTGACGAACTGAAATCTTTACAAAATAATTTTAAAAATTAAAAATAAAAATTATTTAGAAATTGAAAATTAGTACCTATATACCTAGTAAGCACAGCAACACGAATAATATGTGGCGAAATGATTAGTATCTATGGCCAAGAATAAATTTAAAAAAAATAATTACGCGGGATGGAAATAGTATTAGACTAGCAATTTTTTTAGTATTTGCTATTTATTTATTTTACATTTTACCTACAGGTATATTTCGCTAAAAATGCATAAATAGGTTGAGTTTATAGTGTGTGCTGTGATGAAAATATGTATCATTTTGTGTGTTTACGTATTGTAAGTGCTGTGATAAAACAGTAATACGAGTATATTACAACAAAAACTTTTTTGCAGTGGATGTGAAATGCAAATTTAATATTTTGTGACAAGTTCCATTAATGTGGTAAGTATCTAGAAAAAACATCATAGTAAAAAACATCAACCTTTTGGTCCCCACGTTTGAGGAAGTCACGTGCCCCCTGGTCACGTGCCTCGTGCACGTAAAGTAAAGACGGTGCACCGATAGGCCTTCCCGAGGGGGTGACGCGCCGCTCGTTTCCGCTGCGTCGCTGTAGGCAACTGCCGGGGTCCGTCACCCCCCGAGGCGAGCCCACAAGGTGGGCAGTTGCAGGGGGGCAGGGTCGCGGTCGATTGCGAAAGCAGTCCCTCGACTCTGCCGGTAGGCCACAGCTGGAAACACGTGACTTTTTTTCTTTAGGGGCACCAGTAAAAAATGGGGTGTCGAACTAGATATATTCCGCCCTAATGAATTTCCCCACAACGCTTATCAGAAAACAGATTAATATAAAAGAAATAATATTCCACATTTTACAATCAAAATAATTTTACAATCAAAATAATTTTAAACTGTGGAATATCCAAGTTATTAGTCAATGCCCCAGTCGGGACTTAAAAAAACCAGTCTGTCTTGGACCGGCGGCCATCTTGGATTTGAAATTTGTCATAGTGCAAAGTATTATACTAGTCAAGCCGTTTCGTTTGACACCCATATTGAGGTAGTAGTGAAAAAAATAATATGATTCGCCATTTTGTGGTGGCGGCCATCTTGGATTTGATTTTTTATAGTGTTTAGTATTCTACTAGTCAAGTTCTTTCATTTGATACCCATATTGAGGTAGGTCGTGAAGAAATATTTTGTCCGCCATTTTGTGGAGGCGGCCATCTTGAATCGATATTAATAACATAAATAGCAAACATAGCTAAGAACATCCGCACGGATATTAACCTTCAAATAAAAAAAACCGCATCAAAATCGGCTCATTCGTTTGAGCTCTACAGTGCCACAGACAGACACACAGACAGACAGACAGACAGACATCGACGTCAAACTTATAACACCCCTTTTTTTGGTCAGGGGTTAAAAACAGAACTGCCGGACGGTGAAATTCCCTGTAGTGCACAAGCGCCATCAGAGGGGGGTGCGAGGGTGCGAGGGAGGGAAGGAACCTCCACGTGGGATACTCTGCCCATCAGGCAACAACACATCTCGGTGATGGTTCGCTGTCCGATGGTAGAGGAGTGAGAGGAGGCGATAATCTATTAATCTCTCGCTCATTCGACGAGACGGAAGTGGTCACGGGGGCCAGCCGAAGCGGCATCCTGACTCTACTGCAGGGCCTGGCTAAGTATCTAATCTAGGAATAGGCCTACCTGACGAGGTGACGCGCCAGTGGATTGAGGATATAAGCTACTTTGCGATAGTGATCGAGACTACAGTGTTTGCTTAACATGTCAGTCTTGTTTTCCACTATTTTAGATGTGGTCCCGCAGTAATAATAATTTGTAAAGGTGTGTTTTGTAGTCTCTTTTAAGCATACAATGATACCTACTCTAGGAATTCAAAGTAACCCTGTAATTAGTTAACTAAGTACGCCACCGTAGCAGCTATAGCGTTTGATAGAGAAATGAGGGCATCGGAACAATTTATTTAGTTTCATTGAATTAATTGTTTTGATTAAAGATATTTATCGGTACTCACTCCGATGACAATACGTGAGCGCCATTGTTGTGGAGCATTGACATTAAATTTGTAATTTATCACACCCATCACACCTCACACCTACATACACAACCTAATCTACCAGTAGCCATTACTTTATGAAGGGTTACCCAGGTTGGGTGTAACGCCGAACGGGTCTTGATAAAGCTGAAGGTAATAAATAAATATTGGTAGATATTTCACACACAACACCATCTAGGGCTAGAAAACTAAACCAAGCAAGTCACTAAACCAAGCTTGTAGGTAGTATGTGAGCCAGATATAAGATATTAAAATTAACGTGGTTGTTACACATCCAATTAAATACAGATATAAGATATAAAACATATATACATTTAAATAGATACATACATATCTTTATACATAAAAAACACTCAGGCACAGTACAATAAATAACGAATGACTGACAGTAAAATTTTAGAGAATATATGTACATTTCCATGAGATTTATACGTATTGGAATACTATTCATGTGGCTTAACAATGCAATGAGCCCTTTCCAATGTACAAGTACACTATAAAAGATAGTTATCAATTTGACTACAGGTAGCGACAATGGTTCATTTTGTTACAGTAATTTCACAGAACGAAATATTGGCACCACACTTGGCGAAATTGATCTTTGACATGTCTACCTATTTACATCTTGAAAATGCGTCATACTTTTCCTAGTAAAAAAGAGCTATAAGTACATAGACTTAACTAAAACTACCTACGTAGATTCAGAAAAATAAGAGCACAAATCTAAATATATATACATATCAAGCTGGTTTGTAGGTACATATTGCATGTTCGAAATACAACATTTACTAAAGATCTACGCAATGAAAACACTCTTATTTATTCCACGATTCGGTTTAAATTAGGTTATTTTAAATATGACAAATATGAGTGACAACTAGGTCGTGAAAAGAAATGATGAATTATAAAAATTTAAACCTCAAATACAATCAAACAATGATTAACGCCACCTGTAACGCAATTGACATCTATTTTTAGTAGAATCTGCATTCGTCTGACATTCAGAAAATGCCATATTGAACCGTATGAGAAGCATTTCATAATCGCGATTCAAATGTGAAGCATGAGGGTGGGGAGGAGCATGAACTGAATGAATAAAAAATAAATATCGAACAGGTATAGTAACAATTTACGAATTTTTAACTGGCTTCAAAAAGAAGAGTTTTTATTATTTTATTTTTCTTAAGGCCGATTATCGAATTATAACTCCATGACTAAAAAAATAATCTGGAAAAATATTTTTTGGTTGATATAATATATCTACCTACTTAACTTATCAGATAGAGGAAGAAGGAAAACTGAGAGCCGTTTATTATGTTTTTGGGAGAAGATGATAAATCTAATCCATTAATCTAACAGTTTATTTCATGTTTCTTAGCTCTTTTGTTACATATTTTATGTCAAGGTAATGTTATTTTCCAAAAGCATTTTAATGATTACGAAAGTAAGTAATAATTTGAAGTGATTCGTGCAGGCACGTGCACGGAGACTAAGGGAGTTGATGCACTGTCAATGTCATGCATGCGCCCCCCCAAAATCGTATACGTTTAACTAAAAATCTCAGAAAATTAACAATATCTAATAGTACATAGACAATTTGTTAACGCGGGAAAACAACTAGAACCGCGGGTAAAATCGTGGGGCGCTACTAGTAAAGCATTTATTTTATTTTAAAGTAGTATTCGTATTATTTCTACTGGCGACCCCCCCCAAAATCTGAGGCTGCGTACTGGTGACCTCCTCCAAAATTCGAGGCCGGGACCGCGCCTGCTGTCATACTTACGTTATTGCGCTTATTCTACCGTGCGGCCAAATAAAAGCAGTGAAGGGTCCTCGGACTAATGCGAAGAAAATGCACGTTTTGTTATCATTTAAACTCCTGGTATCGGGCCCCCACGTCACCGTTATGGAACAGACTACAATACAAGAGAAGCTATCTGCATATTATAGTATTATTTTTTTCGTAAAAAAGGTTAGATATCCAAACGGTATTGGGTACATCCCTTGACGGCCCCAACTTGCAGCGGGAGGCCAGGACGACGCATGCGTTTATTTAATTGTATGACACTTCATACTTCACAGATTAGGTAAGTATTATGCATTAAACGCAAGGCAGTACGCGCTAGGCCTAAGGTACAAACTTAGAAGGTTCTGTAACAAGGTCAAGGTGCACAAGGTTATGGGTGTTTACGGAAAACTTGACTGCTTCTATATTTTCATTCATTTTTATGAAAATGAAAAATCTATAGAAGGCCTGAAAGTGTCTGTCTTTTTTTCTCATTGCTAGGAATTTCCGTTTAAAAGTAGGCGTTCAGCCTTGATCCCTTTTCAAGTAGGTAACGTTTTGCCTGATCTTTGCCTTTAACTACATTGATTTGTCAGTATAATTCCTACTAATATTATAAATGTCAATGTTTGGATGTGTGGATGTTTGTTGCTCAATCACGTCGTAACGTATGAACGAATCGGGCTGAAATTTGGAACACAGCTAAATTATAGGACTTAAGTAAGAACACATAAAATGCTACTTTTTATCCCGAAAAATGACGGTAACGCTGACGGGGACGGGAACTACGCGGGTAAAACCGCGGTACAATGCTAGTACAAAATATATTTAGGAAAATAACACAGAATTAGACAAAACTAATGCCCCCCTAAGACTAAGAGTGAAGAATATACTTGCACTGCTTTGGCGTGACCTGTATTGTAGCTTTGTAGCAAACGATGCCTTCCCCATACTAAGAGTACAGCAATAATACTTATTTTTGACCCCCGACCAAAAAAATTGGGGTTATAAGTTTGACGTCGATGTTTTTTTTTTTTGTTATTATTTTGCTGCTCCACAGACTCGGGTCCGTGACCTTTGTCATTACAATTATCTTTTTTTACAAATTTCTTGGATTAGGAGAAGAAAAAGAAAATAGGTGGGTGTTGTGAACATTTAATTCTAGTACTAGTCCGATTTCGTCTGTTGAGCCGATCACTACCGGTTGGGATTCCGATAGTATTCGACTCGACATCGTCTTTTGCTTAAGCCGCCGCCTCCCGGCGTAGAGCCTCCACTACTGCCGCGTTTCTGTCTTTCATGGCCATCTGAAGGTTGAACTCTCAGATGGTATTTGGTGATGCAGCTAACGCTCGCCGTACGAACCGACCGATGGTATCGTCGTTGTCGTCAGCGTAGTATGTGAAGGTCCCCGTGTACCGTGAGATTGCAACAACCGCATGGGACACGCTCTCGTGCAGCTTCATGTTTACCTTAGTTTTAATTACGATGACCGACTCGTATGCCAATCCCTGAGTTTCATGGATGGTAAGGATGCGTGACCCGGTGCCCGACCCGTAACCCTGGTTTGTCAGGGTCTCTTTCTTCTCTTGAGTATAATACACTAAGAAGAGGGTCTTGGATTGGGTGCCGGGTATTTGCGCTACCTTAAACCTTCTCTGCTCTAGAGACTTTATAAGGGGTGCTGAGGAGTACATACCGGAGTATATTTCCCTCAGCGCATATGCAACATCCATCGGATTGCGATGTGTGCAGAGCAACTCCTGGCTGATCTTTGTTACCAGGTTCGGGCGGTGATACATCATTTCGAAGACATTTTTTCTATCGATGTAAGGCAACTGATTGACGTCTCCGATGAGGACGATTTCGCCTACACCAGACAACCGTGAGACCATCACAATGGCTCCAAAATGGTTCATGAGAGCTTCGTCCACCATGAGGCGACTGAAACTTTCTCTACCGAAACCATTTACCAGATCAGAAGCCATGGTTCGCACTCTGGTTTTGACCAGGTTTCCGATTAGGTGCGATAGCTTTTCTCTTAGATCTTTTGCTGCCTCAGTTGTTGTAGTGATGATGGCGTCCTTGTCCACGTCGAAGTGTCTAATCACCCATGTTGTTTTTCCACATCCTGGAACTCCGTTGACCCACTGTATTCTTGGTACCTCCCAGTTTTCCCAATACGCTTTGACGTTTGAGTGGATGGATGTAGAGTGGTGGATCCCTTCAATGGATTTGGCCATCTCAAGGATCATGTCGTCCAGCATAATCTTGGTGCATCGGGCGGTAACTACAATTGGGTCGTTTGGTGGTGTCGCATAAATAGGTCTTCCCGCGCGCTTTGTCTCCTTCTCGTTCAGTGTCATGAAGCCATTTTCTACACTGTAGGCTGCCATATACTGTCCGGTTATGGTTCACTTGATGACCCGGGAAGTGACATTATTGTAAATGGCTGCTTCAGCCTCCTCGAGTTTCGTCTTTAAGAGGCTTTCACTTTCTAGCCTATAGGACTGCATGATGATTACGCAGGTCTTGAGATTGACTTGTCGTGTCGTGTCGCGGCTCCGAAGCTGTGACATAGCAGGGCGGTTCAACCTGTCCCATGTCGGCTCTCGTTCGGCTCATTTGTTGCTGTGAAGCTGCTTTGGGAGTCCTTGACGTTAATGAGGGTGATGCATGGGAACACGCTCATTGCTGCTGTGTTGAAGGCAGTCACGAAGGCCGTGATGGTGCCTCGGCTGCCGCTTTGATTGGCTGCGGTTTTTTCCGCGGCTGGCCTCTGCTGCACTCTTTCGGAACCGGTTTGGTTAGTCGAACTAGGAACGGGGTGTCCCCAGCTGTCTATTGAATTTGTTAAGTCGTGCGAAGGGGCTCTGAGGAAGCTTTTTTCCCCTATCCTCGTATACGACAACCTCATGATGTTTAGAGGCCTCAATGCAACCCAGCTGGTCTGCGACTTTCGCTCTTGAGTATTCGATTGCCATCGCATCCACGCTTATCACCCGGGGGTTTTCACCTGCATTTCTGCTCAGATGTGCAAGCAACGCACTTGCCTGCGTGAAAGGCGTCCGACCTTCCGAGTACTCTATTAGCACAATCGTTTTGTTTCTCGATCGCACCAACCGAAATCTTGAGTTTTCTTGAGTGGGACTGCGGGGGACTGCACTCGGCGTGGCATCCACGGACAGCAGGGTAGGGTGTGGTGGCGAAGGTGTGTGTGTTTGAAAGTGTGAAGTTTCTTTAGGCCGCTATGCGGAATTAACTCTCCATGAAGGCCTGGAGCCGTGGTCTGCTATCTGGATCTGCCAAGACGTTTTGAAGATCCGAGATAACCAGCTTCCTGTCAATCATAGATTCGAGATCGTGTCTTGCAGACATGAGTCGGGGACAATCGACCAGCACGTGCCACACAGTCTCGGATGTTTCAGAGTCACACTGAGTCAGAGACGTCGATGTCTGTCTGTCTGTGGCACCGTAGAGCTCAAACGGATGGGCCGATTACGATGCGGTTTTTGTTATTTGAAAGTTAATATCCGTGCGGATGTTCATAGCAATGTTTGGTTAATATCGATTCAAGATGGCCGCCTCCACAAAATGTCGGACAAATTATTTCTTAACAACTTACCTCAATATGGGTATCAAATGAAAAGACTTACTAGTAAAATACTATACACTATAAAAAAATCTAATCCAAGATGGCCGCCACCACAAAATGGCGAATTACATTATTTTTTTCACTAATACCTCAATATGGGTACCAAATAAAATTGACTAGTAGAATGTTGTACAGATAAACAATCCGAGGTAGTCGGGGGTTAAGCAACATTTTTATTTTTTTCTTGTTTTTACACAAAATGAATAAACATATCATATAATACTTGATGTGGCACTGATCCAGTCACCTTGAAATACAAATATTGTATGTAGTCGAAGTCGCCACTTTGGGAGTAGCTCAAAATTAGCCATAAACGCTTCTCGGGCTATACTCGTAAGAGACAATCGATACAGTTGAATGTCGTCACGTCGTCAGACAGATGTATTGTAGGTAATATGTGCATATTTAGGTATTCAACCAAAATAAATCAATTATTTATTATTCTGTTGGCCTGCCGCAAGGTTCCCAAGCATGCGATATGCCGCTAACCTCGCGTAGTGCCGACCTTGCCGCAATTTGAGCAGCTGACCTTGTGATCGCGTTTGTTTTACCGCTTCCTCTCTTCGACGTGGATGCTACTAGGTCGATCTCTGCTACCGCTCTGAGAAATGGAAACAGATTTTGAAATGTGTATTAATTAAATATGAAATTTTAAATGTTTAAAATCCTACTAATAATAATTATTATTAGCGATTGCAACTTATATTGAAGAATTACTATCTGTAGACCGTCTTGGTATTTCGATAATTCAGATGTCTCACACTAACCGAGAAGTTAGTATTAGGTATATATTGCAGTTTTTATTATAATTTATTTATTCCTTGGAACCTCTCTATAATTTTATCCCCATTGCAGTGGAGACGCTGGGCAGTTGGGGCACTGAGGCGCGGGAGCTCGTTAGAGGACGACGCATAAGGGAAAAAGGCGGTAACTCCCGCTCCGGCTTGTACTTGGCACAAAGATTGTCCATAGCTATTCAGCGTGGTAATGCTGCCAGTGTAATGGGCACCTTTGTGCCAGGTACCGTTAGGGGTGGGTTATGTGACTGATGAATTTATGATGTTATTTTTAATTGTGTGATTTAGTAGCTTATATCTTTATTTAAACTTTGTCAATTGATTACCAAATTATGATCATACATTATGTCAAAATATTTATTTACTATAGTTTTTTAAGTAAGTCACGATGTTCTAAATTATTTTATTGATAAATGTACCATTTACACGTATTTATTACAAATATTAATAAATATTAGTTTACATAATAAATATTAGTCAATATTTGCACGAAAGGAAATTCCAGTAGTGAGGTCAACGAGTAGAGGTACGACTAGTAGATATCCACGTAAATTACTAAAAAAACTGTGTTGTTAAAAACCACGTGTGGTGGTTGTTTACTTTGATGGATAAATTTGTTTGAATATTTTTTAGGGACCTAGGGAGGTTGGCCACTAACTAGTCACAAGTCGCCTCTGCCTACCGAATTGTATGCTGAGAAGGCACTACTAGGCCCTACTAACCCAATTTTACTGTTCTCAAAGAATACTTCATCCGTGCCACGTTTAGCATTAGCTCAAGGACACTTCAGACAGTATATCCTTGACTTTCCTACCGCCGGTAGGGACATCAAAGAACAGCCTGGAGGACAACCATGAAGGGAGCGGTGCCTTATGGCTTATGGTCTTAGTGGGAAGGATCTAGCGCCTGCCGACTTGTGATCGGTTTGTAGAGCTAATGTACAATTTTTGACTATAACTCGTTTGATTGATCCAACTAACAGAATTTTATTTCTCACCATGCAAGTGTCGGCAAACTAAATACTATATTACAAATATAAATATTTATTTGCCAAAAACATTGTACTACAGAGAAGCTTATCTAAGCCGTTTGTAAGGGGGTATTAAAGAGAAGATCGATGTCAGGTGTCATGTTGAAAAGGGACTAGTCGGATGAGTTATTATTGGCGAAAAAATAATAGATCTTCTGATAGATCCTGAAGAAGATCGTCCAGTACTTGGAGTTGGTACCCGGCGTCTAAACTAAAATCGATGCATTGAATGTTATCGGGAGCTAAGGGCCAACTCCGGCGCTGTCGATGTAACAGCGGTGATGGAGTCGTCCAGGACATCTACTCTCTTTCTACGAAAAACGTAATTTCGAAATAAACTAGCGACTTTTCCACTCCAGTTCTACTTCGATCCGTCGTTTCGTCCGTTTAAATGTTCTAAGCCTACTTTAATTAGTGTAGGCATAAACAATGTTGGATCGGACGAAACGAAGTAGAACTGGAGTTGGAAATTCGCGAGTTTATTTTGAAATTACGTTTTTCGTAGAAAGAGATTAGACGTCCAGCGACCTCTTACTCACTCAGTATGTCTTTCGGTCTTCGTCGACGGCGAAAATGTTGCTTAAAACCAGTTCATTGTAGTCGTTAATATTCTTAGCAGGGATGGTAAGGAGCTCTGCAACTGTAACCGGAACTTTCGGATATCCTTAACTGTGGGCCTCATAACGAAGCTCAAAGTCACACAGCGAGCTATGGAGAGGGCTATGCTCGGAGTCTCTTTGCGAGACAGAATCCGTAATGAGGATATTCGCAAAAGAACGGAAGTGGCCGACATAGCTCAAAGAGTAAGCAAGCTGAAGTGGCAATGGGCAGGCCACATCGCTCGCAGAATTGACAACCGATGGGGAAGAAAGGTTCTCGAGTGGCGACCACGAACCGGAAGACGCCGTGTTGGACGGCCTCCCACTAGATGGACAGATGACCTCATAAAGGTCGCTGGAAACCGCTGGTTGCAGGTTGCGCAGGACCGTTCGTTGTGGAAATCTAGGGGGGAGGCCTATGTTCAGCAGTGGACGTCTTTCGGCTGATGATGATGAACCGTATTCGTTTCACAAGTTTCGGATAAGGGTGAAGTCTAAAAAAACGAAGGTTTTGTTTCACCAATCGATCGTGTTTATATTTTACTTCAATCTAATATCCGTAAACGAAACTAACGAATAATCCGAAATAATTACATATCCGTAATCGTATCCGAAACTGTTTTAATTTTATCTCTATATCCGTATCCTGATCCGAAATTTCATATCCCTAACAACCCCACCTAATTCTTGGTGTTTATAAAAGTCATTTTGGCGCACCGCAATGGAATACAAGTAGAAAATCTAAATAGACACCTAGATGATATTTTCGGGTATCGACCGATTAAATTTTTACCTACCTCTAATATGTCATTGTCAGTTTTTTGCAACCTTCGTGCATTATTCCTAACAACTGCGACCCAAATGGACGAGATTATGCAGAACAATATATATTATAATATTTAAAAAAATACAGCTATAGGACTATAGCTGCATTATTCAGAGCGTCTGGCCTATCATGGGGAGTAAGGATCCTCAACCACTGAAAGATACGTGTTGCCAGAAAATATTTTAGAATAGTGAAGCCACAATAGAGTAGATCGATTCGGGTATTGATAGAGCTCGTATTTATAGTGATTGAATACCCTGGTGCAAACTCAGAAAAACCAAAATAAAAACAGCAATTCTGTTTTCAAGTTTCAATTTTTCAATCGTTTTCAAGATGCAAATAAATCTGTCAAGGATAGTTATGTATGTCTCATTTTGTATTTTCAATGTAAAAATAAATGTTGTGTTGTTCAATGTAAAATCTTATATTTCATTTTGTATTTTTTTTACCAAAATTAAACATTGGCGCCACCTGGCGAAATTAACTATCTTTAAAGGTAGATTTTTGCATTATTTCGCATGCTATTTTTCTTTGTTTTCTACTAAGGTGAAAATTTGTTTACAGAGGCGAGAATAGTAAGACATTTCTATTCTAGGGTACCTATTTTACGAAATTAGTCTGCGTACTTAGTATCGAAAAGTCCCAGTTTACGTAACTGTCTGTTCGGATCAAGCCACTGATACGGCATATCTCCTAGTGATAGCTAGCCTTAGAGTATCGATTCCTCTTGACCCGAATCCGGGGCTAGTCTCGGGTCAAAGCCATGCCGATTCGACAACAGCATAACAAACGCTTATCTGCGTCTCGGAACCTCGTTAGGTATAAACTTTTCAGGACAGTAGTGAGCGAACAAGGAAAATTTGAAAATGCATGGCTGGATGGCGCCTATTTCAACTTAATTGTTTACGTGCCTGGCAATGATTATGATAAAGCAGGTATGGTGCCGCCTCTATGCTTCTGTGAATTATCTTCTACTTGCAGCGCTCTATGGTTTTACCCGCCTAATTACCGTAATTTTATTCGTAGGTTCATGAGATACAAAGAAGCAAGTGTGTTGTTTGAGACTGTTATCTACTTCTGTACCAAATTTCAACCAGATCTATTCAATAATTTTCGCACGATTTTGTAAAAAACATCCATTCGTCCATATATTCGCAATTATAGAGGTAAAATTGGTATTGGATTCAAGGGCGGACATAGCATTGGCGCCAAGTGTCACATACTCGTGGTCAAGTCACAAGAACGAGCGATAAGTGCATATGTGCGTTTGTGATCCATAGGTTCTGGGTCCAGCCCAGGGGAGAGGGGGGGGGGATGTCTTGTTGCTGAATGATAAGAAATCTTCGGGTAAACTCGGGATCATGGCCTTTAGCCATCTAGAACTGCGTTAGCATTTCCCATTGGCTAACGTATTTCTAGATGGCCATGCTCATGGTCACGCCCTCCGGTTTCATCGGCGTATTTACGTAAGATATCAAATTCTAAGTTGTAAGTTTTCACTTCTATCGGCAGTTCCTATGACTGCCAATTTTTTTACCCCGTTGTTTTTCGCTGTGTTTGTTAAATTTGACGTAACTGTCTAATTGTTTGTCTGTCTGTGGCATCGTAACTCCAGGACGGATGAACCGATCTCGGTTTCGTTTTCTCGGTTTTTTAGTTATGTTTCATTAAAATCGGTCAGCCGTTTCAAAGTTTTCAGCTCTTTTGATATTAGCTGTGATAGGAATCTTAATTTTATGCAAATATACGCGTGAGTGTGATCAAAATGTTAAGAGTTTTTATAATTGTAACTTGGTAGTAACTTGTGAATATATACTTGAAAATTATTTTAATTATTGTTTTTGGTTTAGAAGAAGGTCTTATAAATGAATCAAATAATAAATAATGGTGGACATTTCACACACAACATACATGTATGTACATTGTACATCGTTTTGGGACTAGCTGTAAGTTTTTGAGAAACTATAATAAATAAATAATTTTTATATTATGTTACATCTTATTTATGTACAACATTTTATTTTGAGGATGCTATTGTAGAATTATATATTTTTTTATTAAATGTTATTATTATGGTGCTAGAAATATAATGTTATATTTATTATTAATGTTAAAAATTTCTTACATGTTTTCGTTAATTGAATGAGTATTGAATTAGCTATATAAAATAAGCCCAAATGAATTTGTACCTAGCTTATTGACGATTCAAAGTACATGTAATATGTTTATTGAATAAATATTGATTGATTGATTGAAACATCAGCAAATACTCCCGAGCCCGCACAAATAATAATTCATATATGTAATGTTGTGTTCTGTAGGCCTCATATTATCTATTCTATGACAATGTAGTAATCTAATCACACATCGAGGTCAATGGTGAGGCAGGACATTATGTATGCACATTTAAAAATATTGTGGAGTTCACAGGTAAAGGGAACTTTTAATTATATATTAAACTAGATTAAATTATAATTATTATTAATACACTTTTAATTGAATATTAAACTATTTTCTATGGTTTCGTTGTAAGGAGATTATTTAAAACCAAAAAACCATTCCGTTCGTAGATTCCTTTCACGTTTTAAAACAAAAAAAATGACCCTCGATTTTATTTAAGTGGGAGAATCCTTTTATCTGTGAGAAATCTTTGTTCAGTTTTGTGTGTCTACTTTTTAATTATATGCTTAACTTTAAAAGGATATTGATATTAAGTTCTTAAAATAATCGTAATGCCCTGGTGTTACAAATGCTTAACCTTACCGTATCACAAGTATGTGGTATGTGTATCAACTTATTATATCTATTATATTCACTCTTATATAATACGTATAATAAGTATGTTTTATAATTATATATATGAATATTCATGTATAATATATTGGCTATTAAGCTCTCATAGTACCTTAGTACCTACAAGCTTTGCTTGGTTTGGGGCTCGAAGGTGATGTGTGAAAAAATATCGAGGAATATTAATTTTATTCATATTTATTTATTACGCTGACCGCTGTGTTTCACCTTTTCTTCGTTTTCCACTCTTGACAAGTATTTCTAACGCAGCATCTCAATATTGGAGATATTTTTCTCACTTTGTAAAAATAAACAATGAGCACCTGTGGCCACACACTAACATTAACTTAGTTTAATGACACGATGATAAACCACCTGACAATTACCTTAATCTGATTGCATAAATGGCTGCTGGAATAACAACCGAATAATATGTGCGTCTGATGGTTCATATGACTGCTGGCATAAATACACAATAATATGTGCGTCTGATGGCTCATATGGCTACTGGAATCACAACACAATAATATGTGTGTCTGATGGCCCAAATGGCAGCTGGAATAACAGCCCAATTATATGTGCTTCTGATAGCACATATGACTGCTGGAATAAGTACCGAATAATATGTGCGTTTGATATTACTGCTCGAATAGTGGAATAACAACCGCATAATATGTGCGCCTGATGGCCTATATGACTGCTGGAATATGAAATGTCAGAACGGGCCGTTTATTTTTTTAGTACTACATACAGCAAGTTAGCAAGCATTGGTCCCGTAAGGCACAGTTGAGCAAAATAAAGCAAAGTAACAAGCCAACAGCAGCGGCCTCTCGCACGCACGTTGGTGGCCTCATTCCGGCGTTGTATCAGCTTTCACAACGTGACTCGTTGCATCACCGCCGCGCGCCACTCTGCGCCGGCGCAGGCGCACGGCCCGCTGCGAAAGTCTCTTCCTATCCTTGAACCTTTGAGGAAACAAGTGACGATGCTGACACATACTCCTGTAGGAGCAACATATTTTGCTGCCTCTACGTGTTATTTTATAGCATCATGAATTTCAAAAGTAGGAAAGTACTTACATGATAACAACAGATCAAAATATTACGTTTCTCGGAAATAATAAATTAAGTACTAATCCTATTTGAGTTCGTCTGAGATTATCAATGCCTTTTTTTTATACTGATGTGACTTTACACGCTTTTCGCTCTGGAACCAAAGTTTGGAATATGGCGGGACTTAGATAGGTACCTACAATGATTAAATCTCGTAGAGCGTTCAAATTTTACATAGAACAACAAATTCTGCTAATTTTACCCAACTACCAAAATCTAGAGAAAATATAGATTCGAAATTCACTGGCATTGTCCGTAGAATCAGTAATCAAGGTTTTAATATGATATCTCATAGTCACAAGTATTATTACTAGATAAGTAGTAGCATCAAAGAGTTTAATTACTAAATCTATGAGTAGCATAGATACACATTTTGTTCTTTATTATCTGTACGGTTCTGTAATCGGTACGAAAACTTATTCGCTAAATAACTTTTTGCCTATTTCGATTGAACCTTGACCTTTTAATCTCAAGGCGAGCGCTAACTTGGCTTTGCGCAAATCGGTACAGTGCAGTTTAATCTTTTTTGTGGTGATTTGGCGCAACGGATCAATGAAGGCTTTGCTAGTTAGGTCTTTGAATTCTACATTTAGTTTGAAGAATCAAGTTTAATGGGAGTTTTTTTCCTTTACATAAATAACAGAAAAAACTCATAATTTAGAACTTGATTTAACTAAGCCATTGAACTCTTAAAAATGTACCTAAAACCTAATTAAACGTACATAAACGTAATCGTTTTCTTATTTATATCAATGCACTAAGCCCCTTTTCTTTTTGCGATTCTACGCAATCAAAATTTGCCGGTGTTCTTCATTAATTTATTGACCTGCGATGGTCCAAGGTCACATGGCGTTGGGTCTTTGAACAAAGATATCCTCCGCATCTTGTGTACGCATTTTGTTACTTCCTAATCGCTATAAGAGCAAAGGTATCAGACTAAGTATGGTGATCAAGTAGTACTCGTACCCAGCATAAGCAGTCCACTGAATGTTCCCACAGCTGGGACTCGGGCCTTCTTTCGCAAAGGTACGAGTATAGTCAAGTCCACAATTCACCACGCTGGAATAGAGCGGGTTGGTGGATGACGCATGATCTAGAAAGATTCTAAGAACGTGCCAGTTTCCTCACGAAGTTTTCCTTCACCGTTAAAGCCAGTGGTGAAGATAAACTTGTACGTTTGCACCTAGAAATAATTGAGTGGTGCAAGCGGGATCCGAATAACAATAAGAAATCAGTCCTCCATTTTCTAACACATCAACACAATTTCCACTGCAGAGTTTCGATTATCCAGGGCTTAGTTGCAAGGCATCGTTCAAGGCAAGGTTGGAATCACGCATAGAATTGGCCACTTATAAACAATATAATAAAAAAATAATTCTATAATTTGAAAATAGAACTCTTTGCCAATATTACTGAGTATATACTTCATTCATTTGTCATTTGTTTTACGATTTGGCGGCAAATTGAAAATTGTCTGTGTCACGTCAACATGAATTTAACACGAGAAAATTTTCGTGTAATGATTTTTTATGACTTTCGATGTCATTTAAGTCAACAAGAAAGTTATGATAGACTACGATTGGCCTTTCACGATGAAGCCCCATCTCGTGCGACTGTTTACAACTGGTTTAATGAGTTTAAACGTGGTCGCACTAATCTCACTGATGATTTACGTGAGGGACGGCCTTCTACGGCGACGACTGAAGATAACATCTGTGTTGTGCGGCGTATGATAGAGACTGACAAAAGAGTGACCTATCAGCAGATTCGGACAAGCTTAGGCATCGGTATGAGTCAAGTGCACAAAATCATACACGAACATTTAGCGGTCAGGAAGCTTTGCGCCCGGTGGATACCTCATAATTTGACTGAGGCTCAAAAACTCCATCGTGTGGATTGGTGCCGTAAAATGATTGAAAGATTTAACGGAGGTGACTCAAATGCTGTGTTCGACATACTAACAGGTGACGAAAGCTGGATTTACTGTTATGATCCTGAAACCAAAAGACAATCTGCTCAGTGAGTGTTTCCTTTCGAGGAGTTGCCAACTAAAGTGAAGAGAGATCGAAGTGCGGGGAAAAAATGGTGGCCTCGTTCTTTGGAAGGATAGGTCATTTCGCAACAATTGTGTTAGAGGATCAAAAACAGTTTCTGCAGAATGGTACACTACCAATTGTTTGCCACTTGTCTTGGAAAAGTTCGAGAGAAACGACCTCGCAGTAGGATCCTCCTTCACCACGACAACGCCTCATCGCACACCGCCAAGCGAACGATCGACTATTTGGCGACATCAAACGTTGAATTACTGGGTCACCCGCCGTATAGCCCCGACCTCGCGCCTTGTGATTTTTATTTATTTTCAAAATTAAAGAAAAACTTAAAGGAAAGCGGTTTATGAATGCTGAAGAAGCGGTGGCTGCGTATCGCGATGCCATTGAAGAGACCCCTAAGGACGAGTGGGCAAAGTGCTTTTCCCAGTGGTTCCATCGCATGCAGCGGTGTATTGACGTGAATGGACAATATTTTGAAAAGATATAATAAAACTAATAACTGGCTAATGTAATCAGTTTTTGATTTTCTAAGAACTTTCAGTTTGACCCTCGTACCCTGAGTTTTTCTAAATGGACTAGTTATTTTTTTAAGTGTGGATGTGCAAGTCTCGTCTAGGCTGCCAAGGGCTATCCTCGGTAATCAATGCCCCATCTAATTCGACTGTCGGTAATCGTAACTGCGAGTGAAAAAACACCTTTCAAGAAATGTAACACCAAAAGTAGGTAATAAAAAACGTTCAACAATAAGATCATAAATTTGTCTTTTCGCAACAACCCTTCGCAACCCCTATTATTACCGTATTGACCTACGTACCCAATTACCATCACAAGGGTTGCATTTGTATAACTGACATGCAACAAAAAAACAATGTCGAAGAATAAATTATCTTTTTTTTTGTGGAATAAAATCCTTCTACATCCTATATCGTGCTTCATCTTCGACCATATCGTCGCTTAATAACTAGTAAGATAATTGATTGATAATAATTTTTTGTTCACCAGCTGATAATTATTATACTAACAGCGGCGCGCGGTTTCACCCGCTTATTTTTCTGGGACAAAAAGTAGCCTATGTGTTCTTCCAGACTATAATCTATATGTGTTCCAAATTTCAGCTCGATCCGTTCATACGTTACAACGTGATTGAGCAACAAATATCCATACATGGATAAAATACATTTATAATATTACATAGTAGGAAGTAGGATTATTGATGTGGAAGTTAGGATGTTTGTTGTTCCGTCGTAAGAACTGGACAGATTAAGCTGAAATTTGGAACTCAGATAGATCACAGTCTGCAATAACGTTTATCTGTACGATACATATTTTAAAACTGAAGAGATTTTTGGTTTATGACATGACAATATAAGGAACTACTGAATCAATTTCATAAATTATTTCACCGATGGATATTTTCGTGAACCCTGATTGCTATAGGCTATATTATGTACCACGGGCGAACCCGGGGCGGACAACAAGTCCTTTATAAAAGCAGAGATAATTTCGAACTTTCCTAGATTATACTCGGATGAGCGCGAGTACATTCTATCTATTACCTATAGTGAAATTAAACATGCAAGATAGGAACCCAATAAGGCCGTTGAAACAACTGTTGCCTCATCGCTCAAATAAATTCAATATTAAACGGAGATCGTGGTCAAAATATCCAGTATCATAAACATAAAAAACCTATAAATAGACGAAATATATAATAAGAGAATCCTTCACGTGCAATGACACGTTGTATTTGATTTGCTTTCAGCTCGTGCGCCGTACGATAACAGATAACAGATGGTAATAGGCAGCGAGCAACACGGAATGGAGTAGGCATACACAACGTTTCCCCTCTGTCAAGGTACAAGTCCGCGTGGACCATGGCGTTTGATAAATATACTGTGGCTGAGGGCGGGCCTAGATTTGTGAATGGTGCTTTATTTTTTATGTTATAATGATTTGGTTGTGTGAGTATGATCGGCGATGGATCGGTACAGGTATGTTTTGTATATTGTATGTAATAGTGCGGCTTTGTGCTAGTGTGCAACTTTCCCCCCTACTTAACGCAAGAAATGACAGATAGATTTGATTTTGATATTTTTTAGCTAAGGCTACTTCCTTCCGTGCTTGCGTGGAAGATGGAGTTGCTCGATGGTAAACGGTGATAACACACGCTTATTGAAAGATTCAATAAGGCGAAAAGAAGTGTTTGATGGATTGCCGGATTCTGTGGCAGTGGTGCTATTTAGGTTGCCTTTCAAGGTAATATAAATTATACTATAATACAGAATAATTACTATAATATTATCATATGGAAATAATCATGAATAAGGGGAAGACAACGTTGTAAATGGGAAGACTTGTTGTGTGATGGCGAATCCCGGCCGGCGCTGGGAACTTCTACACGCGCTCTTCACCCCCTTGAGCAGTGCGTGTAGAGGTTGGGGAGGAGGACTGGAAGACTTGGGAAGGTTACTCGGCTGATATATCCACCAAGTAAAATTCCTAAGTCATCCAGATGAGGGTCCTCCACGAGCACTCTGCCTTTCCGCGGATAGAGGCGGAACCGCGGCTATCCCTAGCCGCGGTGGTGAGGGCGGACCTCTCACAACGGAGTGCGAGCCTGAAGGCACGCTCAGGCTCGCACTTCGTCTCCACTGGAAGGCCTGGGGTGTGGAAGCCCACCCCCCGCGATGTGGGCCCGCAAGGGTGATGGCAGGTGGGTCAGGGTCGTTGATGGGAGTGCGAAAAGTGACCCCGCGACCCTGACCCTGGCCATGCCGGAAAAACCTGTGGGGGTTTTAGTCGGTAGGAGCACCATGTTGACTCCCATGGCGCCGAGCCCGACATACCCCACCATGTCCCTGCATGGTGGGCATACCTAAAAGTATTTCCCCCACATAAATACAAAAGGATATGAAAGTGTGTGCGAAAGAGCAAGGCGATACCAGTGTCAAACATGTATTTATTAGGGAGGTACTATAAAATTGTACGAAAATATTTTTTGTAAGAACGCTTGAGTAACGAACGTTGTTCCATATGCAGAACGTTGTAGATACAAGTTGTCATTGCGTGAAAAATCGTGACGAAATGTTCCGAAAAGAACATCTTTTAAAGAGACGTATCATCCGAAAACCCGCAATTGCTGAGCTGCACTGTAGAGAAGGCTCAGGGTCTCAGCTGTGGAAACATAAAATTGGATGTTTACGCACCGCCTAACAAATTTATATATGTTTACAAATTTGCTTACAGATGGCTCAAAACAGGAGTGCCTGGAGGAAGGTGATAAAGGACGTCGATGGTGATCACGACCCTCAGTAATGAGGATACGACCAAGAAGAAGAAGAAGAATATAATCCGGTTATTGCTCTCTGTCACTCTTTAGCATCATTCCAAATTATTATTTTTAACCGGTAGAAGTAGCCGATCAGCGATCGATCGACACTCTTATTTATTAAAGTAGAAAACCTATTTTAAAAGGTTAATCATACATTTTAAGTTATTTCGGTTGGTCACTTCATTCAATTTATAATTTACAAACAAAATATAAAATTGTGACTAATATTCCGTAATAAAATTGTAATTATTAATTTGTTTTGACAGAGCAGTATGAAAGGTTGAAGGTTTCACCCAAGTATAAAAGGCCGTCACAGACGTAGCTATAATATATATTTTCATATTTTCGTGACGTCGGCAAAATATACCGTAATATATTCATATTATGGCATATTAACATAGCAAGACATATTTTGAGTTTACAGTATGTTTCAACATTGTCTGAGCGCACGTCACGAGTCTTTTGAAGTTTTTAATTAAAACGGAATAACCAAAATCCAAAGCGATGTTACATTTCATAGAGAAGTACAGACTTAAAATGCAGGTGGTTAAGCACTCACAAAGTAAACAAGAAAACATGAGAAAGATGCCACGATCATAATACAGAATAAAATTGGAGATATTGCGTATTTTAACAGAATTATCTGAAGACGGAAAGGCCCATACAACACAAGAAAACGCTCGCGAACAAAAACCGAACGCTCCCACATGCGGAGCGAACAATGACATCGGAAAGTTGCGGGAGAACCGTAGCGATACCGAAGAAAGTTGATCGACTGCATCCACCAACACCGCACTAACGGAGACAAGGACATAACTATAACATGCGATAACTGCATCCCTTTCCAACGTACTGTTAAATAATTGCAAGTTTCCCGGCAAGTGGCAACACCGCGGAACGCGATTCAACCGTGAACTGAGCAAAAAACTTACCGCGCAGAGAAATTTCCTCCACGTACCAGTTTTTATCGAATGAAATTACTGTACATAACGGATTACTTTTTTGCTACGCTACAATTTAAAACGCTGAAGAGATATTTAATGATCACATCGCAGGTAAAACGCCAACGATACTCAACTACAACAATAATGATTTTTTCTGGAAAAACATAATTTTTGGCGGAAGGTTACCTAACTTTTCAACTTTCTGCTTTAAAACACCAAAACTTTCATAACTTTTATTTTACTGCAATGGGTTGTTATTGGCTACATGTATATTTAGAATATTTTAATACGTACTAATATACAACTGTTATCGATTGTGCGATGTAATGGAATGGTTGCTGTAGGTAAGTATTGATCTATCAGAAGTTTACTAAAGTATTACTGCTTCCTTGCATTATGCGGAGGGTGTAGACATTGTAAAATGTATGTATGTATACAGTCAAGTCCGGTGTAACGCATCAGACCGAAATCCGATACAAACAGGTAGGAAGACCTGCTTGCCGTGTGCCGACAAGCACAGAGCGCCCGGCTGCGGTGGCTGGCAGCACGTGCCCGCCTGCGCTGCCGTCTCCCATGCCGTGGTTGCCATGGCTCGTCGGTACGGAGCGGAGCGCCGATAGCGGGAGTAGCGGCCAGCGGGAGCTCCTCGGCGGGTCTCGGCGCTCCTCGGTCGTCTCCGTGCCCTCGCTCGGACGTGATTGCGATATCTACGAGAGCGAATGAGACCTCAGTCCCCCTCCAACCGCCCGCGGACGACTCCTTCCTACCCCACTCAGTCTGCTTCGAGATCTATTCGTGAGCGGTTGTATCGCTGTTCGATCGTGTCGTTTCACCCGTCTTTTGATTCGTGTGTTCCCCTCGAATGAGCTCAAAACTCTTGAATATTTACACAAAAACTTGACGATACGCTCGGTGCTTCTCCGATTTTGTGACTACAATTTGTGTGGAATTGGTGACAGTGAAGTGGAGCTGGTCGCGCTACGTCGCCGTCGTGCCTGAGTTGGCGTCGTCCCTCCGATTCTCGCGAGGTAAACGCCGAGACTTCTGAGAGCCTTCGTATACGTGTCCAGAAACCGGATTGCGGTGCCGTGCTTGTTGTGTAAATCTATTTGCAAAATCCCAGTGCGGAGTAATTGGATTTGTCGTTCGCCACTAGTAACATCGGAGCTGAACGTGGCTCGAGAGACTTTTACCGTTAGTCGAGACGTCGTTCGCCGCGGTCGATGCCTGCTCGCGGAGCCTCTTGTCAATTAACTTCTGAAATGCTATAACATAAAACCGTATCCAGTTCTGTATACCGCAAATCTGTCGTTGCCCATAACCCCAAGATACAAGTGAGGAAATCTTTACCGTATTAGCATGTTTCAATGCCATTATCTTGATAAAGGCCGTTACGTATGCGGAAACGACGATGTCGACGAGCAGCCAATGAACAGTTTTATTGTTCCTCAATCATCGAGAGTTGAACATCTGGCCTTTGTTAGATAAATATCTTCAAAGTTTTGAAAATTATCATACTCTCAAAAAATCAATGATTTTAAACGGCTTTTCCAGAAAAGATTAGGAATAATAAATAAATAGACTGAAACTAATTAGAAGGTCTATTTTATTCTGAAACCTAAAACAAAATGTTCTCCAGTAATGGGCGTGGCAAATGTCCAAGTGCTTCAAGGCTCACGGGGACTGGTTTTTTAAATCGTTCTATATGAGTGTGCCCACTTGAGAAATTTCAACATCATCGACGAGCGTTGGGTCACCACTTAGCTCTCACGATTGCGTTCAATCTGTTAACCATTTGATGGAGGATGGTAGTAAAAACTTCAGAACTGTGCCTTCAGCTCGGTGGTTGAAAACGCAGACAGCTTTTTCAGTGATTAATCGACGTAGAAAGTTTTAGTGACTAGGCGTCATTACAGCTGTTGTTGAAACAATCAGTTGGCCCATCTGGAACTTTCTAAAGTTTTTCAATCAACCGATACTGATGAATCAGCTAAAACGAACCCGTATGTTGCACGGATGACATGTGTTGAAATAATTCTTTTTTTTTAAACGGTGGATTTTGGCGAAAACTTTTTTGCGTACTGCTAGCGAACGTCAACGTTAGCGATAAGTAATTAAAGTATCATGTTCTTTCTTGACATTAAGTCTAATTTTAGAGTGATGTATTTTACGGTTGAGTGGCGGGCGGTGGTGCCAAAGAAGTAGGTCGCGATATTTGCGCGCTATCTGTACCTGCTGGCGTGCTGGCCCGTGCGCTGCGCACACGCATATCGTCAATGACAGCGGCGAAGGACGCGAATCCGAGTGAAATAGGCCACCTCGATAACTGAGTAAACAAATACCTACCAAGCCAGAAGAGATAAATGAAACATCTTCTCGTGATTTATCTCCCAGTCGTTGAATTTGAATGGAAAATATTAGACAATATTTCTACTTTAGTCTTTGATTAATTAAATATCTGTTTGATTAATCGTATCACCGATGAAATTCGAGGAATTCTCCAGCGAAGCAGGTCAAACACCCGAAATAACGTGGCCGGAAGCTTTGTGATTCACGATTGCATTTCGCTGTCTGTTCGCTTGTTATTTCTATACGAACTATTACTTTATTGCGAACGAAATTCAAGATTGTGAATTTGTTTTTACTTTTCTTGCTAACATTTTGAACAAAAGAATTCGTAGTAAACAATACCGAATCTAATAAGAATTGCAATTGATCGGAAGACAATGGGGTTCTTGTGTTGGTGTCCTGACAATACGGAGGCAGTGAACGACCGAAATAATAGCGTGAAAGACTGAAAGATAATTTCTCTGCTGGGCCGATGTCGTCAGCTGATAGCCAGGGGTCGTCGGCCGCGACTTTGTCTCGCCCGCTGTTACCCACCCGCACTTACCCTGCCAACGTAGGGTCGATAGGCTATCGAATATTTTTATAGCCACGATTCGCCTGACATTCGACTATTCTTCTGACCTTTCGAATCGATCAATCGGTAACGATATTGATTATTTTAGCCTCGATTATAATTACGACCATTGGAATTTCATAAACTTGAGTATTAAAATGTGGTAGGTATGTGGTAAGAAAACAAAATATGTTCCTATCTGAAAAAAATTAAATAGGTTTTTAATTGGTAACAGGTAAATGATAAGTCTGTTTTGAAATGATCGCGAGAAGTTTGTTCAAAGATAAGAAAAAAAATGCAATATCATCATAATAAGAATGAATATACGGACATACCTAGACAGAAGGTCTAAATTTGATAGAAACGAACAAACACCTACGATTCACTTTATCAATAAGTTTAAATCCAGATAAAAAAAAAACAAACGGAACGTAGTCCATATTTAAAAAAAACATAGATAGGTATAAACTAATCAAACGTCAGTGCATTATAAAAGGAAGCAGACAATGGTATCTGGTGACGTCACGTCCCGCCAACTAGCCCGCAAGGTTAGCCGAACCTCGGGCAATTGGCGAAGATTGCACGCCTCCATGATTCACGATAACTCGCACATCTGACAGCTTCAGATTAATGGCTACTAAAGACGGGGCAACTATTATTTTATCTGTAAAGCCCTGTTCAGATGTTCTTTTGTGAATTCGTAATTCGTAGTGTTCAAACTATAGCCACGTTGCTTCCCGGCGTATAACAGTATCAGGAGCGATTCTTTACCTACTTATTAGAATTTTATAACAGTGAATTTGAATGTTTTATTATGGTAAGTGACACAACACGAAATATATGTATTTTGAAACGTGTTTGTTATTCATCTATGCGAAATGTTTGATCTCTGACGGTATTGACAGAGTTTTGGCAATATTGGAGGATACTGGTTCATCAAGAAAATGGAGATACAATTTTAAATTAATTTGTCGAATATTTACTTTCAACGTTTTAGAGTTCCGTAGCCAATTGGCAAAATACGGGACCCTTATAGATTCGTCATGTCTGTCTGTTTGTCCGTCCGTCACAGACACTTTTCAGCGAAACTAAAAATTACCGTGCTAAAATGGGGGGCGTCACCTTTATTTAAGGACGATAAAGATCCTGTCATTAATAAAAGGAAATAGTATTGTATTTTCGACAAAAAAAATGCATTTTAAAGAAGCCTAAGTAAATAGACCTTTATGTTTGCGAATTCAGAACACTGACTTTTGTATCGATGATCCGAGCTTTAGTAGAAAATGCGAATATTGACCTTGTTGAAGAGTGTGCTATTTATATTTACAAACGGGAAATCTCTCTACCACGCACTTAGTAGCTCGGTACGTCTGCTTGCGAGTGTCGCACCCTCGCTTCTTGCCAAATTGTGAGGAACATTGCTCTGCCCGCATTTACTGCGTTCGTCGACGAATTATTGGCAAAGAGACACTTGTAAAAGATAAAACTGAAGATCTCAATTCTTTTTACTGGACTGGCTGGCTTCAATGGATTTTAATTGGATTGTAAGTGAACAATTTGTAATAAATCTGGTTGTCTCTACCGGTAGCTAAAGTACAAATGTTAGTATCTACTAATAGTGCGGAAACGCTAGCAAAATTGGCTAGTCTGGTATTTTAAGGCAATCGATGTGTTTTTGCCGTTTATTATTATCAGACGTTATACGTTATGTGGAAGAAGAAGATATAGACAAATCCAGTGTCATGACGTGTATGTTCTGAATGTATGAATTTGTATGACTGTTCGATAGGGCGGAATCAAGGTATGCAATTGCTGTGCACTTTCTCCAAAATGTGAGAGTCATGTGGTCTTGCGGCGCTACGCAATGCTTTGAGACCGGCTCTAACTAAATCAGCCAAGCCTTTACTATTGTTGTCTCTATAATGTCAAGTGAATAGGAAAGAGTGAGCAATATCAAAGCTAAGACCGTTTTCCTTAGGTGGAAGGAACCCCGGGTATTTGCGGCCATAACCAGAGATTCGTCAACCACCATGTCTTATTACGGAGACACTAATATTTCTCGTAGATCTATTAGATACCTAAGAGAAGAGTACGAGGCAGGTATCTTAAAAATTAATAAATCAACCCCAACAAAGGAACTTTTGTAGCGCAGAACTCGCCTAAACTTCCGCGCATACCTTTATAGTTAGGAGCTACAGGACGTGTGCATGTGCCTGATGGTATGCAACACGCCTGAAAACATTCCACATACTTACCATAAACCTTCACCTCTTTAGCGGTAGCTGTACCTATGGGGAAGTACCTTTTCCAGTTGGTACTCGTAGGTTTGTCTCGTATCTATACTAATATTATAAAGCTGAAGAGTTTGTTTGTTTGTTTGAACGCTAGGATCTCGGGAAGTACTGGTCCGGATTGAAAGATTATTTTTCTATTGGATAGTCCATTTATCGAGGAAGGCTATAGAAAATAACGCTACAATTAATAGAAGCGGAGCATGAATCAAGAATGTAACAAAATCGGGAAAAAATATTCCATTTTGAGAGTTTTCGTACGTTTCGTGCTTTGACATGACACATGACAGCATGTGTCTATGATTGCGTCATTGAATATCACAGATTACATACCTCTTGAATATAAAACCTTTGCTAATCATTTTTTTTCTAAATCTGTCTTGGTATAACCAATTTCCGACAGGTGGCGTAGCAGGTAGCTGAAGAGGTGTTTTGTTTGAAAGCGATATTCTCAGGAATGATTGAACCGATTTCAGTCATTCTTTCACCGTTGTATATGTACGGGATTCTGATGAGTACTATATAATGTACCGCGGGCAACGCCGGGGCGGACATCTAGTCATTACATAACACACCAGTCACCACCGTGTAGTTACATAGCCAGCAGTAATAGGTACTGGTTTGTTTGAAGGTTTACTATCGACGGTACTGCTGCTAATGAAATCACCGATCAGCGAGATGATCTGTTATGTTCAGTAAGCAAAATTTTATTGCATTCCTTATTAACTTTGTGTCAATTTTATTATTTTAGGTATTGCATAGAACTAGTAATTAATTTACCGAGTTCATCAGAAACAAGTTGTATTAAAAAATAAACATACGTCCCATTGTTAACGATATCGCGTAGTATTTTATAATTATTATTTTTAAACGATTTGAAGGAAAATATCACGGAAAATCACATAAACCACGAACGTGGGTCATTGCATCCTGAACGATAGAAGTAAGCACACGTGGCAGTACATAATGATATGCTAAATTAGTAGTCTAATAAGTTAGTGAATGTGTTCAGAACCGGTGCTAATGAGCTTACCATAATAATGACGTATTCTAGGCTGACTTCGCTATTTTGTGTAAAAGGTAAATGTTAGTAGCATTCTCGCTTGAGATTTTTGCATTGTACGCATACCAAATTTCAGCTGCGAATGTCACAAAAAGTAAACTCATTTTGATATCGATCGTTCGTTAGTTCGGATCGTTAGTCTTTAATTTTAAATAAAACGAAACACTGTGTAATCCAGACCGGAGACAATGTTGCGGCAGGCCTAAAAAGCGTTGGCGGGACGACCTAGACCAATACCAGCAGAACTGGACTGTTATGGCTATGGCTCTAGAAAGAGACAAGTACACTGGACTGGGTGGACTTTGCCCAACATTTAGACATATCCGGCTCTTAAGAAATAATAAATAATTAATGTAAATAACATTATTAGGAATTTTATTGTGCTTTGTATATACTGTAACACTCAAAAAGCAATTCAAAAAACTCAAAATAAAAAATATATTATCCTAGTACCTAAGAGATTTATTACTGAAATAATTCATTAGTCATCACTAATAGAATTAACTACCTACTGAAAGTGAATAAATCTTTCAAGCTTGGAAGGAACATTGTTCCCAATTGCTATAAGTAATTTATAAATAAAAACAACTTAAAGTTATGTCGACATTTATCCACCAAGTCGATAAAAAGTGCCGCTTGAGAGCCTCCGCTCATAGGTATTAGAACCCAGACAAAGTCGCGCTGTGGGTCTATCGCCTAAAATAGTAATTAGTTTTGTCATTGTCATTTAATTTAAAAAAACATGATGCTAAATGATCGGGCCACTAATCTAAAAAAACTAGTGTATAATGGGTTAAGGGACTGGCCGCTAATATTCACTAAATTTAGATTTGGCAGTGTAGTTAGTTTGGGACCCCAAATCCCAATCCCATTTCTTTTGACCCAGTCGATGTTTACTTAGAACGAGATCTCCAACTCCTTGAAATAAAAAAATGAGCAATAGCAAACAATTTCAGTAAGGTGTAGAATATAGAAGTGAGGGCTTGTTTCCATAACTGTTATTTAACCGCACAACTTAGCTAATATAACCAAATGCTAGTATTCAATTTATAACTCGTTAAAAGCCGGTTTAGAAGGAAGGTAAAATTAGTAACTAACGAGTAGGTATGGGTACTTTGAAGTAGTTAGTCGGTAATATGGTCGGGGTAATCAGGTTATAGGTATTTATGACACACAGAGATATCTACAATGTTCATATTATTGTACGTAAGTAAATTGGTCTAGACTCCTTGGAATGGATAATTCTGGTTAGAAAATAAAATAATAACTAAATTCTGATATTAAATATTTTCGTGCGAGTCGCGTCTTTCGAAGTTCGCTCATACTCGTAATAATCAAGTTCATCATTGACCATTGACGGACACCCTTGAACATGGTAAATAAAGTTGCGGTGAAATATCGGTGGATCGTTCTAGCAAAATAATCGCGGTAAATATACACTAATGTAACGAGGACTAGGTTCACAATGCTGCTTGAACCGTTTTTGACCGAATTACATTTATTACCAAGTAGGTACCTAAATATTCTTTTTGTTTTTTTTTCTTTAATTCGAAATCAACAGCTCTTGTTTCAGAAAAGACACAAGAACGATACCAATGATTTTTTCTAATTAAAACTAGAGGTACCTACTTCGAAAGATATGGCATTAACACAATAAACTTCGTATTTGGCAAATCATGTATGTCAAGAAGACTTCAAGTGGTAGGATAGAATAATTAAGTGTAACTATTTGTGCCTTAAACAAGCACCAAAAATATGAAGTCGACGACTGACCACATAGTTTAGTCAATAATGAGTCTGTCGACAAAACCGTGGATTCGACTCTACCTACGATTAATCCACCCTCTAGGCCGCGTCACCGTTGGATTGGAGGCAAAACTAAGACGAGTGTCCCCACCTCGGCTCCAAGGAACGCTCTGCACCAAGAGCGTCTTTGTGGATTTCCACAAAGCCGCTCGTGGTTCTAAGTAACGTTCCCAAGTCTTTCCGATCCCACCCCAGAACTTCTACACGCATTGTTCCAAAAGCGAGGAACGTGCATAAAATGTTTCCAGCACGGCAGACAGGGACTAGCGACCAGTCAACAAGATACCACCGAGTGCAATTGTTACCGCGTCCCCAGGGTCTAGGGTTCACCACGTGGAGGTTCCCAGGTTCCCAAGCCTGAGACAACTGGTTCCCAATACGAGCTTTGCTTCGGTTCGGGCTAGATAGTCTTGTGTCAAGAATGCTCACAAACATTAATTCAATTAATGTTTAGATATATTCAGGCAGGTGGTTAAAAGTGACCTCAATTTTAATTGTTCTTGCCAAAGAATTAGATAAGTCATAAATACGTGCTTTACTACTTTTTTTATGCAACACGGAAGAGATCTTCGCAAGTTTGCATGATTAAAATCTCGTGTGCATGCAACGCGACGTAACTTCCGGTTCGGGCGGCGCAGGCGCAGCGTTCGTTGCGAAACTTGCGCGGGCGGCCAAGTAGGGCTACAGGCTGCACTATCACGGTCAAACAACGGTTGAATTTAGAATCAGTAGCCTGAATACGATGACACATAATTATTCCAAACTTACTGCATTATATAAACTGATATACTTACATTTAACTTAACAACTTATATAGAAATTTAAAAGTAATGATTAATTTGTAAAATACTTCTGCTTTAATCGTAGTAGTTATTTAGTAGACATCTTAGTTTGACGTTTTCAAAATAGACAGAAAATATACTTAATAAAAAAATACACAACATGGAAACAACCTTAGATCGTCACCGGTAGCGGGGTGGTTTAATTGCTGTTATTATCAGTAAGATAATACCTAAACATTGTAGTAGTTCCATTTCCCATAACGAGCATTAAATATTGTGTCCATCTTCGATCATCACACGATTCCGCGAATTAGCCACTGGCTAGTCGATCAGTGAGCATGTAGTGTGTGACTAGTCGTGCAGGTTGCGGGCTTGCGGGTGACTATCGCATCGGCCACTTTCACCCGCAACCTGCCGTCCGCCATCTTGGCAAATGGCGCCGCGAGCGCAACACGACGTTTATTAACATTACGTCTCAAAATAATACGGTTTTAAATGTAATCTTTGCGGCCGAAACTGGCACAACGCGAAACTGTGTCATGGTCGAGGAGTAAAAAAAATCTCAGTTTGGTTACCTACTCATCAATGCCAGCATTATCAATTTGATTCGCAAAAGTTGGGACAAGGCGTGGCAGTGTTTCGAAATATCTTTGAAGGAAAAAATTAAGATATTGTTGACTTTCTTATGGACAAAATTTATTTGATAAATTAAGGGCTTATAAATAAAATGAAATGTATCTCTACTCCAAAAAATTTAGTTCAATATAATAATGCCCAATAAATAAGTCCGATAGGCATAAATCAAAGATGAATTGGCAATTTAACCCAATTACAAATGTAAGTGATTACTTATAATAGTAAGCCATCACTTGGTAAATGGATAGGTTTTAAAATAACATTTGATTTAACTTAGGCGACCCTGAGTTTGAAAGCTTCACATGAAGGTTGCCAAAACTCTTTCGAAGTCAACTTTCTTTCTTTAAGTGCTTGACTAAAACTCAGTACATAATTTACGATATTTCGTTCGTATAATTTACGTAAGAACGTGTTTTTTTGTGTTTTCTTACATTCGTTTAAAATAAAAATTATGCAATAAAAAATCCTTAACTCAACCTTATTTTTAACCGACTTCAGCTGTATGTTTTTTTTGGACAAAAACTTTCAAATCAGGTTAAGCTTTAGATAGCCGCCGTCTATTATTTATTTATTTGAACTATTTTTAATCTCGTCTCAAAATGTGTTATTGCTATCCAATGCTGGGAGAGTTGCTACGAGTATTTACTCGTAGTTTAAGTCAGTAACGGTTTGCTAATGTTATTACTTAATTATTTGTATACATTCTATTTGAAGACGATACAACGATATTCGGACCCTACCACACAAAACATTTACCGACACTGAGACGTCATAGCTCAATCAAAAATCCGTTGGCATTAGAATGGTCCTAACGGAACCAGACAAGAAAAACCTGTAGTCATTTCTAAGCCAAATCCGTTAGGTACAAGAAGATTGTTACAACAGCGGCAAACAAAATGCCCCTCCAGACTCAATAACGTCGTAATATTATCAAAAACGTTCTAATTAGTTTTAGGCCGATGTTCAACGATCCCCTTCAGTCGTCTCTAAGCCTCCCCGAGGGCTTATGAAATGTTATTTAGTGAGATAGGCCTTTATTCAGATAGGACCTTATTCCGCAAGAGGACGAAAGGGCGGACGATGTCGTTAACTCGAGCCAGACTGTGTATTATATTGTTATGCTTGTATTTTACTTGTGGAACTAGTTTTTAGTAGTGTGTAAGTGGTTGCCCGCGGTTATGCTCGGTAATTTCTTATTCTTAAATTTTTGTTCAACATTTTTGTACGTATGTTAAGTTTTATAAATTAATGATTTTTATAGCTCAACTTGGCTCAATAAGACATCGCTCGTAATGTGAAAACGCTCAGCACAGTGTAAACATATCTGTCCAAATCCGGCTTACTATTCCAGATTTAATAATAATATTATTATACGATAACGTTAATAGACAGCTGTTATCATGTAACTAGTATCATCATTATCCGCCTATCATAGTCCACTGCTGGACAAAAACGTCTCTCGTGTCTCGCCACTCTGTCCGATCCTCAGTTTTGCGTTTCCATCCACTGCCTGTTTAGCATTCGTCGTTGTGTATAGTCTCAGGGTTGTCCAACACAGCATTTACCGATTCGCGGTGTCTACTCAAGAACAAATTCTTAGATAGATATGAACGGTCCATTGCCACTTTAGTGTGCTATGTCGGTAACCTTGGTTCTCTGACGGGCAGCGTTTGAAATCAATTTGGGGAAATCATGTCTCCTTGCCTCACGCCTCGATGTAGACATCCGTATGTTCCATGTGCTAGTTTTGGACTTGGACTGTCATCGTCGCGGCGTCATAGAGACCCATTAAGTGCGTTGGGGTAACTCCGGACAGATTTTTGACTAGTTAGCATAGTCTTGCGATTTATTTAATTTCTGGAGATCAATGTATGCCAGATCTTTAAAATAAATCTACAATGCTTAACGGATAGACAGAGTATAAGTGTGAATTTTGTCTGTCTTACAGGCTTAATAGTTTTTGTTGTAGACGTTTGCCAAAACAAACTTTATCTCTCATGATCACGATAACATATTTACCACCGAAGGGCAAGTTCGAACTGCAATTAATAGTAGCCTCTATTGCTTAGAAGACAAATTCCATTAGAAGAATACATCCGATCTTTCACTTTCTAAACTAAATATTTTACATAATTTACTAATTCACACACACAGCACATTTTTGATTTGCCGGAGCGATAAGCAGAAACTATGGGTCGCGGGACGATAAAATGGCGTCTTATTTAATCTTACGAGTGTTTGAAAATTATTCGAAATTAGATCAAAAAAACAATTCATATGGTCTTACCCCATATCCGATCTTACCCCAACGTACTTATCTCGATATTATATCGTCACTACTCGACACCACTTAAGAAATTCTTTGATCTTCTGTATAAAAGTGATGTATAGTGCTGTACCCGCATCGAAACTTGGACTATTCTAGGGGTTGACATTCGGCGAGTCCTCGCACGAGACGGCTCGTGTTTAATCCTTGAAAACAGTTTTAGGACGTGGCTTAGCAGAGATTTAGGCCGAAAGCCCTTCAAAAAGGTTTTATCACTATTTTTGAAGAACAAAATGATCGAGCTTTTCTACCATGTCTTCGATGCTATCTCGTTAAAGTGGGCAGTATTAAACAACCCTGTTGAATACTGTTGAAGCTCTTTTGCCAGTGGTATTCCACCTACTTTTGAGTGGTCTATTATACCTTTATTATCTTCCTCCGCCGCTAATCCATTGCTAAACCGTAAAAGTACTCACACGAATACAAACAATAAGAAAAACGTGTATTTTTAAATTTTTGATATGATGACACGAAATGAGATAAACATTATAGCAGTTAAATAAATAATTATTGAAATACTTTAGAATGTAAATTAACAATTATGTTTATCGTTACAGGTCCTCACAAATGTTGGAACCAATTAACCATCGTTAAAGATAACAAGTCTCAAGTAAATTGGTAAGTTTAAGTTAAGCATAAACGTTTGCTTTAGATACACTTAATACTTTTACTACACTAATCTATCCTTTTTTCGATAGTTATAAAGCTTCTATCAGGGTCATCATATTTGAACAGGGTGAAATTCTAATTGCGGTGTTCTACATAACCGAACTGAATTGGCATTGTCCTGTCTTTGATTTCGAAGAAAATTAAAGGAAGAGAGATATCGATAGCGAAGTGTTCGTCTGAAAAACTTAAACACACACAAATAAGTCTTTATATTGGTGTAAGATGTTACGGTCACCTGACCGCACCGCGTTGAGGCGGCAAGACAGTGTTTTTCTCTTCCGGTCCATTCTTATATTATTTGGACAATGGAGTTTTTTTTTACTACGGAAACGTTTTGTGGAATTTGCCGGATGAGCAAAACTTTTTTCATAGTTTGTTTCATTGATAAAAAATGGCGTAATATTTTATGAGTTTTTTACACGTTTTTTCCGTATCTGTGTCATCTCCACATCATTATAAGACTCCAAGTGATCATCGTTGCAATAATGTCATTAGGGGGGATCTGATTGAAAATACTTGCCAAAGATACTTAGTTGTTAATTCACATTTATTCCCTAGATATATTTTGATTTTTCAGAATAAAAAATACGTTATGGCTTATTACAGATTGTAAGCTATCCGAGTCCCAAATTCGCGAAAATCTGAGTCTAATTAGTTCAGTTCTGACGCTGTGATTGTCGAATAGACATCTAAATATTCACATTTATGTTATTAGTAGAAATACTTAATATAGACAGAAACATTTTATTATGCGCACCAGAAAGATGAAGTGAAAACAATATAGATAACGAATTAAGAAAATACAATACCGACATAGGTACGTTATCTTTCAGGCTACTATTTACAACAGAAAACTAGGAGAAGACAAAAAGAAAGTGAGGATAGAGTCCGAACAAAAGAAAATAATTATGGATTACTAAAATACTAATAGGAAATAAGATTGGTTTGCCCAGCAAAATGATTACCTAGCAACAATAGCTACTCGTAACAGACGATAGGCACTGAAAGGTCGTTAGCTAAGTAACGTACACGCTTTCCACAAGTTGCTGATTCATATTAGGGTCATTATGTAACAAGCTGAGACTAGCAAGTAAATTTCTACTGCAGCAATAAACGGCAAAATTGCTTAGTTGATACTATGTTTCACGTTGTATGCAACTTACTTCTCTTTCGCGATTTTATTATATCGTTTAATGTATTATGTGTATCTAGTAAATAAAAAATTAAAGTAACCAATTTAGTAAACAATCGTGAGGTCGATCGAATAAGTTGAAATCCCCTTGCACCTCGGAATAAAATTGCTGATTTAGAAGTTTTCATCACCACTGGCGTTAGCGGTGAAGGAACTGCCATGTTACAAGAAAATATCATTCGAAGACGTATGCAGGTGTCTTCTGCCTACCTGCACTTTTTCACCGTGGTACCATAGAATAGATAGTATTGGTACCTTGTACCATCTCTATCAAGGAGAGATTTTGTGAGAAAAGGCCCCGAGTCCTAAATAAAGTGGACTGCTTATGCAATTCTCAGTGAATAATTACATTATTCTACTTTCATTCCTACTCTCAACTATAAAGAATGACGGGCGCATCGTTTCGCACAACTTAGCTAATGATGTAGCTATAGTTAACTAGAGGATTATTTTAGTGGATGACGTCAGCGATACAGAACCGTAGGTACACGTTTTTACCTCCCACTGTCTATCGAGATGAAATATCTCGCCTACAGATAAGCCAGTGACATCTGCTCACCTTGGAGTGATATATTTATACATTTCTTTACGCGGAACTTTACGTTGGTCACTTTACGATTTCGATCCACTGTAATATGTATACTTTTGAAAAACTTTGCCTGAAACTTACGGACTTGTATTATAACATTGTATATTCTATGACTACAGCATAGGGGCTAAAGCCCTGTGTACATATGTATGTGGTATCTCTCAGGTGGCAGGTCAACACACTAGTGTCTGTATTAGGTATGTTGCTAAATATGTTTTTTTTCATTAAATTCATTTTACGAAAACTTTTTTCGTCGTCGACACCTTTATTTCCCGTCAAAACTGAGTTGCTAGATAATTGTTGTCATTTAATTAAGATCTAATTAATGTTCATACGTATTTTAATTGTGTAGTTATGGTCATTTTCGTAGTTGACGAGAAATAGTTCTATACTTGTATCTAGACAAAATTAAAATGGCTGCCATTTCGAGGGGGTGAGGTAGGACAAGGCGGAATGGAATATTTGCCGATAAAATAACCCCAAAAACAACCCCCTAAAATATTTGCTATACGAGACCTCGAGACCAAACATATTGTAAGTATATTAAGTTGATCAAACAATCACTATCATTTACATACAAAATTCAGTAACTTGCTAGAACGTAAGTCCACAATTGTGGATGACAAATAATGTAAAATTACAGATTTCCTCGACACATGTTTGTCTTGTGCACACATAAATTTATCTCTTTATTCATCTTCTTTTTGCGTATTCATGAAATACACGTGTAGGAACAAAAAACGTGACCGAACAAAAACTGTATTCTCTGTTAACTAGAAATAAAACAATTTCATGAAAAGCTTTCGTACAAGAGTTTGCAGATGCTTGATTCGAGAAAAAATATGTCACAAAAAGATACTCTCAACGACCCCAGTTGCTTGCTAGGCAGAAATAATGAACTTGACCCAGTAGGTCGACTCTACTCCTATTTAATCTGTGGTCGAACCGAATGTGTTCCGTTCCCCGTTCACTTGTTCACTTGTTCAGTTGTCCCCTCATACGACCTTCATAAAACTTTCTATTTTACTTTGACTTTTGCTCCTTATTTCTTTTGATCCCTGTTTGTTACATGGAACCGATTTTTTTATCTTATCTAAGGTTGATTGTGTTTTATATTGTTCAAATGTTTCGTAATTATGTATGTTAATGGCTTATCTAATAAACACCGTAACCAGAGCTTTTTTTAGGGACACGTGGGACGCAGTGCCCTTATAGGTCTGAAAATAATGAAAGAATTTTAAAATCTATTGTAGTAAAATTTACTAAAAATTATGGACTTGTAAATCCATTTAAGACTTAGCGTGCCCCAAAAGAGGATGTGACAAAAAAGTCGTATGTGGTTTTCATGTTAAAACCTCTATGTCCATTTTTGTTGACCTTGTTCCCAGAGGCATCTCTTTTCGAAATAAGAAGCCTCGATTTAAAACCAATTAATTACGTTAAATTCACACGTACGAATCTTGTGGTTCGTACGTGTGAATTTATCACATCACTATTACCACAGACTATTGACTAAGTAGAGATATTCTACTATTATGTACAAATTGAACACGTTTACTTCCACATTTATAATATTAGATTTCCTCATTATTGACTTGTCTTTGAGTTGATGTTTCGGTATCTTATTCATATCCGTTATTTGAGATCGACCAAGGGATATTTTGTACCGGTGTTGTCGGCAGGATCGCACAGCTCAATGATGCTGTTGCCTGTTGCCCACAATACCTATTTCAGATCATACATGAGTGCCTCCTGTTCCGAATTATGCCCGGAATGTTTCGAACAGTAGACTCTTAGTGGAATATTATTTCGATGGGATTGTCGATCGCGATTGTAATTTAAGATTCGGAATCATTGGCGTAGTTTTGACCTAATCGATATCTCTCTATACTCTATCTCTACACTGACGTGTAAGAGTTTGTGTTTTAAGAGACTCCAAAAACAAGGAGTTTCTGAACTAAGCTGGATGTTTTTATTTTCTATGCATGTTACGCCATAGCTCCGCCAATTGTGACTGAATTTTGATGTTTCTTAATTTTTTGTTTGGTAGAGATAGTACTTACTTTAAATTTTCAAAGCGCTTTTGTTAAAATTAACAAAAACCAAATTTAAATGCGAATTTGTCAGTTTGTGGTTTCTTTCGCCAATGTTTTTTATTGATGAGGCCTTTTGACAGGTTTTATGCTTTTTAAAACGTGTGTTTAATTTACAAATTGAAGTCGGGTTTTCACAGCAAAGTAATTATTTGCTAGAACGCTCCTTTCTCGTCACTACCGTCAGATTTGATGAATTTAATGTTTTTGTAAGTACTATCCCTATTCACGAAGAAGGTGGATGTAGCCTATATTATTTAAATGTGTGACATACTAATTATGCGTTATAGACATGAAAATGTGATCGTAAAAGTAACTAAACAATTTATTCCTGTCACACGAAATATTGATAATAATAATTATAATCTAAAATCAGTACACTGTATATTTAATTGAGTGGGAATCGTACCCACGCCCCACGGCTTCGTAGGCAGATTTATTCCAACTAAGCCACCAGGTCAGCCTTTGCCACTTATTTGCAAACGTTACTGTATTCCGGTTTGAAGAGCAACGTTACCAGAGAAATTACAGGACTTAGATATATACTATCTTAGATCTCTGGGTGACGAGCGCAGTGCAGTTCTAGGTAATAATTTGGACTCTTCATGTTCCAATAGCTGCGTGTCACTGTGTTGTTATGTGGCTGGCATGGTGCCATCATCCACATGTCCAGCTCGTCTCGTCACTCTAAAATCTAAATTAAAAAAAACAGGTCAACTGTAACTATGTCACCATGAAATAGTAAAAGTAAAAGTCGTTAGATTACAGTCATTATAAACTAATCTAACCTACCGTGAGATTATAATCTCATCCGTTACATTGTAAAGTGTCGGTGATTGGAATTTTACGATGATATACATATTCATAGTGTATTACGTCTCACAAATTCTGTTGGTTCGTTGAGCCATGTCTGACGCACCAAATAATTCGCAGGTTCTCACATAGGTAAAATAACAACGGAGCGTGTACCTAGGTCGGGTGTCGCGCCGGGGGTGCCGCCGCGGGGGCCGGGGGTGCAGGTCAATGACGCGCCGCGTCTGGGCGCAGCCCCCTCTGAACCAGTTACTCGGGCCTCGGGCCGTACCGTCATCTCTAGATCTCTACCTAGTTTGAGGCCTGTTCAAACCGGAGCGGTATTCGCTACCACTGGGGGTAGAGGTAAATTTAAAATAAATATTAAATATTTTGTATGAAGTTCCGCGGCTAGAGCGAAAGCGGTACGTACCGCCTGGGTAGGCGGGTTTTTTGCTTGTTTGGCGACACGTTCCGCTATCGCAGGCGGCGAAATCCGCTTTGGTGTAAACAGAAATATTACCGCTTACTCCGTACCGTACTGTACTCGGTTTTCTCTATCGCAGGCGGCAGCGAATACCGCTGCGTTTGAACAGGCCTTTACACCGGTCGACGCCGACGGTCGACCGACGGCGACCGATACAGACGGTTCTTGTACAATTTTGCGAATATCTTGTCACATTTGCTACATGCCAGTGACGTGATTAATCTACCTGTATTCCAAATTTCAGCCCGAACCGTTTATACGTTACTACGTGATTGAGCAACAAACATCCAACCATTGACATTAATAAATATTAGGAGAAATTGTAGGATTACCTCCCGAAGTTTGGGCAGCGTCAGCGTGTGGCGCCGACACTACGGCCCGTTGTAACGCTGACGAAATATCGGGAGGTGATCCTACTAATATTATAAATGTCAATGTTTGTTGCTCAATCACGTCGTAACATATGAACTGATCGGTTTGAAATTTGGAACATATATAGATTATAGTCTGGAAAAACACATAGGCTACCTTTTATCCCTGGAAAATGATGGGAACGGGTAGGTACTACGCGGGTAAAACCGCGGGCGCAGCTAGTTAAATAATAAACTATAATGTTTCAACAGTAGTTCAAGTCGCAAGTAAAACTGTCCCTGAGTGGGTGTGATAAAAATCCCGTACCGACTCCGTAAAATTGTAAAAAACCGTTAGATTACAATCTAACGATGTCAGATTTCAAGCTACCGTAAGTAAAGTAAAAAACGTAAAAGAAAAACGTAAGTTCGAAATAAACTCGCGACTTTCCTACTTCGGTTCTATTTCGTTTCGTCAAAAGCTTAGTCTAAAGTAAGCTTGGAACATTTAAACGTCAAACAATTTTCGATCGGACGAAACAAAGTAGGAAACACGCGAGTTTCTTTCGAAATTACTTTTTAGAGTAGACGTTCTGAACCTATAAGGTTTTCGCCAACAAAAAAATTCAACGCTGTGTAACAAATTTTCTTTTAAAAAAAATACTCAACGCTGTTTAAGAAATTTTCACTTTAAAAATGAAACAAAAAAAGTAATGAATGGCTTTGATAATTCGATATCATGAAACATTGTGAGAGAAGCTGTCAAGTGCCCTCGGCCGGTGGAGTGGCGCAACAAACGCTTTCGCAAACCGTGTCGTAACCGCAACTGCCGAAAATAGTCGAAAGTTACTCCACGCCGCTGTCCTCACGCACACGATAGCGGCACTAATAGTATTTATTACGATTCGTTTATGTTTCGCATAAAAAATATAATTTTCTTAGGTCTGGTCTTCTGTTTTAATGGAAATTGTCGTAATTATTTAGGCAGTTTCAATTTATAATTTACTATAAGCGCGCCGCAAGTTTGCCCACGTAGTTCCAGTTTCTGTTATTTTTTCGCGATAATAAGTAATCATAATCATTTATTTATAACCAACGTTACACGCCATACAATAAATGATCTAAGCATTGTTGGTAAATAAAAATTGTACCTTAATGTAGCATATAATAAGTAGCATGCGTGCTTATTTCTAACTGTATTACAATTTTCAATTCGATCCGTTCAGTCCGACATGAACATACAAACGTCCAAATTTTGATATGAGTGTGAAAGTTTAGATATTTTTGTCTGTTTACCTCTATATCTATTTATTTTGATCTTGTCAAGGCTCGTGGTAGTAAATCTGCTCACTCGGTCGTAGGATCGATTCTCACCTAGAACAAATATTAGTGCGATGCATAGGCATTTTCTATGTATCCTGTAAAATAATAAGCATTATATCAGCTATCTGACTTCCATAGCTTTGCTCAGTTTGGGATTATATGGTGGTGTATGAGGAAAGTAAAAATTGGTTATGCTTGACAAATTAGTTGAATAGTATTAGATTCTGCTAACGGCAATTCTTATTTTAAGAATATTTCAGGATCAGAAAAAACGCGGTCTTTTTTAAAGAAGTTTTGTTTGAGTTCTGAACTCTGAGTTTGCAGAAACTGAATTAGCCCAAAAGACGGAAGATGTTGTATAGAAAGAAACCTGAGCAGCTCAGGTGGCATTACCTCGTCTCTTGCTACCGCCTGTAGAGTAAACTGTAAACTCAAGAGTAGAGCTCTGCTTATTTCAATACATAGTGCGCTTCTTCTCGGTATACTATAGAGGAAAATAGCTATGACGTGTTAACCTTCAAACATATTACGTGCTTACTACACCTACCTTTCAAAAATGAGTCATGGAGTAATTGTTGTGAGAAATTGATGCTCTCAAATTAATTCATATACCGAAAACTTACTTAGCGAAGTTCAAAGCCCTCCAATGAGTTATTCTTCCAAGGTGATTGTAATTCTGTAGGTAAATAACATCTGACGTGTTTAACAAAAAGTATCTATGTTTTTATATCAGCAGGTAATCATCGGATTCGAGCGAAGCAGAGTAATTTTCGTTGTCGTTTTAGAAATCAGTAGCTTTTCAATCAGCATCCATGATGTTACTTGCTCGCCTATAGGAAAATAAAATATAAATATATCTATTACTTTACTGGCCCAAAAGTATTTATTGAGCCCGTGTTATGTTAGGATCTATGCTTTGCTGATTTTCATCAGAACATCAAATATTCGCTATTTGCACGATAATAATGATTCACACTCATTAACTTCCTCACAACATATTCTCAGTATACTGCGCTATTTTTGTAAAGGTTTTTATCCCAATCGTTGATCCTTACTGCCGAAACTTGATTTACTCGTTAGTTATTCCGCCCGAGCTATTTTCGTTTCCTGCTTATTAATTAAGTAGTATTATTTATAGTCGTCTTGTTTCCATTGCGTACGTAAATATTATATTCCCCTGATATCTAGGTATACAAGATTCGCGGCTATAATGACGAATATGTTGTTAATATTACCGCAATAACGTGACATCGCTTTTCGCACTTCCATCGTTTCCTGTAAATAGGTCGTCAACTTTAGTCGTATCAGCTGTTACTTTACCATCATTACTTTTAATGTTTTCGATGTCGTTTTTATTGAATTGGAAATGTCGAAGAAACGAGATTTTTGTACCCAGCGTGCCTCAATGCGTAGACACGGATGTGGTCGAGGGTCAACGGTTTTCCTTGGAGGGGTGTTCACCTCCGTCGACCTCATTGAAGTACGATACGATCACTCGCATTAGCTTATTTGTCCAGTAATCACTTGTCAGCGATTGTATGTCTGTCTCACTCGGCAGTACGTCACGGAACACGATGGTTTCACAGATAATAATTATTAAGGTTTAAACATTCGGCAAGTAGTTTGTTATTTGGCAAACGTTTTCAAATGATTCTTTATTCGTCGCGGACGTTAGACTTCAGTCGAGTATTTACTCGAGAAAATTGCTTTTTAGTCACGCTGTTTTGTTGCGCGACTAAACCATTTCGTAGAGCTGAGACCACGTGTATTTGAAGGGTCAATTTATTTGTAACAAAACTTGGATAAATGTTTGTATAACAGACCTAAAAACTGGTGGACCAACTCGTGATCCAAGTAATGGATATTCTTACTTATTGTTGGAAAAACCAAAATGTATTTGTATACATTTTCTCGTACGTACAGCTTTGGAGTGGAATAAGTTGCCGGCGTCCTTGTTCCCTGAGAGATACAATCTAGAACTTTTCAAGGTCAGAGTGAATAGGTACCTTCTAGGTCAACGTGCGTCATCTTCGACCACACCGTCGCTTAACATCAGGCGAGTTGGTGGTCAAACGCGGACCTATATATTTTCGTTGTGATTTTAATGATCTGGAAAACATTACACGGGATCTAATTTCGATCCAAATGATATTTTTCTTCTCGGCAATTATCTTGTCTTCTCATTGACCACGGCCATCGTAATGCGACCGAATCTTCGATTGCTAGGTACCTAACCAAAATTCTTAATTCTTTAAAACTATTATTAAGTACAAATTTAGTGGTTTTTATTGAGTTTCAATTGTATACAACACGAGTGCCTATTATTATTAAATGTTAGAGCGATTTCTCGATATTTCATAATACGTTCACCCCTGAACATGGTACATGGAACTGCTTAGAAATATTGGAACTGGCTCAAACATATTTCCACGGTAAATTTTCCGTAATTAATTATCTAATAGGTTCCAGTGTTTGTGATTCTTGTAGAATAGCGATAGAGCAACGAGATGCCGCTACAAAGACTTTTATTTTTTCATATCCTACTAATTACCTATAATTATAACTTCGAAACTTGGTGTGGATGGATGGATGTTTGTTACGCTTTCACGCAAAAACTACTGAACAGATCGGGTTGAAATTAGGAACATAGAACATATAGACTCCTTTGTACCGGAACTAGAACTGTCTTAGCTTTAATATTGCTCTCTCTATTCTTTTTGCTTGAAATTATAGAGACCGCAATAGCAAATCGAAAGCTGATTTAGGCGGCAGAAGGGCAGGAACAACACGGGTAAAACTGCGGAGCGCTGCTAGTGCTATATAAAAATTAAATTTAAAAACAGGAAAGTTTCAATAAAGATCACCTTCGAGTTTGTTGGCATTTACAAACGATAATACATTTTCAAGAGATACCAGTTTCGTTTCAAATTAAGTTGAGCACCTTGAAGTCTCCGATTCCGCCCCAGAGGTCACTGAATGACAAGGATTGTCGTTTATCTATCTTTCACTACTATAATGTAATCAATGTTATCGAAATAATAATAGCTAACGCGTTTTCGTTTTCGTAATTTTGTAAAATTATTTTTCATGCGAATCTTTTCGCAGATCGTTTATTCTTTGACAACACAAATGGACAACTGAAACACGGAGAACATTATGGCAAAATGGGGCGTTTTCAGAATGACATATTAGTGATAAACGCCTGAAAATGATGTCAAATTATTAACATTTGAACGGTTAAAATGTAAACATTACCGCCACTTGTGGCGGAATTGAGAACTAATTTTTACAGGTTATTTCACTCTCCTGTCATTCTCAAAACACCACATTACAAACGGTGATTCCTTTGTGGTTTTTTATTAGACAGTTATAACGAAACATATTCTCTCTCGATCTTTTCTCTCACCTTTGTGGTATTCTATTAGACACAAGGTGTATCACATCTTGAGACTATCTGTCAAGACGATTGCTTGCTAGTGTCATCGACACCTTTTATCCGGAGAATCGGTCGAAGTCGTTTTAATCTGAAATCCCACGAGGAAAACCGCAGATAGAAGCCTACTCAGAGGGTATTTAGGTCTGTCGACCCCAAATCGGGATCAGATAAAAAACCTCGCCTGATAAATAAATACAATTTAGGCGAATGTCCGATAAGAATTTCGCAATGATGTATGTGTCGTTGATTACAGCAATTCGCAGCTGTTTTACTTATACGCGACTTTGTGTAATATTAAAGAGTAATGTAACGAGCAAGACATGCATGCACCTGATAGTAAGCAACAGTGTGCTGTAGCAGGCAGGTAAGCCTAAATTATAGGTAAGTTTCTTATAGCTACTTGAACATGAAGAGTCCAAATTACTGTCTAGCACTGCACTGTGCTCGTCACCCGTCAACATGATTAATGTTTTTGGCGTATAATATCCCAGAAAACATTGCCCTTCAAATTGAAGCAGTAATCGGAAATATTTCGTAACAAAACTAAAGTACAATAAACTATCTAAATTTCCATAGGTATTAATTTCACAAAACACATTCAAATTATCCATATACCGACGGCGACGATGGGCCCAGGACAATCAGTATGCTGGTGGCATCACCACGTTAAATAGCAATGCATATACATTGAGCCAAAAACGTCAGTATTTTAGCCATTCGTCTCAAGGGAAGCTTTTTTGAAAATTAAATTGGCTCCCGGTCCCTAATGGTCCAATGTCTCGACATCAAAATGGTTTAAATATGTAGGTAACCGCTTTCGAGGTTTGCACAAAGTATGACAATTTGACAATACTTTAAAAGAAGTCAAGAGGCTATTGATGATGCTGACAGTATGCAAAGTATCGTAAAAATGATTTAGGTAAATCAATTCTTCCTTACGAGCAAACAGTAGAACAGTCGATCCGTCCGTAAACATGTTGCCTACGTAACTCGGTGTCAAGCAAGGGCTTTAGTCATGCAAATCGGTCATTGAACGAGAAGCAGATTATTTGCGACAAACCAGCGGCCTTCGTACCGGTGGAAATAAGATTTTTCCTTCTACACATAATTTGTGACATTAATTTTACTTAATACACATTTTATTAAATCATTATTAATATATAAGACAATAATTGTTCTTTATGTTCCAACTGCTAGGACTCGAGTCCTTCTCTCACAAGAAGAGAGTTAAGCCCTTAATCGACCATCCTGACCAACTGCGAGTTGGCGTATGTCCTAAATATCTTTTTAACCCCCGACCAAAAAAAGGGGTGTTATAAGTTTGACGTCGATGTCTGTCTGTCTGTCGATCTATCTGTCTATCTGTCTCTCTCTCTGTCTGTCTGTCTGTCTGTCTGTCTGTCTGTCTGTCTGTCTGTGTGTGTGTCTGTATGTGGCACCGTAGAGCTCAAACGGATGGGCCGATTTCGACGCGTTTTTTTTTATTTGATGGTTAATATCCGTGCGGGTGTTCTTAGCTATGTTTGGTTAATATCGATTCAAAATGGCCGCCGCCACAAAATGGCGGCCAAAATATTTCTTCGCAACCTACCTCAATATGGGTATCAAATGAAAGGACTTGACTAGTAGAATACATTGCACCATGAAAAATTTCAAATCCAAGATGGCCGCCACCACAAAATGGCGAATTATATTTTTTTTTACACTAATACCTCAATATGGGTTTCAAACGAAAGTCCTTGACTAGTAGAATACATTGCACTATGAAAAATTTCAAATCCAAGATGGCCGCTTCCACAAAATGGCGAAATACATTTCTTTTTTCACAACTCCCTTAATATGGGTATCAAATGAAAGGGCTTGACTAGTAGAATGTTGTACAGATAACAAATCTGAGGTAGTCGGGGGTTAATCAAAATTTTTAATTTTGTTCTTGTTCATGAAACGTGCCGGACGTCTACTCTCTTTCTACGAATAACGTATTTTCGAAATAAACTCGCGACTTTCCTGCTCCGGTTCTACTTCTAGCTGTCATTTCATCCAAATTATTAAAAAGTTTGGTCAAATGTTCTAAGCCTACTCTAATTAGAGTAGGCTTAGAACATTTAAACGTCAAACAATATTTTTTTAATTTTCAATATTCGATCGGACGAAACGAAATAGAATCGGAGTGGGAAAGTCACGAGTTTATTTCGAAATTACGTTTTTCGTAGAAAGAGAGTAGACGTCCTGCCCTTCTACCGCCTAACTAAATCGGCTATGGCTTTGCTATTGCTGTCTCTATCATTTCATGCGAAAAGAAAAGACAATTTTAATCAAAGCTAAGACAATTTTGCATGTTTTAGTTAGATCCCCCGGTTTGCGTACGATGATTCTCTCTTGATTAGTGGTGACGACCTGACGACTAAGTTGTAGGTGCATCTGCAACGGTAAAAATATAAAAATTGCTGCAGGATTCCTATCTACCATCATGAATCATGAACTGAACGTTTTTGCCACTAGTCCACCGCGGTTTCAAATCTTCTTAGAATTAGAATACTGGGCTTAGCTTAGTTTCGTGTCGTAAGGCAAATGCCTGGTAGACTCGGAAGACGAGTGATAGTCGCGAAACGTTGGTTGAAAGCTCGAGAGTTATGGAAAATATGTACACTTTAAAGTCTGGGAATAACATCGCAATCATTTTAAAACAGGCTACGGTCAACGGTACTTTTTGCGGTCACGATACGGCCACGATATCAATGAGTGTAGAGAAAAATTGAGATTGAGACTATTTCCATGTCTGTTACAAAATTCTCAGGTTTAGGACAAGTAGAAGGAACTCTACATAGACTTACCACCAACTCGTATTAAAAGATTATTATCTTCCTAGTTTTAATGCGAACCACTGGTGTTCAAATATCTTGTCATGCCGCCTACCTTGTTTTCTGAAACCAACCTACAAGCCTACAACCTACATCCTGGGTGCCTGACGGTGTAGGTATATCTTACATTTCAAAATTGTACAATTTTTTGTTTCGATTAGGCAGAAATTATTTTACTGGAATACACACGCAGATCGTGAGGCAGTAAAGGCGAACTGGCATAGGTCCGTTTAATAAAAAAAAACTAGCATCATCCCACGCTTTCGTTCGCGTATTTCCTGATCCCGTTATTTTCTCAAGAAAAAAAGTAACCTATGTGTTATTCTGTTATTCCTGACTAAGTATTGTTATTCTATCTATGTATGTGCTGTTGCTTTTACTTGACAGTGTAACAAACATTTAGGTGCATATACATACAAGTTCTCGTATTTTTATTATTAGTAGAATATTATATTAGACTAGCAGCACCCCGCGGGTTTACGAGCTTAGTGCCCGTTCCCGTTATTTTTTCAGAATAAAAAGTAGCCTATGTGTTTTTCCAGACCTGTATAATGTATAACCTACCTGTGTTCCAATTTTAGTTCAGCCCAATTTGTTACAAAATGATTGAGCTACAAAAATCCAAACATCCATACATTGACATTTATAATATTAGTAGGATAAATTATTTTGTGAAATAAAAGTACATATTACAGAGTCTTGCAAAATTAAAAATAATAAAATATAGTTTTCAAATCTGGAAGGCGAGATCGCGGCGGACGCGCCGTGGCGGAGCGGCGGAGCGGCGGCGATCGGGCGAACATCGAGAACAACCTTGCGGTGCGGCGCGCAGGTCAGATTTTTCGAAGGTCGATGACTCGCGAGCCGAGTAATCGGTACGACGAGTACGAGTTATTATTATTTGTTAGCAAACTCGACAGGCCGGAGACTATTATACACTCAATAAATATTATTTGATAGGGCACGCAACAGGCCCGGAATTCGACACAATTATTATTATTTGTTAGGAGCATAGACTAAATTATTATTGTCAGATTGCGATCCCAACACACTTATGGTTGTCATCTTATGTATAAAACCTCATGTCAAATACAAAATCATGTACATTTATTGATGTGATGTACATATTTATTATTTGATTTACATAATACGTTTTGAGAATATGTTGCAAAGTATTTTTCACCCTCCTGCCCATACTCTTAATTCTTTAGTTTTCTTTATTTTCGCATGAGCTATATCCAAATAATTTAACCATCGGCGTCGCGTCGTTCATTGACGTGAAGTCATTTACATAAAGTGTCGCTTTGACATTTCATTCGGATGATAATTTATAAGGCAAAACAGGGTTTACGGGGTCAACTAGTTACCTTATAGTAATCCCAACATGTCGGTGGCCATAGGATACGGGCATACGGGAGACCATAGACTAAACTGTTATGATTTATATCAATTTGTTAGCTCACGCAACAAGCCAGAAATTAATCACGCGGACCAAATAAAAAAAATACCAATAGCAAAGGCACAATTATTATACTCGGAGGTTTTTGAATGTTTTGATTTACAAGTTATAATTCTTGTGATACCTACGTTAGGGAAAAATTATATTGCGGTACGCGCACACCGTCACAAAATACAGACACCGTGAAGTTAGTAGACATTCTAGTAAACATTGAAACTAACCTTCAAGTTGAAGTTAGACTTCTTAGCATTAGGAATAAAGAGAAGTACTTAGTTCACTTCCTGTGTGCGTACATTACAAAGTACACTTATTTTTGCAGATAAAAAGTAATTAATTAAAGTAAACTAAAATTCTATTCTGAAAAGCGTAAAAGGAAACGCTGATCCATACAAAAAACCATATTCGGGCCTAGTTCTGAGAATCCACTTACCTACTTATAGTACTTACGGTTACGGTTGACAACCTCGTGTGTCTGTCATCTGATGGCATAATAATGGAATCATTAAAATACATTATTTTAATGGTAACAGTTTTTAACACGTAAAGTCGACGAAAATGATGTACTTAGAATATAGATAAGATTCTAGGTCACTAACCACACATATTTTGGGCGGAGCTTTGTCGATTGCAGATCCTTTAGAACTTTCAATTTTTACTCATGATTTGTTTCCTCTTTGTTTTGAATTTCTTTATTGTTGATTTGTTTTATCTTAAAATGTTGTACATTAAAAAAGTTAAGTTTTAGGTTGATAAGAACACTATTTCCTCTTCACGACAAAGTGTCAAACTGACAACCCATCCCATCTCATCCCCATTCCCTAAAGAGGGACCCATTATGTACGAATGTGTCCCGTTGCGACCGATATTGTCAGTGGCTTGTGATCCCATACAGTAACATCTGTGGCATTCGGATACAAAAACACCGAACTAACAAGTTACTTTGGACAGGGATAAATAGTGTACTTATACCTACTTGTGTATTATAATTTTAATTAATAAAAAATTGATCATGCTTTTATTTTACAAAGTAGAGTTTCAAAAACAAAAAAGTCTTGTACATAATAATTACGACAATTATTAAAGTAGGTAGTTTATGCAATAATTGATGTAGACGATCGTGATAAAAAAAGACTCATATAGGTAGGCAAATATAAAAAAGGCTTTGCTTGGAGACATGAATTTTTCAATAAATTTATACATAATTTGTTATCGTAAAGTAAAAAAAGTTCTTTTGAAAATCACGAACAATTACTAAGTTCGTCAACTTTGCATTCACTAAATACAATAAAAAACGATCTATAAATTCTCGCCACACCTGTCTCCTATCTTACACCCATTCTATTTATAACAATAAATGACGTAAAGCTTAACAAATAGAATAGATATCAAAGTAGGTAGTCACCTACACATACAAATTCCCATTTTCTACAGAGTTTTTGTAGTGGCATGCACCCTCCACCCTCCACCCCATGGCAGGAAGGTCATCTACCTGCGGGGAAGTAATAATACGAAGACACGAAGGGATCGAATAGTTTATGTTATCTTTCTCCACAAAAAATGGTATGGTTTGTGTCAAAGGTTCGTGGTGATAAAGTTATACGGCTGGTTTTGAATCGAATTAGTTAACAGGCTGAATTTATTTTCATCGTTTTGTAATTCTTTCAAAACTGACTTTGCTAATGCTATCAGTTTATTTCAGATCGAAATGAGGTGTTTTCAAAATGTAAATAATTACGAATATATACCTTTCAAAGTTACAATTTAGCTGAAGAAGGATCCAATGTTTCATTTTGTTTAAAGAAATTTGATAAGCATAGGTATGTCAAAATCAATAATTTAAACAAAAAAATAAAATTGAAGCGTATGTTTGTAAACAAAAAAAAAACTAATATGTTTGTAAACCTGTATGTTTTTGGAAAATCTTTAGAAGTTGAATTAGAACTACCTTCTTCCTATTATTTGGGATTTTTAGAGAAGTTGGCTATGAAAAATTTAATCGATTTTATTAAAATACTTAAGAGTTGAGAAGTGTTATGCTAAAAATATTATTTTAATTTGCATAATGTTTTTGTACCGTAGATCGCCAACCGTTCAGGAATGTTGTTAAACTACTCTGCGTCCGTTGACAGTACAATTTCAGTATTGGCTACATTGCTTTGGTTTCTTTAGCTTCTATTTGACGTTATGTAGAGCTCGTATAGGTAAGTACGATAAAGTAAGATCCCACTTGTTTAGACGGCCAATTTTGAGATATGGGGTCCAGAAGATCCATAAAAACATTACTTACTTCACGTATTTTCTAATAACTGATTTTCACGTATGTCATAGGCAATCCCAGACACTTTCCGTCGGCCGTTTTGCTTAACAGACGCTTCAAAGCGCCGGTGAAATAAACATCGCGAGGAAACCGACATGTACCTAGAATCTTTCGAGGTCGTGTGTCACCCACCAAGCCGCAGACCAGCGTGGTGGATTATCTTGAGCCTTGGCTGAACTGACTAAAAGACAGACCGATTTAAGGGGCCAATCATCCCCTAAACTCAATTTCAATGCCTCTATGGGTAAGAGCGCGAGGGTCAATGAGACACGTATTAGTTAAACTAATCTTGAAGTAAATTTTTACTTCAAATTGAGTTTAGGGGATGATTCACCCATTAGATCGGTCTGTCTTTTAGTCAGTTCAGCCAAGGCTCAAGATAATCCACCACGCTGGTCTGCGGCTTGGTGGATGACACACGACCTCGAACGATTCTAGGTACATGTCGGTTTCCTCGCGATGTTTACTTCACCGTGCAGCAGTCGCCGTTCTCCCTACTAGACCAGCCGTAACTTGCACAAACATCCAATCCATCGTTTTTTTTTGTAGGTTGTTGTTATTTCCCTGGAAGAACAGTTAATTCTAAATTCCTTAATGACGTCAGAGAACGATACCAGCTGCTCAGAGCAGGCCACATCCACTTCAACCGCAAGGAGGTGAAAACTGCCAACTGCCGTGGCCCAGTGGCCCAATTCCAATGTCCAAGAGCAGGCCAAGGTCGAGCCTGCTCGCCTCTCGGCTAATCGCGCGCAGCGGTGCAAGCTAAAAGGATTTCCTTCCCGTGGATAAAAGAGGCTTCTAATTGATTGTCAAGCGATAAGCTTCATTTTAAAAAGCCTTTTGTTAGGTTATACACAACATGCAATATTTGTAGAGTTCGAAATGCAACTTTGAATGCAATTCCGCTATTCAGAAATAGATGTGTGGTAGCTTTTATTAATCGGGAAAAGTGTGTTTATAAGAGGTCGAAATTTGATCCCAGACTTTAAAACAATAAAAGAAGATTTAAACATGTGTGTCAAATTCATGGTACCATTGATAGTATGCGTATTTTTTCTTTGTTGAGTGTATGTTCTTTGAATAATTTTAAAAAAATAGCAGTCATAGGAACTGCCGTCAGAAGTGAAAACTTATAACTCAGAATTTGATAGCTCGATTTGGGAGCTACACGGGTGATACCAGAGGGCGTGGCCATGACCATAACCATCTAGATCATCCGAGTTTACCCGAAGATTTGAAGATTTTGTAGTGCTAGGACTCTTGGCAGAGTCCGCCTGGGGAAGTACCACACCTTTGCCAGTTATTCTACCGCCAAGCAGTAATGTGCAAACATTACTGTGTTCCGGTTTGAAGGGCAATGTTTCCAGAGAAATTACAGGGCTTAGAGATGTAAGATCTTAGATCTCTGGGTGACGAGCGCTGTGCAGTGCTAGGTAATGATTTGGACTCTTCATGTTCCAATAGCTGCGTGTCACTGTGCTGTTATGTGTTAGGCATGTTGCTTACCACCAGGCACATGTCCTGATCGTCTCGTCGCTCTTTATTTAAAAAAAAAGATTTCTTTCATTTACGAACGAGACGCTTGAGCTCAATTCACAGCCTTCGGAAAATCTGTATGTGGTGCGCCAAAAGAAGTTCTCACTTCAAAAATATTAGATTTCTGCGGAAATTTCATACTCGTACTACTTCTCTGTCCGCGCAATTTTCGTAAAGTACAAAGTTTTTGTTTCACGTATAATTTTTTATATTACGACACTCCTCGACACACGAAGCCATAACAATGGATTTCTAATACATATTTTAAAATCATCACACATTCGTCAAATTAGGAAGTCGGAGTAAGTAACACAACCAAATAAAACTTCAAGGCCTGAACACCGTTCAAAAAAGGAAGGCGTTTCCAATGATTTTTTTACCATTTCGGACAAACTAAAACTCGCCTACTAACCTACCTAATACCTGCCTATATCCGGATTGCAATCTCAGATTGAGTAACGCCGCACTTTCTCTTTTAAATGAATTCACATGCCACACCGCAGTTTCTAATGGTGTCGGTGATTAAGCTTCTTGAGGTTTTGCACGCGCTGGGTTCTTAGATAAATGAAATAGAATTATGACATGCTTCGTTTGTGCTAAATGTTTTACTTTGTTGCTCATTACGGTTTCCACAGTGACATGCGACCAGAAGCTAAGTAATGAAAGCTGTACTTATTTATCTAAAAGTAAACATGTAATCCTATCATAATAATATACATTTCAATGTTTGGTTGTTTGCTGCTATTTGCAAAAAGGGCTGTTTTATATTAAAGAATGAATATTGTAACTTAAACATAATTGAATTATGTTAAATGATAATTGACATCGCGAACAATCGTATTATTTTAACTGGCAATTGGCTGTTCATCTATTCCTCGTACTAGATATAAAAAAATAGACTAAAACTGTCTAAATAATGTTTGAAAAAGCAATTTATTCATGTTATAGACAATAGGCATGAATAAATTGCAAAATCTCTGCTAGATGTTGCTCAGGTGCCTAAATTCTTATCTACCTTGTTCTGTGCTTGATTACAGATACTTACTGCTTTATCTTTAATGTTTGTCTTCCACATCCACAATTCCCTTTTCATTACGTTAAGCTTTAACTTTAATAGTATTTTAGTTAATTATATCCATTACGTTATCTTTGTTAATATTTGCCGTCATTACTGAGGTAGTCGCGTTGTAGATAATTGTGTAGTCGTAGGACGATAACACCGTGTCATTGAACATTGTTCCTTTAGAGATAAATCTTAATTACAATCAAAGTTTATTGATTTCTATTACTTTGCCTTCGTTGCATCATTTATTTATTGTTCTTGTCAGTCGTTCGCATTTTTTAACCGGCTTCAAGAAAGGCGGAGGTTCTCAATCTCTATATATAAAAATGTTATGTTGGTTTGTGTACGCTTCAAAAACTCAAAAGTTATGCACCGATCGAGCAGAAATTTAACAATGATATATAATCCGCATCAAGGCTTGTTTTTATCTAATTTTTGCATCACAATGTGCCACAGCGAAGCGTGGTAGGGTACAGCTAGTTGTCCATATATTTTTTATTTTATCTCGCGATAGCTCCGCATATTGTGAATGGAATTTAATAGTTCTTTCTTTTTTTTGGTAGATCATAGTTTAGATCGAAATCGGGGCGGCGGTTTCCGAAATATCAATAAAAACTAAAATTTGCATTCATTTATAGCTTCTATGAAATTTGGTCGAGTGTCTGAATTTAATAAAAATTTAAGTCGGTCTTTGTTTTTACGTAGAAATTAAATTGCTTCTTTAATCGTTTGCTGGCTCTGTTTCTCTCTCTGCTTGTGTAATTTGAATTCTCCATTCAGTGTTTTCACTTTAGAAATTATAAGAACAAATTTATCGGGTCTAGGTTAAAGTTGAAACAATTTTGAATCCACAATCTTATCAACGTTTGTTAAGATAATCTTTTTTAGATACTTGGAATCGTATGTTATCGAATGCCTCGATAAACATGGCTTGGTGATTTTATGGAATAGGTACTTCAAACTTGTTTATTTTCCCGTGAAACCAGCCTTTCTCTTTAATTTTGTAAACATTATGCAGTACTGGGTCTTCATTTGTATGTGGCTAAAGTTCTGAGTAGAGTTTGTGGCACCGTTTTACATAACGGCGTCCATTAGTTAATAACTACTATTCCACACCGCAATGGCAACTCATACCGAGAGGCCACTTCAAATCGCTTTATTACTATTTCAATACCTGTAATGCAGATACAATGAAATAAATCAATCTAGTCATTTAAACATCACACGAGAAGTAACAATGGAATCACGATTCAAAATTGTAATTTCTATCGTCTTAAGTAAACACAGTTCTACAATGGAACTCAGTAAATGTGACCCACATCAAAAGCGGGAATGTACGACACATCCACCACGCTTTATTAGATTTAATGAGCTTAATCATGACAATAAGTTACATCACGATTGTGCAACTGCAACGTCCGAGCAAGTGAAATTCTGTTGCTAACCGGGTGACGGTAATGACATGAACTTTACGCGACCTCGTTAAGCGAAAAAGGGGTAACGGTACTCGAGCAGTCACAAGCGGAGCTGCGATCGCCGAAACTCGTCGACCGCTTGAAAACATTTCGATCGTCACTTTCTCTAGAACGAGTAGAGACCCAGTCGCGGCCCGCGTACGGACGTGCTTACACGCTCGTCTAGACTCGTATCTCGGACGCAAACGAACCGGAGTACGTGCTAGGCCCCCGAGTGACCGGTTGCTTGCATACTTGATGAGCTTACTGCACTGCTGACGTGTCAGGTAAACCGAAACTACTTGTAATCTCTACTTTGTATTGCAGCTCGAAACGAAATACATACAAGGGAATCTACCATAAGGTCTTATCAAGTTTCTTCTTTTATCGTTGCTTTAACGCAAGGTTTTTACCAAGTCGTTAATCATCTTACCCAAACAACATATATTGTTGGAATTTACAATACCTATGTTTAGTATGATCTCGGACTGGAAAGTATATTCAATCAACAGATCGTCAATGCCATAAGGCGCATGTCTGACGAGAAACCACGCGATCACATTTGCAAATTCCACTGCGCTAGTGAAAGGTTCGTCAATTCGCCACGAGTTATTCCGCTGCCATTAAAAATAAAGTAAAAAGTGACGAGGCAATGACTTAGCGTGGAACAAAAAAGCGTTGAAACTTGAACGATGGAGTGAGCGAGAGAGCCGTAGGGCACCAAACAAGTGCGTTACCCCCACGAAGATTATTATCTGTATTTATTTTCATATATCGATGATGTGCTGTTGCCTCGTTCCAATACCGACATCAGGATAGATCACGATGTGTTTATGAATCGTATGATGTTTACAGTTTGTGTTTAAACGTGCCACTTCATATATCGCATGGAGATACCTTTACGGAAAGCAACTACAAGTATGTTTTTGCACCGTCAACAAGATATTTCCAATAATATGGGTAAGATGACTGTGTTTTACATCTAGTTCTTCTGTAAATTCAAGATTTGGTTTCAATTTAGAACAATTCACGTAAAAAATGCTACTTCACGAATCACTAGATATTATGCTTCTAACATCCTCCCTATATTGCGAACAATATAGGACAATCATCGAAGAACATCACGTAAGTACCTATCCAAATTTTTTAAATTCTTCCTCAGGGCTATTTTCATTATTGGTTTTCCTTTCGTTAAAACCTCTGGTTTCAAGCGATATTCGTTATTCGTTCGTTAAGTATCTCATTTATTACATAACAACCATTCAAGCGTTATTTCGTCTCTTTTGATATTATCTACAAGTAGCTAATTAAAATCCTAACAGGCCTTGCTGAGCTATCGTACCTATCATCGTTATACAGCTTTTGTAATTGCTTCGTAAGTAAGTATTTTTATATCAATCTACAAACCGGTTGAGCAAGTAAATTAGGCATTTTAATCTTTACGTGAAATGCTTTATAAAAATGTTACTATTTCATAATCCTTTTTGTTTTTATCGCGGTGAGCTTCAGCAAGGTCATGTGCAATGCCTCTATAAATGGAAACGGATATTTTACGGACCTAATCAATAATCATAGGTAGATTCTTGTTCTAATCCGTATTGTAATTGATAGGGTCGATATTACCTATATTGATGTCATTAATAAATACCTACATAATATTGTTCTTTAGAATAATCGACGACATCGTAAACGAGAATGGTTCTACACATATTTCCTATAAAATGAGGTATTAGTGAAAAGGAACAAGTTTAGTAAAAATGTTGGACGAAAAAAACTGGGAATTATTTCTGGGAATTCATCTCTTTTTTTTTCATTTATAAAATCATTAAGGGATGGAACTCTTAATGTTTATAGATGGTTTATAGTTTGTAAATGTTTCAATGTTTAAAAACGTATCATATTATTTATTTTTACAGATTGTATCACAGCACGACGAAAGCTGATTTTGTTTAAAATATTCACAATTTAGAAAGATAAAGACGTTAATATTAAATCGATCCAAAGACAAGGACCAAAACAAAAACAAGCTAAAAGGTAAAAACATGTTGACTTGTTGAACCAAAGAAAGATTAGAAAAAAGTGTAGCTATGAAAGAAAACACAAACAATCCTAATATAATAATTTAAGAACTGATAACGATATTTTTTCGCAAAATGACAAAAACAAAGACACGAGTAAAATTTAGAATGTGAAAATAACAAAAACAACTTGTTATGTGAAAGTGAGTCAAGATAAAACAGTTCTTGTAATAAATAATATCACCATATTAGCCGTATTGCTACAACCTATGCCCGTGTGAGTCATACCTGCTTAGTCTCCTGGCAAAGCATGAGAAGGCGTTTGCACTTTTAGAAATCTATACGCATATGCACCTATCTATCTATATTTGTCAAATCTTATCAATATTATCAACTCATGCTTTGTTTCCTTCATCAGTATCGATAGCAATTGTAATAGATTACTTTATCACCAGCGTGTCAACATAACTCGTGGTTTGCTCGTTTACACTTGAAATTATGGTTATGAGCAATTTGTATTGTTATTTGCTGTAGCAACTACACGATGACCTTTACGCTCGAACGCGTGGCCATGAGAGTTTCTGAAGGTTGCGCGCACTTCTCGGATGGTCGCTCTACACAATCGTTTACAGAGTGAAGCCTAAATCTAAACCTCTCAGTAACCAGGTGACGAATATACGAATAATAAATTGGCAACGACGCGAAAACTTAGGTGTTAAGTAGAGCCGTCTCGTGTTAAACAAAAAAGCCTTACGATCTTCAAGCTGACATTGTCACTGTGTGTGTGCGCGTATAGCTAATAGGTCGACCAACCAGTCGGCCAGACGCTCTCCCTCCCTCGCCAGTCCCCGTCCGTCTGCCCCTCCTTCGGTTCCCCACTGCGCCAGCCAGTCAGCGTTTGCTCGTCGGATCGTTCACACGTAACTAATAGTAGTAAAAATATTTTTTACGTCATAGTTCATTTTGTGTATAATTTAAAATTCACATTGCTCATGTAGGTGAATCAAGTCTGATTTTTTTCCTTTCCGTTAAATATGTGAATTTAATTTATTTTAATTAGAATTGGAAAGTGCCAAACTCACTGTTGCTTTGTCTTGTTACAGGTACCTACTTGGAACTGGGTGTGAGCCCAGATACGGAGTGTGTGGTTTTATGTAATCTTATTTAAACTGTTATTGAAGTAACGTTTAGTGGTGTCAGTGAAGGATCTGTCAGTGCCAGTGCAACAGTACTTGGATTACAGTTACTTTTCAACAAATAATAGTGAAGTGTACTCTGCAAAGATCTTGCTATTGTGCTAATTTTTGAAGTGATTTGTGTAATTATTGGATTGATTGCCTACTTGGATTGTCAGCTGTTAAATGACCAGTGTAAGTATTCTTTTACTGTTTCTATTTTCTTGGCTTTTTCTAAAAGTGGTAACACTGTTAAAATGTTTACGTCCTCTTTGTCATAAATTGGATTTAACTCGTTATTCTAATGAATTTTATCTCCAAAGAGTATAGAAATCAGGTCATGGCAGACGAAGATATATTTAAATTGAGATCAAGCCAACTTACACGGCAATAAATCTACGTCAACCTTAATCAAAAATTTTCATATATTTACAAGTATTATACCGTTACCATACCTATAGATTCCTAAGATTTATTTCCAACTTACCAGATAGAAATTTAAACCGAACAGGAAATTTCAAATAGAATAATAAAATGATAATATACTATTAAAAGAAAACTAAACAATCGTGTTAAAATATAACTAGAAAGAGAAGAAAGAAATAAGGAAACTAAAATTATAACAACTGAAGTTACTGAGGACTTCCTTAAAATTTAAACAATATATATTTTTTGTAGGCAATTAGTTAGGTAGTTCAGAATGGGAGTTCTAGCAGGTGTGTTGGGCCTTCTACGAATTCTCACGCTCTGTGCCTGTGTTGGCCTTCTGAATCTATTTGCCGTTTGTATAAATTGTTCATTGTGGATTGTTAAGCAAGGCTGGAGCTAATGAGTTGACGAGATTGCGAATATACGGGCGCCATCTTTCGTATTGACTGACGCTCATCACACGCGGCCTCGCATGCAAGTTCACTAATTTTAGAACACGTTTGACATTTTGCTCTCTCTGCCACTATGTTCCATTAAACGTATCTGTATTTACCGATTGATCTTTGCTTCATCAATATGGTAGCTCTTATTTTCTCAACTTTTCGTCGAGTAATCGCCGTTCCATTTCTCATAACCGTCTCTATTGATTTTATCCTTAGGTATATCGGTGCCTAGTATAAATTGTCTTTCATCGAAACATTTCGTGCGTCACATTAATTTATCAGTATTGTTTATACTAAATGCTTCGTTGTTATGCCTAATGTTATTATATCTGCTTTAGTAAAACTGTTGGTTGACCGCAACTTTTCTCGTTTGAATAATATTATTTTTTTGCGTTAACCATCCACTATTATAGATTTATAAACATTATAAGTGTGGTTTTCCAATTTTCTCTGCATTATTTTTATTTTCATATCATCGCATTTGGCATGAATTTCTTCTTTATTTTCAATTTGCATTGTTTCGCATGACTCATTAATCGGCATCATGGATTAGATTTCGTTTGTGCTGAAGGAGATTGCAAGGCAAAGTTGTTGCGAGAGCTAGCGGCTCGCACTTGCAGAGTATAATATGGTGGGGAAGTGGGTCAAGGCACGCTTGCGGGCGGGCGGTCGGCTGGCGCTTCCTACTCGTCACCCGTACATAGCTGACTACAAGGAAGACTCTCGTTATTCACACATTACTTAGATTGTCCTCTGTGGATAGTACTGATACTTATCTTTAATTTAACATGTTATTTTCAAACGTTATCTTTCAAATTCGTTAATATATTGTAGCTCGTAATAAAACACGATGCTATAGCATGTATAGCATCGTGTCGTATCGTTGTCTATACCTTATGAGTTATGATATTCATGAACCAGTTGACTTGATCAAACTGGGTTGTTAGATTGTAATATCTTCTTTATTTATGCCAAGGACTTGATAAGCCTAATTCTATTCATGATGTTTATTAGGTTTCGAATTAGTTTGTCTCTTTCACTGGGAGATGATTGTGAATGGTGAAAATGATGGTGATAATAAGAGTGAATCACTTGATATTACTGAATTTGCTACGAAAGTAAACAAAAATAGTCATATACGCAATGAGTGAGGAGATAAGAGAGGTTTGCACTAGTTAGTGTCTACAACGACCTACTTAGATACCGGCTATCACTGTTACCGTTACGATAACGCCTCAACTTTCTCTGCACGCTCCATTTCAAGCGAACTTCTATTGCGATCTCAGTTTGCTTACATTGTTTGCGGGTATTTTACTGATGTTATTATTACCCATTTTGTTACAAAATTAGATAAATATTTTAAAATATGAGCACAAGAATGTCGATAACAGTTGAGAGCCATAGTTATGTCTGGTTTTTATTACCCTGTTAACCTAGATCTGATTATAGGATATTGCAAATATAATGTGGAAAGAAAAATCAACTCTGAATACGTTCAAGACTACGTTTTTTTCATTATCGTCCTTATTTATATTCCGGTCTCCGATCGATTGCTTTACAACGGTGTAAATGGAACGCAACCTCGTGAATTTTATGTCGATGATAGAGTAATTTTTTCATTGATTTGTTTTATTTTCGCGTAGCCGGTGTCTCAATAATCGAATGTAACATTGACTTTCACATTTGTAACGTTAGTCGCTGATGTAACACGCGATGCCCGCGCCCGCGCCGCTGCCGTCGAGCGATTAGGTAAACGTTGCGCACACCGCTTTCACCCCACTTTCACCAACGTTTCCGCGTTGCTTCTAGCTACCAGCACTATGGCCGATATTTGTTCGGTTTGCATTTTACAATAATTAGGTGAAATGACGTTTCGTAGCATATAATAAAATTCATAGTCATCATCATCAGCCTCAGTCCGTTATCGCCCGTCGACGATCATAGGCCTCGTTTTGTGTACGCCACTCGTAAATATATTTGCTATTGTTAAATTGTCAAAGATAGTCATCAAGTGACAGATGATAGGCCCGTAGGGTTTGACTTTCCGTAAAGGCTGCAGCTCAAGCGGTCCTCTGCCTTTGGAGATAGTCCCTTGTGCCAATAGTCGTAAATGATGTAATACTGAGTAAAGTAGAAAAAATATGGAATACTTTCAGGTATGGTTCATATTAATATACCTACTTTCAGATATGGTCTGCATATGTGCATAAGGTACTAAGCCTAAAGTTCGGTACGCAGCAGAAACCATCTAAGATAGATTGCTATAAAAAAAGTTGGCAGTCATAGGAACTGCCGATAAAAGTGAAAACTTATAACTCAGAATTTGATAGCTTACTTTGGAAACTACGCGAGTGAAACCGGAGCCATGGTCCTGAGTTTACCCGAAGATTACTTATTATTCCCGAGCGAGACGCTAGAATTCAATTCACAGCCCACTAAAAATCTGTCTGTGGTGCGCCAAAAGATTTTTTCACTTCAAATACCTCTATATAATTATGTACATTATGCTGTCTCATATGTGTTATGCACTAACAAGTTCCTAAAGCAACGCTGTTGAAATTCCAAACAATCTAACGACACAAAATTCCCTATTGTAAACTAACGAAAATTGTAGTAAGAATGCAGTAGAACCCATTTGTGACCCTGATTAATGTTGTAATGAGTCATAACATAGCCGTACGTGATTCACCGTCAAGAAACGAAGGAAGTTATAAGATCGCTAAATAAAAAGAGCGAAATTTAAAAATTCTCGTCTCAAATTCCAGGAATGTAAAAAGGACAATAATTTCACAAGAACTGCTACAGAATCATGAGCCCGTGCTGGATCAAAATAAGTAATTTGTTAGTAACTTGAATAACTTTAATGAAGTTTCATACACAACGGTAATATGTAAACACTTGACAATTGAAGGTTGCTAGATACCTTGAAGTTACAGGTTTCTTATAAAACCGCCGTATCAAGATTACCAATTCGCATCTCTTTACGGACTTGTGCAGTGTAGTGTCGAGAAAAAAACAATAGTGAAGACGTTACAGGTTCGAATCCTCTGAGCATTTTCCCAGTTTGCCAGTGTGTTCAGATGTACTATTCTTTACATCTGGTTCTAACGGTGAAGGATAATATCTTGAGCAAACCATGTTCCAAAAATACGTTTGGGAGGTTGGGCACTGGGTCGAGTGTCGAGTCCAACCTTAACTGGAGAAGCGCGCCAGGGGACGAGCTCCAGGGGTAATGAAGAGCGAGCACCTCACTTCCCTTTGGTATTCCTTATGAGAGAAGGCTCCAATTTACAGTGAAAATGGAAAATGGGCTCGTAATCGTGATAGTGTGCTCCGGAAGATACATTATTTAGCAGTTCATTTGTTAGTCAGACATAAATAATCAAGACTCATTATCAGCCTATGATAACATAGCTTCCTAATAAGGCTTTCATCAAATAGCTCAAGTAAATACCAGAATAATTATAAAAGATATATTATATTTTTACGTGACACGTGAAATATTTAGATACATATCATATCAATAGAACCGTAACAGAGATAAGCTAACTTCCCAGAATGTTCGTTTAAGCACCCATGTGTTTCTTTCACATGAATCATCTGTTTTTTTTTCTGTTTGGCTTAGTAAGAAATTTGGGTGACTCGAAACTGCGATAATATCAAGTCGACATGTTTATGGTTTGTCCTCGAGAAGTGTATTTTGAAGCGACGCTACGTCAGTCTCACAGTGTCGCCTTCCTTATGGCAGGTGTAAGATTGAGATAAGCAATAATAGCAAGTGGAGCACAATGCAAACTAGCACGTGTATCTCCCTGTTTGTATGAATAATTAAGCGTATAACCGTTAGATGTGCCAGTTCTGAGACACAAAGCGCAGAACTGTAAAGTTGTAGGCTTGGAATATCAAGATCAAATTCGGGTCAGATGGCACCGTGACATTGGCCCAGTAACCGATATATTATAGTCTTTTGGCTGCCACTCGTTTGCACAACTGTGGACCGAATAGTCAACTACATAAGCTGAAATAAACTAGAATTGTTTATCGATACTAGATCGTAGACCACCCACAATGCAGTTCGAGCTAAAGTATTAAAAATATTGGATCCCAGCTGTGCGTAGCTCCCGTTCCCGTTATCCGGGATAAAAAGTTGTCTGTGTGTGGGTTATTCCAGCCTATATTCTAACAGGGTTCCAAAATTCAATCCGCTCCGTTCAGACGTTCCGACGTGATTGAGCAACAAACATCCAACACATACATATTAGCTTTAGGCAGGCAGGTAGGTGCCAGATCATCCCCGCTAGGACCGCAGGCCAACACTGTCGCAGAAACCTATGTAGTTTCTTGATTTTCCCGATCGGCACCTGCCGAAGCTAAGCTTGTACCCTCTGAGGTACCTTTGCGCTGGTCATCGCATGAGATGTATTTAGAATTCTTTGCGTACAGTACTAAGGGAGTACGGTACTATGGTAATTACAGGGAATTCTTTCGGGTGTATGCATAGGTACGAGTATCGAGTATGTATAGTTAGTATAGTGGCCGGCAAACAAATTGACCCAAAAGTGACGTGGAAGGGGAAAATTTGCGCATGTGCACTTCCACCAAAGAGACCTTAAAAACGTTTCTGCGCAGCCATGCTCAGCAGCGCAGCTAACTTCATTGAGTCAACTTGTTTGCCGGCAACTATAACTGCCTTTAGAAAAAAATATAGTCGTTAGGTACTCGATACTAGCTTCTGAGAATAAGTTAATCTTCTCGTTATGTAATCGTTGTCTTACAATGCTGATTACAAAGTCGCGTTACAACTCGAAACAGGAAATGTTAGTTACTCAAACGATTATTATTGAACACTCTACTTAAGTCTTTACGTAATCTCGTCGTTAGCAATCGTGTTATATTGTTATCGTTGTATTGATAACCTGTATAACTTGAATGTCAACTAGTGTTATTTACCTAAACGTTTAACGTTAAGGAACTACGATGTTTGTGACGAGTATTTTCGTAATCTTAACGTACAAAACGCCAGTGTCATGATGTCTGTCCCTAGCATGGATGTATAAAAAAGTTCGCACAGCGACGGTGACAGCGACACGAGACCGAGACCGGAGACCGCGACCGGGCCTTCTACCGCCTAACTAAATAGACTATGGCTTAGCTATTGCTGTTTCTATCATTTCAAGCGAAAAGAAAAGAGAACAATATTAAAGCTAAGACAGTTTTAGTTAGGCTGTAGACTCTCCGAGACTATGACAGGGATTTGACAATACATTACATACGACAGGAGACCGAGACGCGTGCCGCGAGACACGTGTCGCGGTCGCGGCGCGAACTGACGCCTTTATTTTATTTTACTATTTAATTACTTAGATCTCTGGGTGATGAGCGCAGTGCAGTGCTAGGTAATGATTTGGACTCTTCATGTTCCAATAGCTGCGTGTCACTGTGCTGTTATGAGGCAGGCATGTTGCTTCAGGCACATGTCCTGCTCGTCGTTATTATTTGTTTATTCGTAAAAAATAAATCATTTACTTTTTCTTTATTCGATGACCTTGTAAGTCGACTAATTTATTTTTACGATGCTGCTTTCGAGGTCTTCGCTATCTATTCACTTCCCAAATGGTATTTTGTAAATTGTCTCGCGTGTGTAGGTATTACAGATAGCCGCCATTTTAAGTAAGTATTTAATAAGTGAGCCGGTTCGTGAGTGGCGAAGTGCGGCCTCAGCTATTGACCCACTGACACACAATCCGAAGGAAAACAACTCGGTTGCGTGTCACAATCCACTCGCACCGCTATCGCACTCACATCAAAATGCTTTCGTCTGCGGTACGGAGATTTATTAATTGAGATGTTATAATGAATGAAAGTTTGGAATTTTACAGTTACGTAAGTAATCGAGTACCTGCGAATCGAGGTTACGTGAGAACTAAAACTTAGGGTTTGAGCGAATAATAATGGCCTTGGAACGTTAAGTGTAACTTACTATGTAAATAGGAGATAGAAATCAGGGTTAAGTTAACAAATTCGTTCCATTTAAATACTAGGTTATCGCCACATGATCACCACGCGATAACAATAACACTCCTTCTAGCATTGATTAATTAAATAGATACCTACAAATGCAAACATTAATAACATCGTTGTTCCCAACGACATCGACGAAGTTGTATCGGAAAACAAAAGGACGATAGGTATAATACAGTAACTACATTGTTGGACGAATATTGGAAACCTTCCAAATGGTCGAGCTCTAGTTATTTAGTTTTAAAATAGATTTCAGTAGGTATTTTATCTCGAGCTATTTGCGGTGACACAGCTGTTCTAACCTGTAAGCCGAGTCGTAATGAAATAGAGGGATCGTCCTCAGACCAACTAGGAAGGATTCCTTCTAAATATAGAACTTGATAGAATATGACGTGACCTATATGAACAAATACTTAACTCAAAAGGTTATCATGTTGACTGCGGCTATCCAATATTGTATTCAACTTATTTTTGAAATTTTAATAATATTTTATACCTTGTAGGTATATATTATACTATAAATAATAAATTTAATACAAAACAAGAGTAAGTACAAACAAAACTTATAGATCATTGACTGTGCTGCCAGGCCCCAAGTAGAAGGTTACCCGTATTAAAATTCTAGGTAACCTACAAACTACTCGTTAATCACATCTGTGCAAACTGGGAACTAGAACTATCAACTATCAATACATTTACGGAACATATTTATTTTACTAAAACACAAAAACAGAACAGCACCACTGACTATAGGTACCAAGGAGAATCTAAAGAAAATCAAAGAATTGTAATATCAAAATTGAAAGTTAGTGACACCATTAAAAAAGTGTGTTAAAAACTACAATTATACGAGGAACATAATGAGCGCACCTATAAAGGCGTGTTTTTATCGTAATACGTAAAGCCGACAAACGGAACATTTTGAATAGCCGTGAAACCAGAAAAGGCGATATCAATTCTCGGAAGACTGCTCGATCACTTATTAAGCAATCCGATCTATCTGACGAGAGCGAGCGAACCCAATACAGGAAGTGTACTCAAACTGGATGTAGTCGATCTACGTCCATAAACAATGAGCTAAATATAGAGGGCGCTGGCGGCCGGAGCAAAATAGAACGCGAAATGTGGGACACAGCCGCTCCTGCGCATCGCTGCTCGAGCTTCATTGTCGTCGGTCGGCAACTATCCGACAATTCGACATCGGCGTTGGATGGTACGTTATTGTACTTACCTCGTCATTTCTGTGTATGGCCACTGATATAATAACTGAAATCTATATTACAAACCAGTACAATACGAAAGTCTATAAGGAAGGAAAACACTGACGCCAGACGTCTATTACGAAGACATCATTAACTATCTCTACAGACAGACAGACGAAGAAACAGACCTCGAAATTAGTTGAATTGAGTTAAATATTCAACACACTAATGATAAAGGACGTCTTGTTATAATTATTTAAATTGAACAAGAAGTAGAAAACAATAAACTACAAAAGAAACATTTACAGCACACAAGAGATTTAGAAGTATTACATTTTATTAAATGAAGAATTCAAGAAATACCGAGACTCGTGAAAAATAAAAAAACCACGGCAACCGTGACAAACATAGAAATAACTCAGATTAAAAATAAAATAAAATGAAAATATTAATTGAGTATGTATTTAAATGTTTCTAAAGCTGAAACTGTGGAATCAAACATGACAATGAAACGTTTGGCATTGTTGTGGTTTTAAAAAATGTCACTGATAAACTTTACATCACCAACCCACACATTATCCTGTTTAAAATAGGTAGTTACAATAATTCATTAATTTACCGCTAATAATAAGATTAGAAGAGCTCAGTGACCCACATCAACCTGTAATCCATCAGCGAAAATTTTAATTTATCTGAATGTTTGCACAGGTCCGAAATCAATTATAATCGCCCTCATAGTATCATCAAAAATACCCCGAACAGGGGCGCGCTGGATGGTGGTGCAGGGGAACTGAGTAATCATTTTATATTCTGTCTCACCTACCCCATGACAATTATTCTCAGCTCTGCTATGGGGAGAAAAATGATGGCACGCGAATAATTCGAACAATTCTTTTACTCGTAACACTTAGTAAAGTAATTGTGTATTAATAGAAAGAATTGCGTAGTAATTTTTAGCGTATTAATATACGCTTAGTAAGTTAGTTTTGTATTTAGTAGTTACAGTCGAGGAATACTGAAAAGTGTTTTTTTTATCATTAAATAGATTCTGAGCAATTTGAAGAAAATTGTGTAACATAGCAGAATTACCTATATTTATTTACTTTACTGCATACGGTATTACCAACTTTTGAATTGAATTGTTATTATTGAAAATTATTTGCAAGATAATGTAAAGAACCCATTCATTTAAGCTATTAACGTCCATATCAAGGAACGAATTTCTTTAACAAATACAAACAATTTAGAAAATATTTTTAGAAAAGCTTTTCTAAAAATCTTTCGTATTTAACAATATTTCGTTGCCCGGGTCACCGAGGTCTATTAAAGTAATATCGTATTAGTTCACGAAGGTGATCCGTAAAAATACACACAAGAAAATGTCGAGGGCGAAATCTAATAATCTTGCAAACGTGATTCCATGGGGTGCGGAAAGATTAACGATCCCTAGAATTACATTGCCAATTGTAATTTTACGGCTCTCCATGTGCATTTGTTACATTAAAAATAATTGCAGGACCTTCTTTAAGGAGAAATTATTGGTGTGTTAGGCACTACAAAGTTTTACAATAATTATAATTTACCTGTTCGTGTAGGTGTGCCTTCGCATATTCAGTTCGTGGATATCTGTATGTTGTATTTACATAGATGATGTCATCGATAATAATAATTTTGATTTAATGAATGCTTGCACAATGAATTAGGCTTAGGTAAAAAAACATGGAGTCCAATTTCAATAATGGAGGAGACAAAAAGCAAAGAAGTCAGATTCACCTTGTTTCGCGCGACTCGGGGCCAATGACCCCGCCGCGCCAGCTGTGAGTGTGTTCGTAAATAGTGGCCAGACTCACACGCGCATGCTGTAGGATAACGAAAATGTTTACGCGATCGAAAACATTCGAACTTAGTAACTTTCAGATTGTTATTCAGTTGTTTTGGGAAACAATCGCATCGAGAGCGTAAACATACAGTCTATTTTATTCTTTAGTCCAATTACCTTATTTGTTTTATCGATCTGTTGTCGCGTTAAAATGTTGAACATTATTTTAGTGATAGCAGACACGGAATAAAACCAAGCCAAGTTCCGTTCTCACTTGACTCTCATTCGGTATGACTCTGTTATCATTGTGTCATGTAGGCACACAGTTTATGATATTTGACGTACGACTTATGTCCAGTGCCCGACTTATCTCGTGCATTATTTAACTTGACTGATTTAATACAGCGCCGTTTGCATAACGAACTGTCACGGACTATATTATAAACAAACCAAATGCGTCATTCAGCGCCAGAATACGGGTATTGTCTATTTTTTATTCAACAGCTCCGTTTTACAAGTCAATTCGCGTGATGTGATGAATCTGAATGTTTGTCAACGGATGTGAGATGTGGGTCAATGTCCATTTGGATGCAACACCTCTTGTTATTCATACCTAACTGTTATTTGTCGAATGGGGAATCTGTTGCCTACTTAAAAATTGTTTTTGATAGCCTGTAACGAATTAAAATCGTTGACACAAGTGCTAGTTCTTTGCCTACTCAATTTTTTGTAGAGTAAAGTTTTACGATAACCTCATTGTTTGTAGTTCGTTACAATCGAAGCTACTAGGGCAGTCCTAGTTAAATATGACAATTTTAGTAGATTTTAAAAATGTTAAAATTAGATTAGGTATTTAATGATAACTATATTCATGATTCAGGGTAGGTATCTACATCATTATCATTGAGCAATCAATCGTCATAATGAAATTTTATTCTCGGTTATATTTTAAGTTAAGTAATGACAACATGGTAATTACTTTTGAGTAACTTTATCTTTATCGGTGCTTCGATATATATATATATTGCAATAGCTGTTCCGTAGTGTTTAGAATCTAGTGAAATTATCTATCGTAGAATACCTAACGAAAAATTAAATCTCCCTACTTTATTCCTCACGCTATGCACTTCAAATACTTCTCACATTTAGACTTGGGCTTATATTGTGAAGTATGTGTGTACTGTACCTATGTCATTGTAAAAAATACACAGGTTTACATTTATGTTGTTTTTGTTTTCAGGTGATGCAACAGACATAGCCAGAGAGATGATCGCGCCTACAAGCCGCCACTCGCTGCAAGCCGGGTAGCCGATATCTAGTGAGTTCCATTATCATTTGATTATCCTCTATCGCTTCAGATTCTCCAAGAGGGAATAAGGCTGTTTGTGCGTGTTTTGTTCCATTATCATTATTTCGGATTGTGGCATTTTCCGGAAGTAGTTAGCTATTAGGCGAATAATATTTCCTTAATATAGATACCTAAATAGTACACAAGGATATAGGAAAATAGGTATGTATAGAGTATGGGACTAGGAGCACTGTGTCTTTTATTTTTGTACATTATGCCAAAGACTTTAGCAACACGTGACATGCAAAAAATTCTCTTGGATGCACTTGATGTTATAGGGTTGTCACTTTTGTCAGATAGGCAGTGTTCGCTTACATTATCCCTGACGTCTCCTTACAAAATTTTATAATAATCATGCCCAAGAAGAAATAAACTGTGTATTTTATATTTTCATTTGTTTCCCAATTCAGAGTTTTGTATTTTAACCTACGAAAACTAACGTGTTTGTTACATTTTAAATTAATTAACCGGTCACTAAAGCTTGATAAATGATCGAACTTTTCCAACTTAAGTTTCAACCTCATTCGGTGACCTTTTTAAAGCGTTTGACACTAACATAAAACCAAGATCACAAATAAGAAAATAGGCACAAGAAGTAATGTAAAATTGTAGGTACTAGTAGAGTTAATTTCCATGGTACGCAGTAGGTATACAAATGTACGGGACACCGGTAGGTACATAACGGAAACCATGGAAGTGCATGCGTAATTGCATCTCACGCGGATGAATGCGCACATGCAATTATGAACTCTGCTCAAGAATCGTGAAGGGTACTCAGTTTGTTTGTAAAGAATTGTCCCCCCGTTGAGTTACATATAATGGAACAAAGCATATCGAATTAGGAATTTGCTATACCGTAATGCGCAAAATATAAATTTCTTGTACCTACCTATCATTTAATGGATTCTTGTGAATGTGATTGTGGTTTTCATGTTTTCTCCCCTTTCTTAAGAATGTTTTTTTGCGGAAGCATGTGCCTGGTGGTAAGCAACACTTTTGCCCATAACAGCATGCTGATGCAGCATATTTTTTATGCTGATATTCGGATATGAATAGTCTAAATCAATGCGTAGCTCTGCGCTGCACCCGTCACACAGAGATATAAAGTGATCTAGCCCTTGCTCCTTGACTCTTTGCCCTATAAGTTCGCTGACTGCTTTTACAAAGTACGCAGTTTCAAGTTCTTCTTAAAATCTCTCTTTAGAAAGTAGGAGCCATCTTATTCATCTATTCAGTGTAAACGAATACGACTAAGATCTTCTTAGCAACGTCTCCATGGCAGTTATCTAGAATAAAATTAAAAATCAAAACTGGTAACGTAAGACATTTCTATTTACTTAATAAATACGTACATTGTAATTTAACGCTTCTTATTTATAAAATGAAATGATTAACGTGTTATCGTGATACCATTGACCCCAGTATCTTGAGAGTCAGGTAGGTGACTTTGACCTTTCCTAGACTCATAAATAGATGCGACCGCGCCGCCGCGGTTACCAGACTTAGGTATTTTGAATAGACTACCTATACCTTTAATATAGTACCTACCGTTTCTCCTTTGTAATTCTGCAATATATTTTAATAATGAAAATGGAAGCACGGTTCTTTACAATTCGATATCATTGCTTCATTTTTTTATATTTACTACCAAGCATAGACAATTACTTAGACCACATAAAATAAAACAAAATGTCGTGTTTTAAATATGTACTTATTTAATTAAAATTTATCACATTTCTGCTCATCACAAAACATTGATAGTATTTTCCTATTTATGATTTCCTGATATATTTTATTCCATTTTGTTCTAATTTTTATTTTAATAAATTTATGTTTATGTGTAATCCTCTGTCACTGAAAATATTATACTTATCTATGTATAATGTGCCTTAACTTGTAGTATCCAGTAGATATTTGTTTTTACACCTATGTTGCCAAATTCTAAAATATATCTACCTCTTTATTTTAATTCGTCACATCAACAGTTCATCTGACATATCTTTGTGTATTAGAAACTCCTGTTACGATGGATTATTCCGAAATATGAGGATAACGTCAAAACCTACATGAATTAATCGCTAATTCTATAAATTTATTTTCATTTATGGAAATTCCAACGAAGAGGCCAATTTAGGTATAACATACGTGTGATAAGACTACCGTGCCTATATTTCCTGGAAGGTTAATTCCTGCCTATAGTACTTCACAAGTAAAATTTACTTAAGGAAGCGCTGGGATAGGATTTCTGTAAGGTGTAAATTTTTCCCCTTTTTAAATTTATTTATAGACTACACTAATAAAATTAGGTACAAAAAATCTGTGACACTTGGAAGATGATTTAACTAATTAATAATTATACTTACTCACATAATATATTTGTTTTTTATATTTATAATAATGATGCCAGCCTATTTTCCAACTATATTTTAAATTTTAGTTGTTCCGGCATGATTGAGCGACACTATCGGAACACCTAAATGAATGGGGTTGAAATTGGAACACAGTTAGATTATAGTCTGAAATAGCACAAAGGCTTTTCACTTTGGGAAAATAGCGGGAATGTAAACTACGCGAGCAAGACCGCGAGTACAGCAAGACGCGGCTAGTACAGCAATACCCCTACTTACGCTACCCCGTTTTACGCGAATTCGGAAATTCGCGGTTTATCTTTTGCCCACTCCGCTCTGTCAGTGTTCGATTTACAGTGTTCGACAAGATCGAGTATATTCCTCGTGGAATTGTTTTAAGTGTGCAGTGCACATTACCGACGTATATTTAATCAAGTCGTCCAAAAGAAACAAGTCCTGACTACACAAATTTTATACATAGGTATTTTTATAATGAAGAATTGAATTCCGACGTACGCGAATTCGACTTGCACGACTATCGCATGGTCCCATCTATCGCGTAAGTCCAAGGTATTTATGTACTCGTATATACGCCACGATCAGTATTTGTTGGAGGCAGCCCTAGTCCTGACAGTTCGTGTACGGCTGTGTTGAGGAGCGCTGCAATCGATACAGGCCGGTTGCTACGATACAGCTTCCCGGGTACTGGGAACTGTTGTATACGCCCGGCTTGCGGCTTCCATCCACGAACGAAACCCAACGAACACTATTCAAACCAAACAATATATTACCTAGTATCGAATTTAAAAACGTGGAATACGGTTGAATAAAGAATACCTACATAATCATCATCTCAAATCATCCCACGGTAAAATAACGAGGATAATACTGGATATACAAACTACATTAATTCAAGTTTTGCTTAATTTGGGGTTAGATGGTGTAGTGTGAGCAATATTTAGTAACAAATAATTAATTTATACTGGCTACAAGTTGGCACCATGGACATACCTCCATGGTTGCCAGACACCAGCTTCTAGCTGATAGAGCCGTAGAGCAAAACAGTTCTCCCACTGCAACCAATACCAAAAGCTTACCGAATCTCGTGTTATCGTCAAAAACAAGGCGTTGTATTTAAAATATGCTGTGTGTACGTGACTTTATTTTAAAAGGGTTATTAGTCCGCTGAAGAACTTATGTTCCACTCATGACACGGTCACAGAAATGCGCATAAGAAAGTTTCCACAATTAAGTAGGTTTTCATACAACGTAGCGTGTTTATGTAGCTGTAGAAGTAGTCAAACAACTGCTCCTATTGTTCTATATTCAAATATCGATATTTTAATTCATGATAGGTCACATTGGAGCGTGAATTGATGATGTTAAATAATGACGCAGCGTAGGATGAAGGACTATTGTCTACGAGTAGAACTAGCAACCTCCCGCGGTTTGACCCGCACAGTTCCCGTTATTTTATCGTGATATATGTGCAATTTCATATTATAAACTATGTTCCGAATTTCAATTCGATCCATTCGGAAATTCCGACGTGATTGAGCGCCAAGCATCCTAATTTTATAATATTAGTATGATGTAGTAGGATAACTTACCATAACAATACTAACCGTATTACAAAACTTTTAAACTCAATTTTATCTCTTTGATTACCTTTGACGTCACAAACATCGTTTTTTTTTATTTTATTCAATAACTGAATAGGTTTTTGACTCGCGTAAGATATGCGCAAATATTTGAATACTACGATAAATCTGCATCTAAGAAGTAGTAGGTAGATTGAGTTTTCTGAATGGCATCTAATTCATATCTTTTCTTAGTTTAACTCGGCTATTTTTACGTAGTTGGTTTAGGGACCGAATTTGGTTTCAGAATGTAGCCTGATGGTAAGTAACAGGCCTGCCCGTTATCAGAGCAAAAATAAAAATAAAGTAGGTACCAACTGTTTATGTTTTATTGCATGATCTGTTTCTTTATTTAATCATGTTTTATTTTTTTTCATCACGTTATTATTTGTAATAATTAGCAATTTTTTTGAGTCACGCTTAGTGGTAAATGATTGTGCTTTTTTCTATTGTTTTTTGTTATATCATCTGAGTGTAGGCAACAACCCCGTTGGAATCGGATTATTAATGAGTTGTGTTAGTTGTTATAAAATAATTAATATTAATTTGATTGAGCAATCACACATTGTTTGTAGTAAAATGGCAAACAAAATTCATATTTTTGCTACTGAGATTTGGAAGGATTAGAGAGCCAATTGCTGTTATTTCGGTCTTTATTTTCGATATGACTCGTTTTTCGCCAATTATTTGGGCGGCTACTCGTACTCGTGAGGCTTTCGACCTTGGATCGATCGAGGGCCAGTCAACTTTTTTATCGTACAATTTATTATGCGGAAGTAGGGGCCTACTCAAAATAACGTACTTACCTACTTATGGTATGAACAGTTTGCACTGGCATGCACTTGTTTATGCATACGTTTTGTCTGAACGGCTTATAAATAAAGTACTTACCTACGTATCTATACGTTTACTGGTGAGGGCAAAGTACGCTCAAGGGCAGTCCTCGGGTAATGACCCGTACGCAACTTCGCCTGATTTTACCCAGTACTATAGGCACTATGGTCGCGCGGGTAATTGATCGGTTTCTTATTGATTATGTTGATTCACTTTTAAATATTGTTTACAAAATCATTACAAGGTAGATAGATACCTACTTTTTTCCGTACTTTGTAATTTTTTTCTGTATAAGTATTTTATAAATAATTTGACGTACCTACTCGTAATAATAAATTAATTTATATTGTTTCAGGTGTGCAGCAGTCGGAGCACATAGTATGGACGTGTCGTTCAACAATGTACTGGAAGTGTCTCGCCAGTACTTCATGGGCGTGCCGAAGCCCGCACAGGCGGATTCCAATCAGGCCGGGTGGGCTGCGCCGCCCGAGGATGGCGGGCCAGCGCAGGCCAGCGCGGCCGCGGCCTCGCCCCGGCCGCCGGCCGCCGGTGCCGGCGCCGCCAGCCCCGCACCGGCGCCGCCGCGCCCGCCGTCCGAGCCGCTGGAGCCGGAGCCGCATATCATCCACAAGGCCACGGTGATGCGCGAGGCGGCCGAGAAGCGGCGCGAGCTGCCCGACATCGAGGACGAGGACGAGCCGGCCGACGCGCTCTCCCCGCCCTCGCACGTCATCCGGCGGCCAGAGCACGCGTTACCGTCCCCGGCGCCGGCGCCGGCCGCGCCCTGCCCGTCGCCCGCGCGCCCACCGTCCTCGGCACCCGCGCCCGCGCCGGCATCCGCCGCGCCCGACACGCCGCCGGAGCGGCCCGCGCAGTACCGCCCCCCGCTGCATCCAGTTCAGGCACCATCCTCGAGGCCGCCCGATCCCTTCGCCCCGAGTCGTCCGCCCGACCCTTACTCCGCATCTCGTCCTCCGGAACAGTACGCGCGCTATCATTACGAATCGAGTGCGTCGGACGGCGGCAGAAACTCACACGGACCCATTCCTTCTCCGCAACCGTCGGTTCCCGCGCGACAGAGCCCTAAGACTTACGCCAGAATGACGAGTTCGATCTCCCAGCACGCCGCGGCCCGGCTGCGCGAGGGTGGCGTGCACAGCCCGCCCGGGCACGGCCAACGCTACTCGCTGGCTCCGACACAGCCGCCGCCGCCCCACAACGACCGCGTGCCTCCGATCTATCACCCGCAGCCAGCGCCGTCCTCGCAGAGAGTGTCGTCGGCCGACGGCCGCTCCTCCCAGATTTACCCACCGCTGCAACAACGACGGGGAGCCGTCCCCGTACGCTCGGCCGTCTTCACACTACGAGAGACAGCCCGCCGTTCCGTCTCGGAAGTATGATCCTCAACAGGCATATCCAGGATATCGACCCACACCATCGGCGCCTCAAATTCTGTCAAATCAACGAGTGGATACACAACAGCTTCAATACAAACATGCTGCGATGGACGCTATGAATGCACATTACTCTGCGGGACGATCTATGGAGCGTCCTACGACGTCATTGTTACCGTCGTCGCACGATCCTGTCCGTTTGCCTCAACGAGTGGAATATCCGCATATGAGTCGAACCGGGTCGGATGTAAGGAGTGGATATCACTATCCGGTACCTTCGACTTCTTCTCGATATGGCGCGAGTGTTCCGGCTGTTCCAAGTTCTTCGATGCAATCAAAAAAACGTCTTATCGGCCAGCGCCTGCACCTGCGCCTGCGCCAAAGACAAGTTATGATTATCCACCACCACATTCCGTCCAAAATTCACCATCTCGCGTTCCATCAAAGCCGGGGTATTCAAGCCAACCAGCTCGAATGACAGTTTCGGTGACTTCACTCGTCAATGAAATGAACAAATCTAAACAGAAACGGGCACCTTCCCCAGTGCCAAAGAAACGTGAGTCGCCTCTAGATTTATCTGTAAAGACGGTAAAGAATTCAGCAGATTCTTCTACAACTCAAGATGACGTTGTCGACTCGGCTTCCATGGAAAATAAACCGTTACCATTACAACCGCGTCCCTCATTGACGAACAGTAGAAGCTCACAATTATCCAATGCGGGATATCAACCCCACAAAGTTGACTTTGCTCCAAATTTTAACCAATACGGAGAAAGGAGTACTAATCATAGCTTCAGTCAAGTAATTGCGCCTGGACACCCACCTGTGCGGTATAATGGTTCCTTTGAATCACGGCGACCGATTCCAGAACAGTATCCAGTAGAATCTCCTCACCACACTTATCCAGAACCAAGTAAATACATTTCTCCCATACCCCCTACGGCTAGATCCGAATATGTTCCTAAAATAGATCTCACTAGGCCACACAATGACCAAAGACATGTGGAAAGAGTTCGCGACGATCGAAATTTCGTAATAGAGGAAAGAAAAAAGGCCCGCTGGTCCAGTGGTCAGTAACATTCCTGAGAAAATATTTCGATATGATCATGGAATTTCAGATTCTCGACTAGAAAGAATGAATCAATCTGCACGCGAACAGCATGAACTAATGATTCGACCAGTGTACAGTTATCAAAGCCACAAGCGTTTCGAGGCATATAGAAATGAACATAAGAGAATGTCGTCTTCTAGTATTTATAGAGAACATCAAGTGCATGAAGCAGGCCATCGTTATCCAAACAAGCATTACTCAGCTGAATTACCATCTCGTGAGCCACAAATTAATGAATATCATTCGCATTATCATGAAAGAAATCCTTCTATGAATAGCCGTCATCATATCGTTCAGAAAATACATCCACCACGAGATATACATCCTCATCACTTAGACCAACAAAATAGAGTACCAGCAAAACCAAGTGTGCTAAGCATTTTAAGAAATAGCTTAGAAACTAAGCAGAATGCCTATGTCGAACCTGCGAAAAATATAAAACCTGATATTATTGTTATAGACGATAATGATGATCCCGTGATCGAAATCACGGATGCAGTGAATGAAAGTGAACATATAAAAATACAAACATCTGTTATCAAACCATTCCAAGGTATCTCGGAATTAAGTCACAATATCCAAATGCCTAAAGCAGTAGACTCTATACTGCAAGACACAGATATTCTGCAGAATCTAAGTAATGAAAGTAAACCTAAATCACCCGAAAGTGATGTCGCATCGCGAATACGGACTAAAGCCGAGCTAAAAGTTATGCCACCATCAGAGGAGAGCTCATCAAAACCAGAAATTAAATTAAACACGGTAACAGAAACGGATAAAGTTAAATTGCTTCCTAAGTCTCAGAAACAACACCTTTTTAATCAAATAAGGGAAGATCTCAGATTAGAATCTGTTATTAAATGTGAAAAACCTTATGAACCACCTATGATTGAAGTCAAAACAGAGCCTATGAATATTGAGGAGATCGAGAGGGATGCTGAAATTTCGATAAAAACTGAAATTGTAACTGATAATGTCGAAGTTACAAATCCAGAAGTTATTAACGAAGTTCCTGAAGATTTAGACTGGGCTAATGCCTGTGATAGTTTCATGGAACAACTAATGTCTGGGTGCCACAAAAAGAAACCCCAAAAGAGAAGAAGAGAAACTGTGGGAACTTCTGTTGAAAGTAACAGTATACTTAATGACAAACTACAACCAGAGGTTCTACAACATTTAGATAAACCTGCAATCAATACAGAAACTCATTTAGAAATCCCAACAGATATTGTTATAAAACAAGAACCTGTAGATGAAGATGAAATAAAAAAACAGGTTGAATCGGTAGAACCAATTGTATCCGAGACGGAAAAAAGCGTCGATTTACATATAACAGCGGTGACGGGTGATGATGAAAAAAATAGTATCAAACCAGCATTGCCCAACGACTTAGAAGTGCAGGAAAATAAAACGGAAAGTAAAGGAGACGAGCCAATTATTGCTAAAAACAAAAACAATGTAGAAGATAAAAAACCTGACTCAATCAAAATACAAGATTCTGTAAAAACACCAAAGGCCAAAAATAAATTTAAACCAAAACCAGAAAAATCTATACCAGTGGTAACTACGATAAAAAAAGAACCAAAAGAGCCCAAAAACAAAAGTCTGAAAAATCAAAGAAACAAGAACAAGAACAAGTTGCAAGTGACGAGACTAGCCAAGTAAAAACTGTTATAAAAGAGGAGCCGGAATCTACCGATGATGACGAACCCCTTATAAAGAGTAAAATTATGAAAGAAAAGGAGCAAAGTGAACTCCTAAAATATCAATTGCTTAAAGATTTATCCGAAAAGTCTGCTTATGTTAAATTAGAATTTTGTGACGTTGATGTAAATAAAAATTCTAGGAAGTCACTAGATACAGCCACGAAAGAAAAAGAAGAAAAACACGTAAAAACCAAACTGTCGAAGCAGTCTACCAGATCGAAGGCTAAGTCATTATCTATCGACAACTCGAAGATTGATAAAAAAGAGATCGAATCTAGTACTGATAGTGATGATGATCTATGCGTTGCGCTTAGACTTCGTGCGCGGAAAAGCATCAAAACAGAAGATAGTAACAAAATTGTACCTATTATCAAAACTCCTGTGAAATCTTCTCCGCCAAAAAAAAGTTGATAATAGTAGTGCAAGTAGTAGTTCAACGCCCGTTCGCAAGGCGGGTTTTGGAGATGGTTCCGATTTTCATCCAGGTTGGGAAGAAGAATTATACAGATACAAACGTTCTCTTCGAATGCCTACCAGACTTATTGCAATTCCAAGAGGACGTTCAGGTGGACCTTTCGTGCGTGGTGCAGGAGCATTTTTTACACGAGGCACCACTTCCCTGCCAGACTTGGATCCAGCTCCTCTTTCTCCGGCTCCTTCGTCAGCTCCGTCCACAGCAACTGATGATTTGTACGCGAGAAGACCTGAAAAACTTACACTTGATAGTGATTTGGATTCAAATTCCAGTTATTCTGCCACACATAGACTACATTATGATTCAGAAGCTTCGACGTCAACGATTTTCTCATCGTCGAAAACGAAGAAAAAAGGAAGTTCTATTGTAGATGTCTTAATTCAAAAGTATGGTGGAAAAGAAGACTCAAAAAAGAAAATTAAAGACCGCGAAGACAGAACACCCAGGCTTATAGCGAAAAATCCATCTGAACTACTCGCGACTCCCAGCTTGGGTCTTTATGAACAACAATAATAAAGGTGTTCTTAGTGCAAAAAAGAAAAGCTTCTCGAAAATATTAGTTATTTAGGCACTTTTCGAAAAGAAACTGTAGCTACATTTAGACATACTTTTTTAAACAACACTGATGGGCTTCTTGGCGCTACAGAAGAGTTCAAGCCGGTAGTCTTAAAGACAAGGACTAGAACAGAAAGTAGGGTCCATAAACAAAGAGCAACTATACGGGAAGTTTTTGGTGATGAAAGACCAGCTTCTGCACCACCGACTTCTTGCAGAGACGAAGAATGTTCAGATGACAAAGAAGAACCACTCACGATAAAAAAAGAGCCCGAGTCACCGATGGAATCTAAGCCTAAAATAAAACCGAAGAAAATAGCAAAAGAAAAAATAAGTAGATCAAGTTCAATTCGAGATGGTCTCAGAAGTACAAAATCTCTTAAAAGAAATGATGCTAAAGGTCGTCTCTTGCGTTTGAAGAAAAGAAACAGTATGATGAAATCTCTCCATAGTAAACGCATAAAGGAAGTATCTACCAATAAACATAAAACTGAACATAAAGCAACGGGGACGATAAAATCAAACCTAAAGATGAAAACGGTGCTCCAATAACCACTGAAGCAAATATAGAAGGAAAGAAACGATTTAAGCGGCTTATTGGCCGAAGGAAATTTAGTTCTGGTTTTGATTATATACGGAAAAAGAAAAAAATCATACGCCGGGAGGAAGGTTGTCCTAAAGTCCGGAGACCCATCAAACCAAGCCCTGAGTCTGTGCATGATATCCATAAAGAAATCAAGGGCTGGTTTATCAACAAAAGCGTTGGGAAACTCATCTCCACCGTGCTGCAAGACTCGGATACACGGTAAGCATTTAGTTTTTTGAATTGAAATACTAATGTAGTGGTAGGACTCCTAGCAGAGTCCACCTGGGGAAGTACCACACCTTTGCTAGTTATTCTACCGCCAAACAGTAATGTGAAAACATTACTGTGTTCCGGTTTGAAGTGCAATGTTTCCAGAGAAATTACAGGGCTTAGAGATATAACATCTTAGACCTCTCGGTGATGAGCGCAGTGCATTGCTAGGTAATGATTTGGACTCTCCATGTTCTAATAGCTGCGTGTCACTGTGCTGTTATGTGGCAGGCATGTTGCTTTCTATCAGGCTCATGTCCTGCACGTCTCGTCACTTCTTATTTAAAAAGATAAATAATAATAAATAAAAATAACGCCAATTTTGCTAGTTTTGTTCATACATACGAGATAATTTTCGCGACTACTGCACCAACGTCAATAAATCTTTCTCTATTTGAGAGGTACTTTTCTCCGGAGGTTTATAGTGCTAAATTTTATCAATACAAACACGAATTAGACAAAGCTGTGACGATATTCAACCTGGACTAAAGCATGACGGGCTGTTAGTGCAGTATAATGTTTTAGCAGGTTTCGTAATGGCTGTTATCTCGACTTACTCGTAAGTTCAATTACGCGAACTTATAACGATCTAGCAAGCCTGTCATCTGTCCAGAAGAAACTACTTTTATATACTGTAAATAATTTAAAGGAAAAATTGGCAAGCTTACTCCATCTTTGCCAAGACTTGTAACACAAGATTTGATTGATTGATTGATTTGACCTTACCGCGGATGTAGGTTTTTTGGCATTCAAATAGTTTTTGTGCTAGAAGATTTTTTAAACACATACTTATGTTATTTCAGGATTGCGTGGCTTATTGTTTGGAGAAGATGCAAGCGGATGCGTCGGCAAAGGACAACGCTGGTTTCACGCCGCTGCACGTCGCGGCTCAGAAGGGTCACGTCAGGATTGCGCGTCTGCTACTGCAATACGGTGCCAATGTGTCAGCGGCTGCTCAGGGAGGCATTAGGTAGTGACATATTTATTGAATTTACTTCTGTTGGTGTGCTTGGCGCGAATGAAAATGAAGAGAGTTAATTTTAACCATAAGTGCGCACATTCACAGCCACGTCATGATGAAGTTGGCTGACAACTGTCTCGTCGGAGTGAATTTTTAAGCTATTGCATAGCTTTTATCGCGGGCCTGGGGATCGAATTTTAGTGATCGTGCATCTCTTTCTTATGTTCACAAGAAAGAGGGATGGAAGACCGTAACGCCGTCCTCCCAACGAATCGGTTATTCAACTCTTTGAATCTTATTTGTATTAGCTTTACAGACTAAATGCTCTTAGCTGTCGAAAACTGACTAGATTGTTTACTTCTCTGCATTTTTTATGGTAAACAAATATCACTCTTCAAAATAAAAGCAATTCCGAAAAATTGTTAACATCCCTATTGCTTATGTTGATAAAAATGCATGCAGCATGCAATAGCTTTACCGCGGCAGTCCCCGAGTGCCACACTTCTTTTTTTTTAACTTGCACTCACACATCGAAACCCAAAATCGATAGACTGAAGTTAGTTGCGTGTTATTTTTATAAGACCTATGGCAGTTGCCTTCAAATAACCTCTACTGCTAAGTCAACTTCTGGTTAACGTAGTAGAAGTTTTAATTGCGCGATAGCGTTAGTAATACTTAAAAATTCAAGTATAATAATCTTGCGTGCGTAGGTACCTACATAATACACATGCACACTTTTTAAAACGCGGTTTTGTCAGCGTTTCTAGTGTATTTGTATGCGACGATGTGGCCGTAGATGGAGCATGCAGACTTACCTATATACTAGAAGTATTAGACCCGTCCACTCTGACCTTGAAAATTTCCAGATAATAACTTGAAGTTAGCCTGTAATTTGTTCGATTAATTGGCTGTTCTGATAAGAAAAAAAAATGTTTCAGATGTTTCAATTTTTGAGATGATATCAGGTACATGCTTAATTTAAATATGAAAACACCAAATTTGAATTAATTTCCACTTGATCCAAAATGTCAAAAGTTCAACAAGCTTACATTGCAGTTTTGGTTCAAATGAATATAAATCGTGACACTTTTCATACCTACCTAAAAAGTGGGCGAAGAAGAAAGTCACAAACACATAACGTCAGAAACGTTTACGGGGCTTTACCAATGATGAGAGATATTTGATGATACCTAATTTCTTCTATTCTGGTTCCAGACCACTCCACGAAGCGTGCGAGAACTGCCACGTGGAAGTCATCCGGCTGTTGCTGTCGTATGGTGCCGACCCACTGCTGGGCACCTACGCTGGGCAGACGCCCGAGGAGCTGACAGAAGGAGTTGCGACCCAATTCCTGCAGCTGTACATAGCTGATGTTCAAGGCAACGCTGTAGAGCCCTGGAGGTTCCCACCGCCAACTGAGTTCATAGGTAACTGGAACCTTTTTAAATTCAGGTTGATGTTGGTTAGCGGTGTTTTATATTTGTTGCGTTCACACAGAAAGGGTCTTCTAGATCAGATTTTAAACACTGTTATCCAAAATATATTTCACGATTTTCTTGATGACCTCGTGCTTACAATTCACTCGAGCATGCACAATAAAAAGTCTAGACTACACAAAAGTCATGAGATAATTTATCCACGACTAAACTAAACTATCTTAACGGCACCGGCCCACCGGTGGAAACGCTGCGTCCTGTTGATTTAAATCTTAATTCCTGTTGATTGAGTCTAAATTTGCAACTGGGTCTTGTTCCCGATCCATAAACAGGGTAAACTACTAAAGTATTTTTTACATGAAAAGATTGACTCTTTTTCACATTAGAAATAGGTAGTTTTATAGTTAATTGGTAATGCCAATGTAACAGGTAACTAATCTAGTAGGTACCTACTTACGTGATGCGAAACATCAATTTTTCTACTGAAAATTTCCATTGTCAGATTAATGAAGCGTTTTTAGAAAGGGACATTAGTGAAAAACTATGTTTTTATATAGGTACACAAATAGTTTTTATTTGATAGTAGTTTGAAAATTTCTGTAACAAAATGATAAGTTAATGTGCCATTAAGAACGGTTTAGACAGGTTTTTGTATCCATCTATCGTTCCTTGAACGTGTGATTCTTAAGTCAGGTTTTTGTATCCATCTGTCATTCCGTAAACGTGTGATTCTTTAGGCAGGTTTTTGTATCCATCAGTCATTCCGTAAACGTGTGATTCTTAAGGTACCTAGGTTTTTGTATCCAGCTGTCATTCCGTAAACGTGTGATTCTTTAGGTAGGTTTTTGTATCCATCTGTCATTCCGTAAACGTGTGATTCTTTAGGCAGGTTTTTGTATCCATCTGTCATTCCGTAAACGTGTGATTCTTTAGGCAGGTTTTTGTATCCATCTGTCATTCCGTAAACGTGTGATTCTTTAGGCAGGTTTTTGTATCCATCTATCATTCCGTAAACGTGTGATTCCTAAGGGATGTTTTTGTATCCATCTGTCATTCTGTAAACGTGTGATTCCAGAGCGCGAGGAGCTCGGTTGCGACCCGCTGAGTTCGCCACCGCCCGCGTCGCCACCACCGCCGCCCGACGCCACCATCGAGCTGCAGTGCACGGAGGCGCCCCTGCCGCCCTTCTACAGCCTGCGTGCGGCGCCCGGGCAGCCCGCCGAGGGGCTCTGGTGCTTGTTGCAAGACATCACTAATGTACTACAGGTTCGTTGCTTCACTATTTAAACGTAAACCATTATTTCATTTCGACGAATACCAATTTCAACAGAACATTTAGGTTAGCGGGCCATAGAACTCACAATAGATACCTACTAACCAGTTTGTTCTCGTCGGAAACAAAGCAAATAAATATATTAACTACAATGAATATAGGCGAAGTAGTCTAAATAGTATAAATATGGTTTCACTTTCGTCGGTGGAGCAGCGTCCGCTAGGGATACCGGACGTCGTATTGTATCACGCATAGGTACATTTGCCAGCGTTTACTTGACCTTGTTGTTAGCAAGTAACTTCGCAGCGCTATACGATTTTCAAAACAGTTTCGACGATACAACATAGGTATCTCAAAATCTGGTCACTCTATACCTACATTTTAATGTAGAAATCCGTCTGCTTTAGAAACAACGACATATTCAAGATTGAGATAAAAAAACTTGGGTGCTTATGCTATAAATCCCTATTACGTCTATCACACATCACACGTTTGTAAAAATTGTTCCAGATCAAATCAAAGGAGAGTCTACTGAAGCAGATCCACTGTGGCTCTGGGTCGCCGAAGGAACTTCTGCGTGAGATCCGCACACAAGAGTTCTTGGAACGCGCACAATGCCATCAGCTTCTCTGCACCGGGGAGAAAGTGAACGTCCGGGCTTCGAAGGTGGCGCTGGTCCGCGTCACAGACAAGCTCAGGCAGCTGCTCAAGATAGAGACTGTTCTCATCAGCTGACATTAATCAACTTTTTTGGGTTCGATAATTATGGCATGATTTTTTGCAAAGCAAAATTAGTTTTGTTTAATGGTGTGTAAAGGATTGTAGTGGCTCATAAAGTGTGAACCATACTTTGAAATTGAAAAAAAATTAAAGGATTTTTCAGGATGACAGATAAATCCAAAAAAATAACCAAATATTTATAAATATTTGTAAATATTTAATTCACAACAGTGCCAGATCTCAGTGTTATTAATCTTTCATTTTGTTACAGAAATTGGATAGAAGTGAATGTTAATCATTTGACATATATTTTCACCCATTTGTTAACATTTCTGTCATTCTGAAAACACCTGGATTGTTTTTCTTTTCACCTGGCTGTTTTTTTTTGTCGTGACCTAATGTAACTGGCTAAATAGGTATTATTTTTCGAAATCAATCGCGGTAGCATATTTTGGTTATGACGATACCTATTTATAAAGCAGACTCGTTGGCGTGAGTAACAAGAAAATATTACTCGAAGAACCAAAATGGTCTTGACTGACAAAAAGCGTAACTTTATAACTAACTAATAGGTACCTACTTACTTGTTGTAGAAATTATACTCGCATACTAGTATGCTAAGTTTAGTACGAAATCGGAAATTGAGGTGAAGAAGACGGCTCAATAATCGAGATCTATCCCAGCTCGACTGATAATCGTAACAATGTATCTCATGTAAGAACAATATTCGTTTATGAGACTGTGTATTTTAAGGCAGCCATTACACAATCAAGTATTTAATACCGATCCTTGATTTGTGATGTACTCGTTACGTACCGTTCGATCAATATTGTAAATAGTAAGTGAATGTAAATATATAATTACTTATTTTAAGTAGATAAATAAGTTTCATTTCTGCGTAAAAAAACTAATGTTGCTTTAAATGTATGATATTTAATGGGTGCTATTTAACTTCGGTGTATGGTGTAACAAGAAATGATTCGGAGTGACCGTTTAGGTAAGTTTTAGCGAAATAACATGATGTAGTTACCACTATTTTAGTAAGGCATTAGCATAATATTACTGTTGTGCAATAGTATACGTGTTTTGTGAAACTGAAATGTTGCAATGGGGGATAGTTGGAATGAAGTACAAAAAACTTCTAAATGAAAATGTTTACGCATGTCGTCTGCTATAGTGACACAACCTTTATACATGGAGAAATGATGTCTGAAATGGTAAAAGTATATTTTGTGGTCTTAAACAGCGGTTAGTGTTTCCGAAATATTTTTCCAAGTCTTCATTTGTGGTGCTACATGAATCGAGCTGTCCTAACTTCTTTTCTTCAGACCAGACTGTCCCCATTGTTTCATTGAGCAGTTCGAAGGATATCGAATCAGTCACAGGGTCGGAAAAGCCTTAGCACGCAAATATTGTACATAAGTCATCGAGATTAAGTGCAATTTTGGCATAAATCGAATCCTCTCTAGAGAAAACGTAAAGCTAATTTAATCGAGTCTTGTCAATATCTATACATCACTGTTATCTGTTATAGGTAATCAAGTAACTTGTTTGAGATTATGCTAGACAGTTTGCTTTCTTTACAAATATTTGTTTGTTGTTATGTTTGAAATCTGTTTTTTTGTGCAATTTTCTACTTGTAAAACGAGTTAGGTATATCTTTATTTATATACAAATCTGTATGAAATTAGTAAAATTTATTGAATCATAATAAGCATATCGCAAAGAAATATGAGTGTAAATAAGATCTTATTAAACAATTTATTATTATTATTATTTGTGACAATCTATCAATGTCAAATTAATATGTATCTCATTTTACAGCTTGTGATTTTTTTATCCATGTGTGAGCTCATTGAATTTATGTCGTCCACATCTGGTACCGCCCTATGTCTACCATTTATATACCTATTTAAAGAGTAAATGAAACAGAGAAGTACATATAAAACTGTGATGAATATTATAAGGAGTAAAATCTTGAGAGAAGGAATAAAACGAAAATTATAGAAGAGATTCGTGGAATAAATGTAACTAACCAATAAATAGTAGTAAAACATAGGTACCTATGAATTTGGATAGAACACTTGTATATTTGTTAGGACATAAAACTACAATAAGAGTAAGTGTAAGTATTATTATAATTACTACCTATTGACACATATTTTTCGTTGATAATTAAATTGATAACTGAGGAATAAAAATGTGAACAATACAACTGAATGTTTTAATGCGCAAATGATACCTTTAGTAGATATAGGATCCGTTCCTGGGAAAGTACCTTCAACATCCTAGCCAGTTATTGCATTCCAGCAGTAACATGGAATCATTCAAACTACAGCCCCATAGCAATACTACCAAATTTTCCTAAAATTTTTGAAAAAGTAATTTTCATTAGGATCACGTCTTTTTTAACCCCCGACCAAAAAAGGGGTGTTATAAGTTTGACGTCGATGTCTGTCTGTGTGTGTGTCTGTCTGTGCTTAAACGGATGGGCCGATTTCGATGCGGTATTTTTTATTTGAAAGTTAACATCCGTGCGGATGGATGTTCTTAGCTATGTTTGGTTAATATCGATTCAAGATGGCCGCCTCCACAAAATGGCGGACAAAATATTTCTTCACAACCTACCTCAATATGGGTATCAAATGAAAAGGCTTGACTAGTAGAATACTCTGCACTATAACAAATTTCAAATCCAAGATGGCCGCCACCACAAAATGGCGAATTATATAATTTTTTTCACTACTACCTTAACATGGGTATCAAACGAAAGGGCTTGACTAGTAGAATGTTGTACAGATAACAAATCCAAGGTAGTCGGGGGTTAATCAATTTTTTTTAATTTTGTTCTTGTTAGAAAGTAACAACATACCTACTCGTCAATAACCAATTTGGATTCCGTAAAGGAAAAAATCCCTCTCTCGCAATCTTTAAAATGTTGAAAGAAGTGTGGGAGGAAATCAACAATGAGGAAACGAGAATTGCTGTTTTCCTGGTTTTGTCAGTGACGTTCGACTGCGTTGTCCACAAAATACTAGGTACTAAAAATTCTAAAAAAACGATAGGTATAGGTATCGTGGCCGGCAAACAAGTAGACTCAAAAGTGACGTGGAAGGGGTAAGTTTACGTAAGTAAAAACGTTTCTTCGCAGCCAACTCGTTTGCCGGCAGCTATACTATACGAGGTAAAAAACGGTATTGGTAGGTATACGAGGTAAAAACCAGCATACTACTGCCTTAGCACTAATCGAATTCTACCTAAAAAAATAAATGTCAGGCAACGGTCATACTACATATCCGTGGTCATACTGATAGATTCATATAAAAGAACAACAAAAATCGGGTAAGGTCTTGAATCGAGCCGCCTGAATTTAAGGGGAGTTGGTGGAGGGGAGGGAAGGGTGAGGGAACTACCCCTACCATTTTTCCTGCCGGAACCGCATAGTTTTTTAAAATTAAATATCAAAGATCATTTTGCTACTCTACTAAATCACTTTTATACCTAAATTTTGGGAGGGGGGAGGGGTTAGGGATTAGGGCTAGTTGTATCTGTCACTAATTTCGACCTCACCGGTCTGAGTTGGACTCCGGGTGGGCTCCCGCCAGAAGCTCTAGCGGTCGCCCCTGAACTTTGCTCCGCCACACTCAGCCTTCGTTCGTAGCAACGTTCAGGACCTCCCTTGAGCTTCTGGCTCCCGCATTATTTATAAACAATCTAGGGGTAGGGGCCACAAGACTAGGTGGAGTCGGGGTGCTCTGTGTCGGTTTTGTGACCAATTTCGACCTAACCGGTCTGAGTTGGTCTCTGGGTCGTCTGGCTCAGGGACTAACATACGAGTCGGTAATCGTAATCAAAACCAAGGCAAACATGAAGCTGCACGAGAGCGTGCCCCATGCGGTAGTTGCAATCTCACGGCACACGGGGACCTTCACATACTACGCTGACGACACCGACGACGCCATCGGTCGGTTCGTGCGGCGAGCGTGGGCTGCATCATCGAAGACCATCCGCGATTTCAACCTACAGATGGCCATCAGGGACAGAAATGCGGCCGTTGTGGAGGCTCTGGGCCGGGAGGAGGCAGCTTAGGCAAATGGCAAAAGGCAATTAGGCAAACACTCGATGTCGAGTCGATTACTAGCGGAATCCCAACTGGTAGTGATCGGCTCGACAGACGAGCACTAGAATTAGATTTTAAATGTACCCAAATCCCTTCTATTTTCCTCTTCTCCTTATCCAAGAAATGTGTAAAAAAAAAGATTATTGTAATAACAAAGATCACGGACCCCGGAGTCTGTGGAGTGGATAATTTAAATAAAAAAAAAAAAAAAAAAGTTGGTCTCTGGGTATGGCTATTTTATTAAATATTGAAGGCAGGAAAATTATGTTTTTACTATATTTCGTTCACAAAATGATTTATATAATTTATAGACATAATTTATCGTTTTAATCATTTCTAAAAAAATATCTTTTTTTGGCTTAAAGGCATCGCCTCCACCAATATAACATCATGAAAACGTTTCGTTTCACGAATATAGACATCGAAGACGTTCAAACTTATGCAATATTTCCTGATATTGCGTTCCATTTCACGCATTTGCATGTTTTTCGTGTGAATTTACAGAAACATTAAATATTAATTTAAAATATTTTCGCGTAACTCCGGCAGCTAAAATCGAATTGGGAGGGTCAAGACAAGTCCCTTTGACCATTCTACAGTAGCAGAATCCTCAAATTCAGGCGGCTCGATTCAAGACCCGACCCCAAAAATCTACTTTTGAAAACATAATACTTACTAGGAGTCACAGAAGGTATCCTTTACAGGGCGGTGTGGTCAACCAAGTTCATTTAAGTAAACAGGCGAGCCCCGAGCCGCACCATATGTATGTAATATTACACGAACCATGTAATATTACACGAACCATGTAATATTACACGAACCATGCAATATTACACGAACCATGTAATATTACACGAACCATGTAACATTACACGAACCATGTAATATTACACGAACCATGCAATACTACACGAACCATGTAATATTCCATTAACTATTTGGAGCTACTTTTGTCCTTTGTAAAGTCAAACGGAACAACATGGCACCCGTGCAACCCTAGCATAGCGCTCGGGGGGTCCAGCGCCTAACTAAAACTGTCTTAGCATTGACATTGCTGTCTTTTTTCTTGTCGCTTGAAATGATATAGACAGCAATATCAAAGCCATAGCCGATTTAGTTAGGCGGTAGAAGCACGGTACCTAATATTAACTACCAGTATTTCGACTTCATACAAACGGACGAAACGCGGGCTGTACCTACGCGCCTCGATCTCGGGGCGCGCTCGGTACGTGTTCCCAATGTAATCTCTATCTTAACGTGCATGACAGGTAGCTGAGTCGTGTAAGTCCAAAGATGTTATACAGGTACAACGTCTTTGTGTAAGTCACATAAGTATTTTCGTTTGTTTACGTGCACGCAGCTGTAGGTAGGTATGAGTTCCAAAGAAGTTAAATTACTGATAGATAATATTACCGTGGTAGAAGGGCGGGTGCCGCTTGTTGTTTTACGGACTTTAACTGGAAGAACTTGTCAAGTTCGAGTCGGTGATTCCCTATCGCAGCACCTGAATGTGTCCAGTGGTGTGCCACAAGGATCGGTGACTGCTCCCCAACTTTTTGGGATTTCTGTAACTGAACTAATTGAAACAATTAAAAGTCAATCTGCCTTTTTTGCTGATGATGGTAAATTTTTTGCAAACCCACTGGTTAGTTCAGGGCGGTTTCAGGAGGATCTAGATCATATGCATGACTAGACCATGGACTGGGTTGTCAGTTGTCAGTTTAAATGTTGCGAAGTGTGGGCTCTAGCATCTTGGCAAGAACCAATAACCCACTAATCACATATTATCTCAATGGTGCCGGTTATAGAGAGATTTTGCGGGTATACCTCTCGCTCCCACTTCTACAGCGTATAAATTAACTACATAGCCGTGTTTTGTTAATTCTAAAGCTAAAGTTGAACAGGATACGAAAATACTGTCTGTTATACAAGGACGGATCCAGAGAGGGTCAAGGGGTCATTACCACTCTTAAGCTGGTTCCAGAACCTAGGTAGACCACTAATTAAAACACACGCACGCACTTATCGTTCTTACTTGGCCCGACTATGTGACCACCACCTGGGTTCAAAGCTGGATCCGCTCTTGCTGTTAGGTATATCGTATATGATGTCTCGTACCTCCAAAGTTTCTTGGTTTCTTGCCTTTTTGCTCAATCATCACATGTTTCATAATTTCATCTCAAAAAATAAACAATTACAAATCAAGTATGGCAATAATCCATTTCTAGCAATTTTTTAGAGCACAAGCTTAACTTCAAAACCCAAAATTTCAAAAACTATACACATATTATACACTAAAGTAAACAAAAACTCGTTTAGTGTCCATAATCTTACAAACGTATTGAGAAAAACAGAGAATAATTCAGTAAATACGATAATCTGAAAATCGGATTTAGATATCCACGATAAAAAAGCTGTCCGAATCTCAACCGAATGGAAATAAATCAAAAGTCAAAAGTAATCGGAATCTCCGTTGTGAATCGCAAATTGCCCAAACTAGTCGGTAGCGGCCCGTTTCCGTGGCTCAACCCGAACCGAATGGATTGTGAATCGCTACGCTGAAAATCGGATTTAGATATCCACGATAAAAAAGCTGTCCGAATCTCAACCGAATAGAAACAGCTGGTAGTCGGTTGCAAACGTCAAAAGTAATCGGAATCTCCGTTGTGAATCGCAAATTGCCCAAACCAGACGGTAGCGGCCAGTTTCCATGGCTCAGCCCGAACCGAATGGATTGTGAATCGCTATGCTGCTGATCTAAAAAAGTTTGAAATAAATACATCTCAATGTCATAGGTAATAAAAAATATGTTTATAGTACAGTGTGACAGATTTCTACTTTTTCAGTAGATTTTAGCCCCACGAGTTCATATCATTTTTACTCTGTAGCAAACAAAATACGCCTTCATTTTCAATGTAATGTGTTGCGATAGATATTGCGATAAATAATGATTATCCTTTCCTATTTCATCCATTATTTAAGCTTGGGTAGAATTTAGTAGATTTTGCCCATATATTGAGTAGATTTGACAATTTAAATCTGGCCACCCTGATTGAGCAGTAAAGCGCTGCTGGCTGCTGGCAGCACTGAATACTCTGATGTGATCAGTGTTTCTATAATGAGGGGAACTTCCCCTTATGGGGACATTGGGGTCCAGAGGGCAATAAATAAAATAATTTAAAAAAAAAACTTGGCACCGACTTCAGAGGTGTAAAATATTTATTCAATCATTTCTGTTTAAATAAATCAAAATACGTATATCTTTGTGCTAAATAAATTTATATTGTACTTTTTAGTTTTCTGTTTGAAGTCGGTTCTTTTTTTTTGTTCAAATTATTTTATTTTACGATTTTAAGTGATGGGTAGATCTAACAAGAACGCTTCTTGAATAAGGAAAACTAAATAAGTATATAATAGGGGGAATAACAGCCTACATGACGGACGAAAGAAACCACGCGATTAGGATACTTTAACGCAGTCTCAAATTGACGCATCGTCATAACGTGGTTGTCCTAAGTTAGATTTTAATGTTAATTTGGTATTATATTTGAACTTTGATGCAAAAACAGCGGCGTATTAGAGGCACAGACACTTCAAACTTGACGTGTCTGTGTATCGCCGTGTCTTGGTCTGGGTCCCAGCCTCCGTTACTCTGCCTTCTTGTCTCTAAGTGTTTCTGTGTGTCTCTATGCCCCTCTATCTCGTCTCTTGACTCTTGACCCTCTTGAACCTCTGTTTCTCTGTCTCACAGCCTCTCTGTCTCTTTTCTCTCTGACTCGTTTTCACTTTGTCTCTTTGCGGGTACAGGCACGGGCATACAAAGAGCAAGGGGTTGACGCGTACAATACTATGATAACATTCAAATCCAAGATGGTCAGTGTACACAGACCTGTAATGGCGCTCAAAACTCATATGGATGCAAAGTTTTTATCATTATCCATCATCATCATCAGCCTATCTTATCCACTGCTGGTACTATTTCCATAGGTATATAGGTCTATACACAGAAAACTGTTCTGTGGGTCTCTGCCTATCCCACGGCTGAAAGTTCTCAATACATGAATTAAGCCCAGACACTGGGTAGTTCCTGTGAGCCGTTAAGAAATTCCCTTGACTGTTCTTTGTCTTCTTCATCAGATCCCTAATGACAGTCACAACCCATCTAGGTAAAAAGTTCTCATCAATACAAATTCCTCGAGCCTAAACACAAGGTAACTATTATGTGCCGTCGAGGAGTTCCCTCGACCGTCTTTCGGTTCCCTCATCAGATCGTCTCCAGACCTTCTTTAAATTATACTGCTTTAAAATGGTCAAAGAAAAACCTAACTAACGTACCTACTACTCATCTTTACAATTTTCGAAAGTTATCCTCAATTTCTCTAGGATGCCATCATCAGATCATGGTGTCCTTATCATGGTACCATCCTTGAAATATCTCCTTTACAACAAAAAAAGAATCATTAAAATCGGTTTATAAACAACGAAGTTATCCACGAACACATAAAAAAAAACTTTTATACGGTCGAATTGAGAAACCTTCTTTTTTGAAGTCGGTTTAAAAGGGAATGAGATGTAAAAGGGAAACCATGGGTAAAACCTAATTAAACATATACAAAAACTTCGTCATTTTGAGGATTTTTTTCCTATAATTAGTCCATACAGATATCAGTTCCAAAAGTACAACGGCACCTCATTGCACGTTGAACAGAGTTTGTTCCCGTTCTTTTCAAGCGCGATTTTAAGCACAGGATTGATCCAACTGTTTAATTTTTGAGACCGATTAAAAGAAATTGACAACAAATACAAACCGTTTCTTAATCTGTTTGATAGATCCAATATAAAATAAAACAATTCTGCCGACCTACAATTTTCCTGAACGTCACAGTTTTCTTTATTTTCCTACTCTTTTTGGGGTGTTACGTGTGACGTACGAGGTACGAGGAAGGTAATGAACCACGTACACTTCAGATTTTTTACATTTTTATAATATGGTTTTCGATGCATGACGCATGAAAGCTTAAATATTGACATTGGCTGCAATTTTAAAATTTGAATCTCTCAATTTCATCCTGAATTGTGCCAAAATATTTCAGAATAATATTTGAGGGGAAAAAAGGGGAAATCTTAATTGAGGCGTCGGGAAAGGAAATTATTAAAGTGGAAACACTGGATGTGATCACTGTTGCCAGATTGGGGGGATTCCCCTAAATTTGGGGGTTTTAATAGCCATGGAGGGAAATTTGGGGGACAAAATGTTTGGGGGATTTACGGGGAAAAAATAGCTTGTGGGGGAAATTGGGGATTTTCAATTCCGAGTTTTACAGTTTTTAGCGAATACGTCACTAATCCAAGTGAACTTAGTACAAAAATTTAACCGCCTTTTCTTATGGGAACTTGTCGAAACACTCTATGGAGTAATAGAAGCTATTTCTGAAATAGCGTTATATTGTTTTTTAAGAGTTAGGAAATGTTTATCAATTTTGGGAGGTTTTTTTCTTGAAATCCGGTTATTTGGTGGGATTTTGAGAGCATTTTGGGGAGAAATTGAGGTGGTCGTCAGCGTAAAATTATGTTTTAAGGGTAAACGAATGTATAATTTACTTTGGGGGCTTTTTTCCAGAAAATCCGCTTTTTGGGGGGATTTCGAGAACATTTTGGGGGAAAATTGAGATGGGCTTCTGACAACACTGGATGTGATGCGATTTGCGTTTTGCGATGGGCGAGGTTCTAATTTGACTATTTGTCATCGTTTGATTTAATTTCAAATAAGAAACGATTTTGCATTTTATTTCAATGTGATGAAATTCCGATAAAGTAATTATCTAATTATCTGTTAAGTCAAATGAGTATTCAAGTTTTTTTTTTAATGGGTTAACGAATGCTATCGTTATTTGTTTCTGTTTTCAGTTACTACTGGAACAATGAGATTCTCATTGTTACTGCTTACGGTGACGAGTTGTGTCAGGTCGCAAACGCTCGAAACATCTGGCCAGTACAACCCAAACTATCCTCCGCAGCAGCAAAATCAAAATGCCACTCTATACCGTCCAAATCCACAAGTGCCTTATGGCAGCTTCCCAGTAAACGGTAACGAATACAACCCACCGCAAAGTTCTTTCTATCAAGATAGCGTCTACAACACTGATAATTATAGTGAAAATGACAACGAAGTAAATCCAGAAAACAGCGCCACGTATTATGCCGGCTTAGATTATGAGGAACGCTATAGATGCCCTCCCAATTGGATTCGTTTTAAAGAGTCTTGCTATCGGTTCACGAAGTCACCGGATCGTCCTAGGAATGAAGCGCGAAAAATCTGCCAAACGTATGAAGCTGATTTAGCTTCTGTGAATAGTCCGGAGGAACATGGTTTCATAATTACCAATTTGATGAAACTAGATCCCCAAAAAGGTAAATGGTACATTGGAGCTCATCAACAATCTCCTGGATATTGGAGCAATGATGCTGATGGTTCACAGTTATCTGGACTAGAGAATGCTTTCTTTGAAGACACCCAGGATCAGATTTATAATAGCTACAATTTGTTGCCTCGGGATTTTCTTGTCTATCGGTTTCACCAGGGACGCTGGGGTTTATCTGCTGTAGAGGGTACACAGTATTATCATTTTATATGTGAGGGAGTGACATCAAGGCTACGATATTTGATTGAAGAACAAAGATCATTTACTTATGGTCTCGACACTTATGATCCTCTTAGAATTCCTAGAGGTCCATACTTCATAAAGGAGCCTGTAGACACAATATATGACCCATTGAAAAATTATCACGTCCAGTTAATATGTATAGCGGAGGTTATCCAGCTCCTGTTTACAAATGGTACAGAGAAGACTATCAGGTAGATAGCCCTGTGTACACTGAGATAGATCTCTCTCTGACACAAGATTTATAATTAGCGGAGGAACTTTAATGATTTACAATCCAGATACAGAAGTAGATAATGTAAGATATCATTGCACTGCTGCTAATAAGTTTGGTACAATTCGCTCAGAATCTGTTAGATTGTCATTTGGATTCATCAGAGAATTCAACCAAAAAAGGCCAATTGAAAGTGGAAAAGAGTATTGGGGCAAAGTAGTCTACTGTGATCCACCATCTTACTACCCAGCAGTTAATTTCTTATGGGCTCGAAATTATTTTCCTAACCTTGTTGAAGAAGACAAACGTGTCTTTGTATCCTTTGATGGAGGACTTTATTTCTCAGCTTTAGAGACTATTGATCGAGGAAATTACAGCTGCAATGTTATGAGCAAAGTGTCCGATGCTGGTCGAAATGGGCCATTTTTCCCATTGTTTGTATATCCTAATTCAGATTATCAACAACTTAAATTCCCAAATAATTTTCCAAAAGTGTTCCCGGAAGCACCAGTAGTAGGCCAGGAGGTGCGACTAGAATGTGTTTCATTTGGATACCCAGTGCCTTCATATAACTGGACAAGAGTAAACAGTACAGTACCGAGGAAAGCTCACTACAGCAGCTACAATAGAGTACTAACCATTCCAAATGTTGGTGTCGAAGATGAAGGTGAATATATCTGTGATGTCCGCAATGATAGAGCTCATATCTTCAACAGTGTCTTTCTCAAAGTACAAGCAAAACCCAACTTTACAATCCCTCTAGCTGATAAACATATGGACAACAAAGGAGAATTGCACTGGACTTGTGAAGCGTTTGGTATACCTGATGTCAATTATACTTGGTGGAGAAATGGTCAAAAGTTATCAATGGACTCTTTGCTATCAGATGAGAGAGATCGCTATGTTATCCAAGATAATGTGATGATTATAAAATTCTTGGATCCAACTAAAGATCCTGGGATGTACCAGTGTGAAGCAAAAAAATCAGTTGAAAGCTAGTTACTCAAGTGCTCAGCTTCGGGTTCTCTCACTGAAGCCATCATTCAAAAAGAAACCATTAGAATCTGAGACATATGGATCTGAAGGAGGTAATGTAACTTTAAGATGTAACCCTGAAGCTGCACCGAGACCAACATTTACCTGGAAAAAAGATAATGTTGTGATTGGAGCTGGAGGGAAGAGATTCATCACAGAGACTGGCAATCTTATTATAAGACAACTCTCACGAGACGACGAAGGCGTGTATACTTGCGTGGCTAAAAATCAATATGGGTCTGATGAGAGCCGGGGCAGACTAATCGTCTTACGTGCTCCACGCTTTCTTGAGCGGCTGCCTCCGAGGATCACCACGCAGGTGGGCCAGGTCGTGTTCATGCACTGTAACGCTGAGGTCGACCCGCTTCCTCGACACGGCTTATCTCTGGAACCACAACGGCATGCGTATCAAAGACGCGGCCGACATCTACGCCGATAAAAGAATTAAGGTGGACGGCGGTGAACTCACTATATTCAACATCAGCCTCTCCGATGTAGGGGATTACGAGTGCATAGTCAAGTCGGCTATCGGTCGAATCTCATCGCATATGATGCTGCGAATTGAAGGCCCTCCAGGTCCGCCGGGTGGCCTACACATCTTGAATATCCAAAGGTCCGAAGTCTCTCTGGAATGGACAGACAGCAACCCGAACGGTCGCCCCATCACCGGCTACGTGGTGACAGGTCGCACTCAGTGGAACTCCACTTGGTCTCTGATTGCGGATAACGTGGTCAACGTCGCGGAGATAGATCGTTACAACGGCCGAAAACGCGCTACTATAATGACATCACTGCTGCCCGGAGCCGTTTACGAGTTTAGAGTGCAGGCAGTCAATTTACTAGGAGCCGGGCAGCCGTCTGCACCCAGTCCGCAGTTCGCTACTCCGACCGACAAGCCGTACCACGCGCCGGCCAAAGTCGGAGGCGGCGGAGGAAAGACTGGCGATCTACAAATCACTTGGGAACCGCTCCCGCGTCACCTGCAAAATGGTCCAGGAATACACTACAAGATATTCTGGCGGCGGAACAGTACAGAAGTCGAATTCCAATCTTTACTATTAAAAAAATACGGCAACATCGGCCAGTACGTTGTGCACGTCGCGCAGACATACTTCTATACACCTTACGACGTGAAGGTGCAGGCATTTAACAACGATGGTGCGGGCCCAGAGAGTGAGATCATTACTATATATTCTGCTGAGGATATGCCGCAGGTGGCACCACAGATGGTGTATGCTCGTTCCTTCAACTCGACTGCTCTGAACGTGACATGGAACCCCATAGACCAGTCCCGCGAGAGACTGCGCGGCAAGCTGATTGGCCACCGCCTCAAGTATTGGAAGCAAGCTAACAAGGAGGAGGAGTGCATTTACTACTTGTCCCGGACTACGAGAAACTGGGCACTCATTGTGGGCCTCGAACCCGACACTTACTACTTTGTTAAGGTATGATATTTTTAAAACATCATATTAAAGTGTGCCTATGTATAAGATACAATAAACTCAATATAGTAAGACAGCAGTAGACATCATCTTACCATTTTATTGACTAAAATAATGATTGAAGTGAACATTTCTTTTGACACACAAACAGATTTTTCAGACAGGTTTTGTAGGCTGTGAAATGAATTCTAGCGTCACGCTCGCTCCAATTATTTTTATTATTCTTTTTATAGTATAGAGTGACAAGATGAGCAGGACATGTGGCGATAGCAAGCAACACGCCTGCAGAGCTATTGGAACATGAAGAAGCCAAATCATAACCTAGCACTGAACTGTGCTCCTCACTCAGAGATATAAGAGGTTTTATCTCTATGCCCTGTAATTTCACTGGAAACATTGCCCTTCAAAGCGGAACACAGTGAATCTGAGACATAACTGTATGGCGGTAGAATAACTGACAAAGGTGTACTGCCCCAGGCAAAGAATACTACCACTACAGACGTACCGACTTTCCATTACCGTTCTGCAACTATAGATGTAATGCACATTGTGGGGCATATAGGAGCGATGGGAATGGGAGAAACAATGCTGTCAGTTATCTTAATTCGTACCTATTCTTTTACCCAGGTTATGGCGTTCAACTCGGCGGGCGAGGGTCCCGAGAGCGAACGGTTCTTGGAGCGTACGTTCCGCAAGGCCCCGCAGAAGCCACCGGCATCCGTCAACGTGTGGGCCTACAACCCCACCACCGTGCGCGTGGTCTGGAGATACGTGCAGCCCACAGATGAGGAGGAACCTCTGCTTGGTTACAAGGTATGTTGAACTTTTGTTTTAGTTCAGCCAAAAACTAAAGTAAACTTATTAGTTCTCTGAATTGCCGCATAATTATACATTTTCATATCGTCTACAGGAAATCCACTTGCCTACATATCCAAATGATCATCGTCATAAAATCTCACACAAGGTCTCTTTATATCTTTAACAAGAATAAGTTAGGCAAAATCAGTGAAAAACTAGTAAATAATAATCTGACAGTTAATACTTGTATAGCAAAACATCAATCTATCACCCAACTAAGATACATCTTGTGCAACTCAATACACAAATAGTAAGTCTGCCGACATCAGATAACAGGAAAAAGATTATACTTGTATTAGCGCTATATGCTAGCTACAAGTAGACAGCTGCCTGATCCTCTTCACTGGGGCTATAGGGCATAGGACCCTTGGGGGATCCCAGCTCATTATTTGATTTTCACTACCCATGGCACCCTAAGCCGAGGTTGGACTGTCTGAGGTGCCATTGTGCTAGTCATTGTCTTACGAGACGTATTATTCCTGGAATACGTTAACTGAATTTGGTAATATGCCATTTTTTCAGGAATGCCATAAGTATTTTTTTTTATAGTAGGTATAGTGATGGGACGAGCAGAACAATATGTGCTTGATAGCAAGCAACACTGCTCATCCTGCCCATAACAGGACACTGTCACGCAGCTATGCATGAAGAAGCTCACATGAAGCAGCACATGAAGAGTGCGATGATATTCTCTATGCCCTTTAATTTGTTTACATTGCATACGTTGCGTAGGTATATTTTTTTAAAGATTTGATGACGCAATCAGTCAATCGAACGTAAGCAGAAAAAGGCGATTGATTGTTTAATATTGAAATCAAATAATATTGGAACGTAGACATTTAATAAAGCCTTGGAGTTACTTTGCCATGCTTATTTTGATACTTCAAAAGTAACATAACTTGCATAAATAATACGGTTATTTAATAAAATTTTCTAAATTGAAAGTATTTTTAAGATAATTTGCCAAACAAAACTTCATTATTCCAGGTCAGAGTATGGGAGATCGATCAAGACATGAGTACAGCAAATGACACCTTAGTCCCAGTGGAACATAAGCTTGAGGCGTACGTTCCCAACCTGGCTCCGGGTAAGACCTACAACATGCGAGTACTGGCTTACTCTAACGGAGGCGACGGCAGAATGTCTTCGCCGGCTATCACCTTCCAAATGGGAGACTACCACATAGACAGCTATGCCTACAGTGCTAGATCGGCTGCTTATTCCACTAGCAGAAGTGGAATCGTCACACTACTCATATCACTCCTGCAATTATACATTTACTTGTCATGATTATTGTATGAATAACTTATCATGATAGATTTCTTAGCAGCTATAATGTAACATTCCATTGTTATTCTTAGGTTGTGATAAATATCCGGCCATGTGATGTATCTTTGTGTTCTAAAGGCAATACTATTTCTATCAAAGAAATGATATTAACAATTTGTCTCAATGATCTGGATTTTAAGTTACGAAATTATTCCTACATGGGAACATTTTGCTACTAGAAATAATTCTTTTGAATCTTTTAAAAACTCTTTCTAATCTCTCTAATGCTTTTAGTACTCTCTACTTTAGTACTTATATTAGTACACTTGCGTCATATTTTTGTACTAGGTTTTCTGTCAAAATTAATTGACAATAAGTAATGTGTAATGTAGTATCTAAGCTAAACAATAATTATTATTAAGAAAGTTAATAGACCCATGCCCATATCACAAGAATCTCTTAGTATGTAAGAGTTGAGTAGGTATATATTTGTATAGTGTACCACCAATCCGAGCCATTTTTACCTTATTTTATTTTTCGATAATATTTATTTTTATCCTTATAAGAAACCATGATTATAGTACAAAAATGCTGTATATTTTTATATAAAACAATAATTTGACATATTATGACTTATTGGGACTAGATTTTGTTGGGCCAGTGAAAAGCATTTACTGAAGCTTCTATTTTCTGAGTAATTATTATCATTAGCCCATGCTAATCCACTGCCGGACGTCGGTAACTTCCGGGAGGCCACGCGGTAACTCATTCAGTGTCTGGATAATAAATGAGATAGAGGCGGCTTGTCGACTCGCTCGCTCACTTGCTGGGCAAAGTAGTAAGCAAATTGTGCATGTACTTGTATATCTTAAATCTCGAATTTGTCAAGTGAACTAGCCAACCCCAAAAAATTATATGAAAGTAGGATGCCTCAACAGAATTTACCAATAGTTTGAAATCTATGATGAAATATGCACATACTTATATGTATGTAAAACGCAATTATGCTGGGCATATCAACTGAGCAATTTTCTTTAATACACAATTTTTGTTTTGTATAGTTTGGTAAAATGCTCTTAGTCTAGAGTCTAGAGATCTACTCTAGATTTATAGAATTTTGTAATTCAAGAACGTGACAAGAAATGCCTTAAAATGTTGAAAATATAACTTTTTTATGTAACATGTTTACTGTAAAATAAAATGACAAAAATATAGAAAACAAATATTTTGATTCTATACAATATAATTTTTTACCATTTATTTTTGTATTTAGGTTTAGTTTGATTGTTAACTATTGAAAATTTCTTTCATTAATTAATAATTAATAGCTCACCCTTTTCCACCTGGGTAAACTGGAAAATATTTAGTCTCCACCATCCACCTTGTTAAATAACCAAATGGGACCGGTTAGGTTACATAGGACCCAGATCAGACTCTGAACACCCCGACTCCACACCTAGTCTTGTCACTACTACCCTTAGAGTGTATACAAAGATGCGGCAGCTAGAAGCTCATGGGAGGTCCTGAGTGGAGTGAGCCATGCGAGGCCAAGCGTAGCAAAGGGGGGAGGTGGTGAGAGAACCGAGCCGGCGACCTCCATAGTGGGTGGGAGTCAAAAAGTGCACCACGTTACAGGTGAGTCTATTTAAAAAAAAACTTCCCAACGTTCATCCAGGGTCTCGAGAGGTAGACGGTGGGTAAGAACTGGCAAAAAGTACGGGATCTGGATGAAATTTGGCTCATAAATAATAATAATGCACAAATTTCATCCAGATAATAGTATAGATCTACAATAACATGCTAATTTTCGTCCCGAGAAATCAATGGGGTCGGAAACTTGCGAAACGCTGCTATTATTCCATCATTCTATAAAAAATTTGATTAACCCCCGACTACCTCAGATTTGTTATCTGTACAACATTCTACTAGTCAAGCCCTTTCATTTGATACCCATATTAAGGGAGTTGTAAAAAATTATGTAATTCGCCATTTTGTGGTGGCGGCCATCTTGGATTTGAAATTTGTCATAGTGCAAAGTATTCTACTAGTTAAGCCCTTTCGTTTGATACCCATATTGAGGCAGTAGTGAAAAAAATAATGTAATTCGCCATTTTGTGGTGGCGGCCATCTTGGATTTGAAATTTGTTATAGTGTATAGTATTCTACTAGTCAAGCCCTTTCATTTGATACCCATATTGGGGTAAGTTGTGAAGAATTTTTTTTTTACCGCCATTTTGTGGAGGCGGCCATCTTGGATTTGAAATTTGTTATAGTGTATAGTATTCTACTAGTCAAGCCCTTTCATTTGATACCCATATTGGGGTAAGTTGTGAAGAATTTTTTTTTTACCGCCATTTTGTGGAGGCGGCCATCTTGAACCTATATTAACCAAACATAGCTAAGAACATCCGCACAAATATTTACCTTCAAATGAAAAAAAACGCATCGAAATCGGCCCATCCGTTTGAGCTCTACGGTGCCACAGACAGACACACACACAGACAGACATCGACGTCAAACTCGTTCGAAATCGTTCCCGATCTTCAGGAGAAGAAAAATACGTGACTTCTCGGGCAAGGTAGTGTAAAGCTGGAAAGTCTATTTAGGTACTATCATTTTCAAGCATTACGCAACGTCGATGGAAGTGATAAATACTCCACCAGCTATTGTAATAAATATAGGTAGGTACCTTACCTAGGGAAAGGGTTAATTAGCACAATGGGACAATAACAGACGATGTAGTTATTTGTATTGTTCATGTATTTCAATTAGGTACATTTCTTTTTTGCTTTACGTTTTAAACATTTGGCATCTACATTATCTAACAAACCTAGATTCATAGAAAGTTTCCTTTTCAGTAGACTTGGTTCATCAGATTGCTGATTTTGCTTCATAGGAAGAAGTCCTACTGCGTAAGGTATTTGATTATCACAATCACCATTTAAATTCTCATTTTCTTTGGGCTCTTCATTTTCTTTGTCACCGCTACTATTAATTATTCCATCCCATTCTTCACTCTTCACATCCATAGATTGCTTTATATCAGTGTTCTTATAATCCCTATTTGCATCATCATGGTTTTTAGGATTCGTCATTGTATTTTCATCGGTATCATTTCTACACGACTCGTCATTTATGTCTAAGCCATCCCATTGCAGACCGCTGGTCGTAATACTAGTTGATAAATCAGAGTTATTTTCGTTCAGATTTTGAGTTGTATCATTGTTTTCTTCGGGGGTTAACATGTCGCCGTCTGTGTTAGCAGAAGTTGGATTGCTTTTCTGAGTCATGTTCATTTTGCTCTCTATGCTCATTAAATCTTTTATAATTTCTTCCTTTGCTTGAGCAAACGAATTGGCATCGTCATCATTTCGCCTCGGGGTGGCTATCAAACAATCCAGATCATCTTTGAATACATTACTTTGCGGGAGCTGTAAGCTGAAGTCGTAACAATCTTCGCTCCTTCTCATAGCTTCTGTATTTAACGAGTTGAACTGTTGGTTCAAACTTTCATTCATCTGAGCACTTTTGCATCTAAAAGAGACATGTTGAAATTGGTGTCCAAAGAACTACTATTTGGGCATAGTTGTTCCATTACTCTCGCATCAGATAACTGTTGATCTTCATAATACTTTTTGACATCATCACTCATAGATTTAAAATACTGCATATCACCATCAATACATGAGAAATCATTAGCGTTCTCGTGATCTAATGAGTTAGCATTCTCCTGGAGACGGTCTAGAACCACGTAGTTTTGTTGTTCACCAAACGATTCCAGATTATCTGGTAGAATAGTGTTTAAGCTGTTCATTGAATCTTCGGGATTGTCGAATTGAGCCGAATCTTTAGAGTAGTCATTCTGTGGATAGCCTTTATTGCCGAGTATCATTTCTCCTCTTTCAATCGATTTCGATAAATCATCTATGCTCTTTATTTCGCTAGGGTCTGCTACCTTTTCTATAATATTAGGTTGCTCTATAACTTCGTACTGGATCTCGCTACTTTGTACCATGTCGAGTAGAACTTGTTCGTTGACGTTAATGTAGGAGCCATCGCCTGACTCGAAAAGTATCGGCAGATCTGTCGGAAGTCCGGCGCTTTTCAGCGCATTAACGTATTGGGACATGGCCGTGCTGATGCCATCGCCGCTGTTTTCGTTGGTAGAGTTAGTCGTGGTCGTGTTTGCGTAACTTGTGGGAATGTTTTCAGGAATGTTGTCTTTGAAGGGTATGTTGGGATCGAGGACATTGTTAGAAGAATTCTGATCCATATACATGAGGTCGTTGTCTATATTCATGTAGTTGTTCGATGATTCCGGGCCGCAGATGCTGTTGACTGCTTGGGATAACGTCACCCTGTCCATGTAATCCTGCAAAAATAGGTTTAAAATGAACCTGATCCTCTGAAAAAGTTAACTCTTTGGTTTTGTATTCGAAGAATATCCATTCTAAGTATTCTAACCATATCCGTTTCTATTTGGGGTGGCTATTAAACAATCATGGTTATCGCTAGAAACATACATACTTATCTACTTTTAGTATTACCGAATCATCCTGCAGATCTGTTTTTTTTTAATTCTTTGTTGGGGCTCTTACCTTAATTTTAAGTTTGTAGGATTAATAAGTTCTTCAGTAGTAAAAGATAATTATTAATGTAGGGCTAGAGAGGAATTAAAATGTTAACAATTTAGACAAAAGTAGCGTAATTTAACAAATGTAACGTGAAGAGATATGGGACCTGCATGTGCCTGGTCTGAAGATGTTTGAGCTGGTGGATGGCCTTCCGGGAGTCCTGTTCGCGTCGCAGCAGCGCGCGCTCGGCCGCGCGGCTCAGCGAGCCCGGGCCCTCCCAGCCGCCTGGCCGCTACACACGAGACATTTACACTGTTTATCTACTACATCTACATCCACTGTGTGTGAATTAGCCACCAATATTACAAATTTAAATAAAAAAAATAGGTTTAAAATGTGCCGTAACAAAAAATATGAAACTAAACATAATCAATGAACCATTAAGATTTATATCTTAGGTAGCATAAACAGCCCACTAAATGTTCCCAGTGCTGGGAACATTTAGTGGGCTGTTTCGGGGTCTTCTTTCGCAAGGAGAGAGTCAAGGCCGTAATCCACCACGCTGGCCCAGTACGGTAGATGGATGACACATGACTTCGAAAGATTTTAGGTAAATGTCGGTTTCCTCAAGGTGTTTTCCTTCACCGTTTTAAGTTAGCGCTATTACACACATAACTTAAAAATACATTGATGCGCGTGGTTAGAAGCCGGGATCTCCGGATTGGCAGTCGCCATCCTCCCGAGTAGACCTGCTGCAACTTGTCGTAGGTAGAGTTCCCATTAATTAGGGCTACACTTCTAGACTAGATCGAGTAACTAGTACTTGTCGATGTCCTCACGATGATTTCACCTTCACCGTTATAAGCAGCATTACGCATATTTATTTAAAATAAATATTGACGAGACGAGCAGGACATGTGCCTGATGGTAAGCAACATGCCTGCCACATAACAGATAACAGCACAGTGACCAACGCAACTATTGGAACATGAACGAGTCCAAATCATTACCTAGAACTGCACTGCGCTCGTCAACCAGAGACCTAAGATGTTAAATCTCTAAGCCCCATAATTTCTATTGGAAACATTGCCCTTCAAACCGGAACACATTAATGTTTGCACACTACTGCTTAGCGGTAGAATAACTGGCAAAGTTGTGGTACTTCCCCAGAAAGACTGCCAAGAGTCCTACCAATGACTTCGAAACCACAGCGGGGGGGCGTGGGATCTGAACCCGGGACATCCGGATCGGCTGTGTCCGTTCTCCCGACTAGACCAGCCGTTACTATAGGGTAGTGTCAAGATAGAAAACATATCTAAAGCTAAGCTGATAGAAAAGTATAGACTTTTCTGCCGGGCATCTTCCTTTCAGCCTTTCACGCAATATATCTCGTAACCATGTGTTGTCCTCACCCTAGCGCTTGGCCTCCCGCGGCGAGGTTTCGTAGACCGAGGTAGATCCGAGTAGTCGACATTTGACGAGCTTCCACTAGTTTCAATGTCAAATGGTATGCGAACCAACGTGTCCTGTTAAAAGCAAAGTTCAATTTACTTTGAATTAGATGTTCATTAGATCAGAGCTAATCCATCTTACAACTTAATACCAATAGACACGTACGAATGAATCTGTCGAAGGTAGGTAGTGTTATAAACTACCTCCTTACTCACCTATAGTGTTACGCTTCCAAAGTAAACAGATGTACGTATAGATAGCTTTCATCAACGAACACGATATACTAAATGGTATTTGAACGATTGAAACGAATAAGTTGTTACAACAAAACAAAACTTTCAAACTACCCTCTGTACTCTGTAGGTACACTCTAGTGGGAACACAGCAAGTTCTTTGATGAACAATGAACATGTTACGACAAATATTTATGTTACCTATGTTAGGTAAATAGACATGTATTAAATGTATTGAAAAATTAATTAATTTATTGCCTACTTAGTTTTAAGATTGCATACAAGTAACAATGGGTAAGCTGTTGTGTCGTATTCATTACCCGTATTTTACAGTGTTTACAGGCATAGATCGCAGAACTCAAGATTAGCCCTCACAAACTTCAGGGCGCACGGAATCATGTTAACGTTGGGAAGAGTGAGCCCACTCTTTCCTTGCTAGTCGGTTGTAGGAAGCGGGGGACGCCGGTCGTTTATAACTATCACTGATTTTGACCATTTTGAACATAAATAATGTATATTAAGATTATGCCTTCCTGTGCATTCAAAGAGTGTTCTAATAGTTATAGAAACTCAAATAAATCTAATAGAATTACATTTCATGCGTAAGTACAGCATTTAAAATTATTTTAAATATTTTTTAATTACACACCCATTAACACATCACCGTTTGACAGAGAGAATAATACCAATTATAACTAGCGCGAGCGAAATAGATGTCTTAGACAGAGACAGAGATGTCTTAAGTAGAGACAGATGTCACAGACGCAGTTTATTATCAATGTCAAAATGTTCAGGGCAAATCTTGAGTCCTTTAACAATCTTTGTTTACAGTATTTAGTAGTATTTTACAGTATTTAGTAGTATTTTTTTTGAAATTCCTACCTAAATACGTTTTCAGAAAAATACGTACTTTATTAGGTCTTCCAAACCCATCCATAGGCTGGTTGCTAGCTGGAGCCGGAGGCAGCTGAGTCGGTCCAGTTTTGAGGTCATTGTCCTAAAAGGTACGATGGTATGACTATAAGGAACTACAATTATGTTTATAGTGTTGTTCCGTTGTTATCGGTATTCTAGGACTCGCAGCGGTGCATAAGAGAGCTAACACAAGGCCTCTGCAGGACGTCTACTATTTTTGTACAAAAAACGTAATTTCGAAATAAACTCGCGACTTTCCTACTCTGCGTCCGGTTCTACTTCGATCCGTCGTAGAAGCCGAAGCGGTAACTTTCGTTACCACTTTCGTTATACCTACGTAAACTCGCTCTAAACTCTCGTCCAAATCCGTTCAATAGAACGGAAAGCATAGTGCGCATCCCTAACCAAGCCCTAGTCTTAACCAAGTTATCTATATGGTGCATTATTTAGCTTCTCTGTGAGGTATTGGACTGCTTCAGATGTGGTTGTGGTGATTATTTATGGGGTTAGACAAGTTGTTGAGCAGATTGAAAACGAGGAGTAAGGGAGAAGGCGACTTACTGAGTTACCATGGGAACTTGCCTGAGAGTGTTGATCAATGAGCGACTGTGGCGGCCTGTTTATGACTACAGGAGGTGTAAAAACGGGAAGTTCACCTGTGGATGTAACGTCAAAGTTGTGTTGAAAATAATAGTTTTAGTAAAAAGAAATACGTTCTACAGATAAATCAATTACATTAAAAAATAAATTGGAAACCATACGCGCAAATATTATTCGATATTCTATAAAGGAATAGGAAAAGTAAGGTTATATGTATGCCTTTTTTACTCATCCATTTACCTAATAGTAATCCATTAAATTGCCACAGTACCTAATATGCAGTGGGGGCCCTGTGGCGAGTAGGTATAGGCATAGGTTCGAATCTGACCTGCATCTATGAGTATTTTTTTCTAGTGCAGATTTACAAATCTCGTCATTCACCAATGACCGACGGTAAAGGTAAAAATCGAGAGGAACGCGGCATGATCCAAGAAACAAATTTCAATAACCAACCTCGTCTGCCAAACCGCGCTTGGGCCGTACGGTGGATTTTGACCTTAACTCTCTACTTGTGACAGAAAGCCCTTAGTTCCAAGAAACAATGTATACTTACCAGAGTTAGCAATGCCTAAGCCTTCTTTGGTAACTTTGGATAATCCTTTAATCTTGAGGAACTGAGCGGCTGAAACCAGCTCGTCCAAATTTTCCTCTAAACACTGGGTTTTCCCGCAGTACATGAACTCTACCAAACATTTCAGCACGCTGAACCGCATTTTAAGTATAATGAGGGGCTCCCCCATTTGTTTTTGCAACACTTCCTATTAAAAATAGATAAAATTGTTTTTATTTTTACTATGAGCATAGAATAGACAATATAGATGCTTTGAGCGTGTTTTATTGGGTTATTTTGTTTTAAATATCATATAGATGAATGAAAAAGTAATGATTTATATCTAGTTTATTAGATACTTACTTGAAAATACGCACTACTTGCAGCCAGCACAGCTTTGTGCACTCGCAAAGTATGAGAGCTGCACATCAGCGTCATATCCACCAGGGATTGTATTTGAAGCAGTTTGCCAAATCTAGACATCAAATGTTCCGAGTAATCTTCATAGTGAAGGCTATACCGTATAGGAGCCATTTCATTTATCTTAAAAATTAAAGTAACAGCCTACTATCAAGACCTCCTCGAATGACATTGATAAAATTGTCAAGAAAAACAAAAGAGCGAAAAATATTATGATTTTTTGAAATAAATTTTTGTGAGCTGCCAGATACATTTTTTTAAACATGAGATTCAATTACAAAACGTATGAAATAAGGTTTTATACATCTTGTATGTACTTAGGTAGGAAGGTATTTTACCTCTATGTAACCAACGGTAAGAATAGTTCACGTTATTTTTTTAACCGATTCAACCATCGGGATATAAGCACTCAGGTAACGTATTCCACAGCCTAGACGATAATAACAAAAGTAGAGTCAGACCTCTTCGCTCGTGTCCTTGGAACACCAATCATGAAACAATGTCGCTCTTTCAAGCTACGACCAGTTCGAGAGAAAAAAGGGTAAGGTGGTATTAGATCATGCAGATCAGTTGCACACTCTCCGAAGCGTCTCCGATAGAAAACCGATAAGTTAGCAATATGTTTCACTAGTTTTACTGTTTTCGTAGGGGAGGTCGGCCCAAAACGGGTAAGCTAAGGTAGGATGCCTAAAAACTAGTTTTTTGTAATTTTAGGGGCTTTTATTTTAGTTACATCTTATTTTCCTTTATTAAACTTTAACAAATCAGTCTCAAACAGAAAAAAATGTATTTTTTACTTGACAAATAAACAAAAAAACTAAACCTCTCCAAAAACCCGTTTTGCCCTGAGGGGGTGCCTAAAGCGGGTAAGGCTTTTGGGCAAAACGGGTAGTGATTACAAAACTGATATCAATCAACCTTAACATCTAAAATTGACTTAATTATTTCTTTTTTTAGACCTGGACATATACCACTTTTAATCAGCCTATAATACAAAACTCAAATAATTTAACATAATCCGAATCAAATGGACATTACTTGCATAATAGTGTATGTTTCATGGGCTCAGCACTCATAATCATCATATTTTATCCATGTCATTTCTTTTTATAATTTTGAATTATCTTCATTGCTCACTATCTTCAGTGGGATGTTGTGTTTTAGAGATCCAATTCTCTAAAATACACGGAGGCTTACATAGTGCTTTGCGCTTTGCGATTTCGGTTGGTGCGATTGAAAAACAAAACGATTGCACTAATAGAGTACTCGGAAGGTCGGACGCCTTTCACACAGGCAAGTGAGCTGCTCGCACATCTGAGCAGAAAAGCAGGTGAAACTCCCCGGGTGATAAGCGTGGATACGATGGCAATCGAATATTCAAGAGCGAGAGTCGCAGACCGGCTGGGTTGCATTGAGGCCTCTAAGCATCATGAGGTTATCGTTTACGAAGACAGGGGAGAAAATCTGAGCTTCCTCAGAGCCCTTTCGCACGACCAAACAAATGCAACTGACAGCTGGAGACATCCTGTTCCTAGTTCGACCATCCGAACCGGCTCCGAAAGAGTACAGCAGAGGGCAGCCGCGGAAAAAGCCTCAGCCAATCTAAATGGCAGCCGAGGCACCAACACGGCGTTCGTGACTGCTTTCAACGCAGCAGCAAGGAGCGTACTCCGAATCACATCCCATTCATCACCGCCCTCGACGTCAATGATCCCCAAAGCAGCTTCACAGCAACAAATGAGCCGAACGAGAGCCGACATGGGACAGGTTGAACCGCCCTTCTATGTCACGGCTTCGGAGCCGCGGAGACATGCACATAACGCCTTCTTCGAATTCATAGCCACACTGAGCGCGACACGACAAATCAACCTCAAGACCTGCTAAAACATCATACAGTCCTATAGGCTAGGAAGTGAAAGCCTTTTAAAGGCGAAACTCAAGGAGGCCGAAGCAGCCATTTACAATAATGTCACTTCCCGGGTCATCAAGGGAACCATTATAGGGCAGTATATGGTAGCTTACAGTGCATAAAATGGCTTCGTGACACTGAACGAGAGAGAGACAGAACTCGCGAGAGTGCCTGTTTATGCGACACCACCAAACAACCCAATTGTAGTTACTGCCCGATGCACCAAGATTATCCTAGACGATAAGATCCTAGAGATGGCCAAGACCATCGAAGGGAACGGAAACGTCAAAGCAGATTGAGAAAATTGGGAGGTACCAAGAATACAGTGGGTCAACGGAGTTCCAAGATGTGGAAAAACAACATGGGTGATTAGACACTTCCGACGTGGACAAGGATGCTATCATCACTACAACAACTGAGGCAGCAAAAGGTCTAAGAGAAAAGCTATCGCACCGAACCGGAAACCTGGTTAAAACCAGGGTGCGAACCATGGCTTCTGCTCTGGTAAATGGTTTCGGTAGAGAAAGTTTCAGTCGCCTCATGGTGGACGAAGCTCTCATGAACCATTTTGGAGCCATTGTGATGGCTTCAAGGCTGTCTTGTGCTGATAGTCCACTTTTCCTCAAGATCCATTGAAACAGGGAAAATCGGGTATGGGCAAGACGGGTACCCGTTTTACCCCTACCTGATTTGCCCAAAGGCATACTTTTTCATTGTTCATTAATAACTTCGAAACCGAAGCTACATATAACAAAACACTACTCTGAAACGAAAGTCAAAATATAAGAGAGTAATATAATCCTACTAATAAAAACGCGCAAGGAACTAGAATCGACTAAACAGCAAATAGTCAACCTTATAAATTTTAGCAGAAACAGTTAAAATCTTTGATGCAAAATTACCATGGGACCGCTTGGTTCAGATTCGTGAGTAGACTGTCTATGATTGGACGACGCGTGCGCCATCCTTTCTCATGCACACATTCGAACTAAATCCATAAGCGCGAAATTTAAAATTTTGGGCAGATCTCCCCTATACCTATTATATGTATCTTTTTACTTATTTAAATGGTGTGAACAATAAATACTTAATTATTATTTTCATTCATTCATACCTTTACATCAACCATATTGGAATCATAGGGTCACACTTGGTCTGGATTTTTATTATCGTTATAATAGTAATTTGTTGAAATTTACTCATACATTTTTTAATGCTGTGTTTCGGTTCGATATAAAAAACACTAATTCAACTTTAACTACCCAATTATGCATTTGCGTTCGCGATATTGCTGGGTAATACTTAAACTTATTATTAACTGGGTAGATATAATTAAAAGCCATAAATCATTCGAGTATTTTTAATTCTTTTAAAATGCAGAAAAAATAGTAAATGTTAGAAAATGAATTCATTACAAATTTGTATTCATCGTGAACATTAACTTAATTATAGTTAGAAATTAAAATAAATTCGGAAGAAAATTACAACAGACGTAACTTGTATAAGTATTTAAAACGTATTCTATCACAGGCTATGATTAAGTACTGTAAATCTGATGCATGTAAGACTTAAATATTATTCTATTGAAATCTATTTAACTATGTACTTTTTGAATTGGCAAAAAAGTAATGTAAATACGAGTTATTTAGATGCTTATAACAATCGATTAGTATTGAAAGCCCAGGTTCCGATTTAAATTTGTTTGTGATACCACAGATAATAATATTTATGGTGTTACAACACTAACGAACAACTCGTACTTACTTCACAGCATGGTTAGAGGTGAGGTACTCGTAAGGACTCGTGGAATGTATGGGTTAGGAATGTAATGATTTATTTGTTCATAAGGCACTTGGAACAAATACAGCGAGATCATGGTCTGACGTATATTCCAGAATACACATTGTTATCTGTTAAAAACAATTATTAGTATAATTTTAATTTATAATATTTGTCACTTCCGTTACGGTATAGTTACATTGACTATAAAACCATCAAATAGTCATTATAGAATCTAATCACAATAATAGTCGTTATAGGTCTAATTACTATAAATACACAATTAACACATACTTATATATATAATATTTATAAGGAAGAATATCGATAAAACTACGAGATAAAACAAGGTCAAGAGATATGAGGAATAACAAGTTGTGAAGGTTTCCGTGGATGAAAGAATCACTCACAGATGCAACGAGCAATGAGCGACAACAGCGCATACTACTGTAGCTGAAATACGCACACTAACACCTCCGTTAGCATCTTGTTGTTGTGAGGCATCTTCAGAAATAAATCTGAATTATAGTTCTGAGTTTGGCCACATATAGCGCCACCTACTTTTGAGTATTTGCATGTTGAAAACGCCTTAAAGGTAGGTAGGTAATCAGTGCAACTCCTAGCCGAAGGTATCTAAAATTATGTAGTTTATGGAATATTTCAGTTCGATTTTTGAAGTGAAAACCGCTTTTGGGACACCACACAGATTTTTGTGGGCTGGGAACTGTGAATGAAGCTCATCGTCGCGCCCGTAAATGAAAGAAATCTTCGGGTGAACTCGAGACCACTATGACCATTTTACCATGCTAACACTTGTCTCCGTCGTCGCTCTAATAAAATAACAATTCTAAAGACACATATTATAGAGTTCATTTAAATTGCTGTATTTGTCACATGTCCTAAAATACTAAACAAAATTTTATATTTTTAATCCATGTGAGACCTCACAATAGTATCTTATGACTGTATTCTTTCATCCGTATTTTGCATTCGTGCATCCACATTTGTAGTAAGCGTTAAAATACAAATTTGTAACATTTCCAATACTTTTAGTATCATCTTAGAAATCAGTTCCCTATAATTAGCTTTTACGAGATACCCTTACTTCCCTACGACAAAGCTCATAACGACGCACGCAGCGGCGTAATACGAAATACTGCAGGTAACACATCTGAGATAGAATTAATTTGTAACTGTAACAGTCTGCTTTCGCATCCAAAAAAAAAAAATTAAAAAAATACACTCGAAGGCGGGAAAACTAACAAAAATATCATCTTTTTTGTACACTAACATCTAGACAGCGTATTAATTACAATTTTTAAATACTTTTACTCACTACGATATTGTCTTACTAAGTGGAATTACACACTGAGGTTCCATCTCAGACATAGCAAATAAACGTACCTCTGTTGGTTCCAACATTATAGAAAAATATTTTTATTGGTAAACTGCACTGTACTTATTGGAGTAATAGTCAGGGTTACATAGGGTTCGATGTACCTATTCCGATTCTACGTATTTGCCGGCAATGAAGGAAGATAGAATAGAATGGTTACAATAACAATTGAATTAAAATGAAAGAACGCTATACATTTAACAATCCTGTTCTGTGAATATTGCCACATTGCCATCTGTGTGACATCTGTGAAAACTTGGAACTGTCAAAATCTAGGTCTTAGACAATTTTTTTTCGTTTGATAGAATTCGAGTATCTCTCTAAGCTCTCCACTAAGTCTGTGAGTCTGTGATAGAATTCTCCAAAAAATTACTAAGTACAATCAGAAAAGGGCGGGAAACGTTCGAAATAATAGAGAAAAAAAATTTTGAGAACTTAACGTTAGCCATGGCAACTGCAATAAGCAAGAAGCCAAATCCTCAGTGGAAGAAGGGGTTATTGAAAACCTGATACAAATGGTGATTTAAAGTGTATACACAGTGTATACTACATACCACACAAAATCGTTCATTTAGGCAAATATGTAGAAAGACTACACAGATCATCTCAAAAACGAATTAGTACAAAACACGTACAATATAAATGGCAGTATTCATTAATCAGTTTATATGGCTGTAAGTATGCATAGAGTAAGCACTAAAAGAAAAAAATTAAATAAAAATACCTATATCATATCTAGGGATGTTAACACTGATCACAAATTAATGTTTAGTGGTAATTGTAGGATAGTTTGTATTCATAGAATATCGAAAATCACATTTTTTATAATTTAATATTACTTAGTAAATTTATTATAAATGATTTTAAATGCTATATTTTTAATCTGTTATCACGTGACTGCAAACGCCAATATGGCGTATTGCGTCACTAGTCGCAAAACAAGCCGTCGAAGATTGACTAGACTAGTTTACTTTTCTGCATTTTTATTATAGTTTGCGATCTTAGCGACGACAACTTTTTATTGTTTAACTTTTTGTATTCAAATAAAAAAAAAAAACACATAAACTGGACATAAAGTTATGAATCGCAACCTATGTTTTGCGACTAGTGACGTCATGTCAGTCGTTAATGTTTTACCGGGAAAATTCAAAATTACCCTATTATTGTATATTTACTCATCGAAAATACTAATGTTTTTGAATCAAATATTTCTTTTATGGCAAACAAGAGTCAATCTTCCAAATAAAAACAATTCCGAAAAAATGTTAACATCCCTATTAGATTGTAAAAATCATCTTAGGTATAAGTACCTATGTTAATTAACCCTGACCAAAATTATTAATGACAATAGTTACTTACACATAATGATTGTAAGTGCCTTTATTATGTAGGTAAGTGAATGGTTTTAGTAAATGATACGGAGATTGACAAGATAATTGACAGCAATGACTATAAAATAATTATTTCGTAAAAATAAGTATAAAAGAACCCAAATACAACCGAAAAATAGAGCGAGATAGTTGTAGACCAGTTTCGTTACTTCTGCTAAGTATGTTTTTCTATAATGTAGATATACCTACTTAAAAGTATGATTTGACTATTGTGACAAAAGTTCGGTCCATATTGACAGTACTACCATAAACCATAAACCCAACACAAAGTATTTAGATCCTTCCAGTAGTTTTTTTTGTTTTCAGAAAAAAAGGTAGTATGTACCTAGGTATATTTATTTCGATAAACAGTTTACGTAGATACATAATATATAAACAAATGCAGTTCACATTCTTCCACAGATTTTTTCGATTTTTATCGATTTTATTCAACAATTCGGTTATTATTTTACAATAGGCGACTTTGTAATATAATAGTAGGTATGCGAGTTGACATAGAATACGAGCCATCGGATTAAATTGCGGATTTTAACCTGTCCGAAAAATTTCACAGAAGCAATGAAACTGGTCTAAAAGTTTATAACATTATGAACACTTTACATGGGCTTGAGTAGATTTGTACAATACATAGCTTGTAGAAAAAATAGAGATTCACCTTAAAGAGATCGCACAGTGAAACTAGACCATCGCCAGCCTGCGACGAGCCCTCCAGCGCTTTAGATTAATATCATAAATAACATTAGTATTCATAAGATCATTAATATTAATACGAGGAAATCGCGAATAAATTACAGTCGTTAATTTTAAATTAAATGCACTTTCCGGCGTCACTGCGCGATGGTCTGTTTCAGTGTCTGACGTTAATAATTATCCCTAGCAATTATATTAAGCAAATTACAATATTTACAGGGTTCAGTTCGCTCTCGAGTCACTAATACATGTACACTTTGTTCGTCGATTATTAATAAGTATCACTAGAGTCGCGCGGCACGATCAGTCGTCGATGATTTTGAGGAAGTCCTCCGGAGAGACGTGGAGGTCGTCGGGTGCGCCGGCCGCGTCGGGGACGGAGTGCTTCAGCTCGCCGAACGTGTAGGTGGAGCGCGGGCGCGCGGCCGGCGCGGGCGCGGCCAGCGACGCCTCGCAGTCCAGGCTGGCGCGCTTGTTCCAGCAGAACGGCGCGCGCGGCTCGGCGCCCGCCGACATCGGCATCGCCAGCTGTACGCGCGACCGGCACAGCTCGTTGTCGCTCATCTGCCGCTTCAGCCGGTCCTTGCCCACCACCAGCTGGAAGCCGCGTGAGCCGCCGTCGCCCGCCAGCTCGGCCTCGCTGAGCTGGCGGCGCAGCCTCGGCCCGACCCGCTCGCGCTCCGCCAGGCTGTTCTGGCGCGCGTGCGGCCCGTGCCGGCTGCTCGCGGAGGAGCCGCTCGTGTCGGTGCCCGCGGTGCCGGCTTCGTTCCCGTTGGTCCTCCGCAGCGACTCTATGACGCTGTAAAAATGTTCGATGTCGGCGGCGCTGTCGTTCCTGGCCACGTTGGCTGTGCTGTGCCGCGTGCGCGCGCGCGCCCGCGGCAGCGGCCCGTGGCTGGCCTGGCGCGCCACGCCCGCGCCCGCGCGCCGCCGCGGCATGCTGCAGCTGCGCGGCACGAGCGCCTCCTGCGACATCGTCACGTTCTCGTACACGTGCCCGCCATCCTCTTCCTGGGGGATGAGGTTCTGCCGACTCTCGGTCGTCTCTTTCTTCTGACCGACAGAGCTGCTCTTCTTGTGCCCGATTTTGTTTTTTAGATCGGGTATTTTCTTGGTCAGTTTGCAATCGCTGACGCTGCGCGGTAACAAATTCTCGTAACCGTGAGCGGTGGTCTCTAGTGTTTGTGACTTATCTAATTTCGGTGCGCTGGGAACGGCGGCTGCGTCCCCTACTCTCGTGGAGTTCGAATGCTTAGGAGTTTTAGTGGCAGGATTGGGTTTGGCGAGATCGGCCGGACAGGTTTGCGGAGACAGCGTCTCGTTTCGCTTTCTGTCCAGGTCGGGCTTGGAAGATTTGTCGAGAACCACTTTCGTTTTGTCGCTCTTGCATATTTTGACGCTAAATCTGAAGGGAGGTTTGAACACTACTTGCAGCCTGGCTTTCTCACCGGACAGCAGGTTTGTCGCGCTCTTGGACGGTCTAGTTTTACGTGAAGTTTTCTGAGCTTGTCGGTGACTCCTCTCCGTGAGTCCCACCGGGATAGACTTAGATTTGGGGATGACTGTCGGTTGCGGAGAACTGAGTAGCCATTTCTGTACTTTCGTCAACGCTTCAGTGTCCTTCACAGGCGAAGCGGAATGTTTCTGCATCGCACTGTAGTCGATGGTTTCTTTCTTCAGTTTCGTCTTTCGTTTCTTAATCTTACCCTTGTGTTTAGACAATATTACGTGTTTGGGCGATTTGCCTTCGGAATTGGTAACAATCATGGCGCTTTCTTTTGTGACTTTAGGTGCTTCATCTATTTTGGCGGGATTACTTGGCTTCTGGAAAAGAATATTTACAAATGAATGAGGAAAAATGTTTAAATAAATAAATATATATATGTATGTAATATATATATTTATAACGGCCGGAAATTACTTACTCTCTTTTTGTTAACGTTATGAGAAGGTGAAGATTTATCGCCTTGTTTGGATTTTGTTAGGTCTTTCTTGTTGCGGTATGCTCTGGTTCTCAATGCTACTTTCTTCTTCAGAGGGAGCTTTGACCTGCAAATAAGTAGCAAACTTTTAAATTTTGACCAAATATATATATATCTTTAAAAATCTACTTAATAGAAAGTTAGGAAGCTCTACATTTTACAGTTAATATCTAGAGCAAATAGGTATGTATATTTGGAACTAATCCCAATTTTACTCATTCTTATAATAAACTAAAATATAAATTAAAACTTCGACAAGATTATCACAAGCGTGGAAGACGATAATCAGAAGCTCATATTAGAAGATTTACCTACAAACCCAGTTTCGGGTTTATCTGTAAGTACAAAATATATTTGTTAAAACTGTGGTGATCGTAGGTTTGAACCCCGCTTTCAACTCTGGGTATGTTTCCAAGTGTAGATATACGAATTTGTGATCACCACTACTTTTAACGATGAACATCGTGAGGAAATTCGGAATCTTCCAAGAAAGACATCTTTCGAGGACATGTGTCATCCGCCAAATCGCACTTTGCATGGCTTTGCAAAGCCTAACCGCTTTGACTCTTTTGTGAAAAAAGGCCTGAGTGTCTACCGTCTTACTAAACCTGTCTTAGCTTTGAAATAGATCTCTGTTTTCTTTTCGCTTGAAATTATAGAGACAGCAATAGCAACACCAAAGCCGATTTGGTTTTACGGTAGGAGGGATGGAGTCACACCAGTGGAAACATAAAATATTGTGCTTTCGCTACAAACGATATTAAGCATATGTTTACCTGACAGCAGTGTGTACTATCAAGCCGTTATTGTCAGCCGCGTCGGGAAGTCGGACGGTTTCCGTCGTGGACGAGTGGATGATGGTCACCGACTTGAGCTTCTTCCCGTGACGACCGAAGTACCGAGTGCTGCCCACCTGTAAACGAACACCCAACATTCAACATCACTTGCCATCATTATCATCATCATCATCAGCCCCAAGACGTCCACAGCTGAACATAGGTCTCCCCCCTAGATTACCACAACGAACGGTCCTGCGCAACCTGCAACCAGCGGCTTCCAGCGACCTTTGTGAGGTCATCTGTCCGTCTAGTGGGAGGCCGTCCAACACTGCATCTTCCGGTTCGTGGTCGCCACTCGAGAACCTTTCTTCCCCATCGGTTGTCAGTTCTGCAAGCGATGTGGCCTGCCCCTTGCCACTTCAGTTTGCTTACTCTTTGAGCTATGTCGGCCACTTTCGTTCTTTTGCGAAAATCCTCATTACGGATTCTGTCGCGCAAAGAGACTCCGAGCATAGCTCTCTCCATAACTCATCATTATACATAATCCTAAAAAGTAGCACAAAATTATTTTCGCCCCTAATTAGCATAAATTAACGTCGCGTACTATTGTCCTTAATATTATGGTTTTGCTAATGACTGGACAGATGACACTAAAAACTCCAGGCGTCGCGTCGGGACAATTTCATTATTTTCATTTCACCGGGCTAGCAGTTTCACCATTCCTAATTATTGATATTACCAAATTGTTTTGCTGACTGATTGGCTTGTTGGCTGATTGAAGTATTACTGACTGTAAACTGTTATCAAACTAACTAGTTATCTAGGAGTGGTAGGACACTCTTCTTTGCAGAGTAATGTGTTAAAGCGGAGCACAGTAATGTGCTTATAGAATAGCTAGGACTTAAATAGCTACTACTCTGTGTAAAAGAACACAATTAAACATTTTGATTAACCCCCGACTACCTCAGATTTGTTATCTGTACAACATTCTACTAGTCAAGCCCTTTCATTTGATACCCATATTAAGCGAGTTGTGGAAAATTACATGTATTTCGCCATTTTGTGGAAGCGGACATCTTGGATTTGAAATTTGTCATAGTGCAATGTATTCTACTAATCAAGCCCTTTCGTTTGAAACCCATATTGAGATAGTAGTGAAAAAATAATATAATTCGCCATTTTGTGGTGGCGGCCATCTTGGATTTGATTTTTTTATAGTCTATAGTATTCTACTAATCAAGCCCTTTCATTTGATATCTATATTGAGGTAGGTTGTGAAGAAATATTTTGTCCGCCATTTTGTGGTGGCGGCCATCTTGAATCGATATTAACCAAACATAGCTAAGAACAACCGCACGAATATTAACTTTCAAATAAAAAAAACCGCTCCGAAATCGGCCTATCCGTTTGAGCTCTACGGTGCCACAGACAGACACACATACACAGACAGACAGACAGACATCGACGTCAAACTTATAACACCCCTTTTTTTGCTCGGGGGTTAAAAAAGGGCAAAGAGATTAGTCATCTTATATCTCTGGGTGACGAACGCAGTGCAATGCTAGGCAGTGATTTGGGTTCTTTCATGTTCAAGTAGTAATGGCACTGTGGTGTTATGGGCACGATGTGGATCTTGCTTATCCCATCAGACGGATGTCTTGCTCGGCCCGTCATTAGCTTACTTACCCCATCAGGCGGATATCTTGTTCGGCCCGTCATTCTATCTCAAATCAAGAACCTCCAATACCACGTTAGTATTCAGACTTTACACTTTTCGAGACGACCAGAATCATATAAGAAAAAACTACTTATGTGTCAGGTAGCTTATACTTAGCAGATATCAATCTACCATAAACAGGATGTGTCTAAAGGTTATCAAAATCATGGTAAGGTGTCTAAAATGAGAGTACTGGTGTGTTTCTAGCGTTGTGAGTAAAATATTTTCAACTTGATAATTATCGAGCTTTTTCTAAATTACTCGTAGCATAATATTAAAATCTAACTGTAGCCACATGTGAGCCTACGCCATTGGCGTTAGTAAGTACCTACTTTCCTCCCGACGTTTTTGGTGATGAAATGTGTTGAAGTTTTTATAAATGTGAAGCAGAATCGAGGATCCTGCAGCATTTCTGCAGGGAAGTTAAAAAACAAACCTGATTAGAATAAGATAGAGATTGTTCGTTATTATGCCCGAGTAAGATTAAAATAAATAAACTCAGTAGTTAAATTAACTTTCAGTAAATCTTTTCTGGGTTGCGTTTTTCAAAACATTTTTATTTCCTAAGTAGACCACTACAAGTTTCATATTTCTCTAAATCAGAGCATCTGACTCACATTTTGGAACCAGAAGTCAGAAGTAGATATATAACAGTCTACCGGAAACAGTCATGTCAGCCTCAAGTTTCGGTAGCTTCAAAAACAGATTATAGTGCTGATTTATAGTTACTGCGAGTTCTTAAAAACTGATGGTAGGGCTAGGATAGAATTGTAAAAATACATTGCTCTTAACGTATCTGTATGATAATTACTGTAGGTTATACTGTTTAAGCTCTTACTTTTGTGTTTTTTAATGTTATTCACTAATTGAAATGTAAATTGTACGTTTATGAATTACCTAGTATCGAGTTTATAATAAAAAGTTACGGCTGCAAGTCGGGAGCAAGGCGCGGCGCCAGCCGATCCGGTGGCGGTGGGTTTAAAATCACGCGCACCACTGTCTTATCGAAGTTATGTGCGTAAAGCCGTTAACTAAAAAAAAACGATGAAGGAAAACATCGTGAGGAAACCGACATGTATCTAGAATCTTCAGTCATGTGTCATCCACCAAACCGCACTGGGCCAGCTTGGTGGATTGAGTTGACTCTCTCCTTGCGCGAGAGAAGGCCCCGAGTATCAGCAGTGGGAACATTTAGTGGGCTGTTTATGCTGAGATTATGATATAAAGCGGGGTACTCACGAGTAGCGCGATGACGGCGAGCAGGATGAGCAGCACGGCGTACCAGTGGCGCAGCATCCAGCGCTTGAAGCCGGCGATGCTCTCGTCAGACAGCAGCAGCTTGCGCAGCGTGGCCAGCGGGCCCGACGGGTCCACCTCTCGGCAGCGTTGGAACACGTCGCAGTAGCTGCAACATATATTATTATTATTTTAATAAATAGTAACGAGACGAGCAGGACATGTGCCTGATGGTAAGCAACATGTCTGCCACATAACAGCACAGTGACACGCAGCTATTGGAACATGAAGAGTCAAATCATTAACTAGCACTGCACTGCGCTTGCCACCCAGAGATCTAAGATGTTATATCTCTAAGCCCTGTAATTTCACTGGAAGCGCTGCCCTTAAAACCGGTACCGATTGTATATTACTGCTTGGCAGTGGGATAACTGGCAAAGGTGTGGTACTTCACTTCCCAAGGCGTACTCTGCTAAGAGTCCTACCACTATAAAAATATTTTACTAGCTGACCAGGCGAACTTCATTTCATCATTTTAGTATGAGAACTAACGTGGTTATAACACTTTAGGTATTTGTGATATATAGTCAGTTAAGGCGGACTAGACTGACTGTATGTCACGTGAGTTACCCGCATATTCATTTAAAACTCATACCACCCATATTTTTGTTTTCTACATTTTCAGATTTTTATGCTATACCAACCATGTCGCGACAATAACGACTTAAAACAAAGAATCAGCCAATTTGGTGCAGTCATTCAAAAGTTATGACCATCCATTTTTACAAATAAAGATAAATAAATAAATATTGGTGGACAATTCACACACAACACCATCTGACCCCAAACTAAGCAAAGCTTGTACTATGGCGGCCAGATAGCTGATATAAAACAATACGCGGGTATTTATGAAATATAATCGGCGGCGGCCTTTTTCAAGGAAAGTTCACGCGCACTGATCGCTGCCTCCAGCGCAGTGATCAGTGGCAGCAACAGGAACACAGCAAACAAATGTTTGCACAGTTCTGCTTGGCTGTAGAAGACTGACAAAGGTGTGGTAGTTCCACCGAAAGCCCAACAAAACAAAGAGTTTGTATGATAAAGAGTTATGCTTATTTAATCTTACCCGTTGTAATCATTGCAAGGTGTCCCGGGCTTGGCGTACATATCCGGTACATCGAAGGGAGCGGTGTTCCAGTGGAAAGAGGAGAGGCAGGGCCCGCCTTGCTTGCGACAGCAGAGCTCGCATGCCGACTTCGGGTCCTCCTTGCGAGGCGCGCACTGACACGACTCCAAGCCGTACGCCAGGCAGATGGAGCCGGTGCACTCCTGAAACATAGTCATAAAACTATGAGTCATGGATCTTAGTAACAAATTTGTTGTAGAGAAGTTCGAACCTTGGTTTATTATACGAGGTACCTATGTTATATATATACGAGGTAGGTTATATATATGAGGTTATGTACAAATGCTTTTTTGTGAGAAGAACCGATGTTTCTGGTATTTTTAAATGAAACTTATTACATCACCTCAAAATGTTTCGTCCATCTATTGCATGGCGCGTGACGGTCGGGGGTGGAGTTGGGGTAAAGTGAAAGAAGCTCGACAGAGCCCAGGCCAATATGGCGGCGTTATTCGTTAAGTTACTTAAATTACCTAACTTACTTAAATCGAATAATTTTCAAATTTTTTTTAGTTAATTGTCAACACTGCGAAAATAGTTTTACTTTTACGATGGTTTCATAGAACCACACAATCGTTTTTCTTGTCAAACCTAGATTGAATAAAAGCTTTTGGAGCATGTTATAAAAGCTACTGTTGTAGTCACTTTATTCTATCAAGCTTGTAACAAAAAGCTTATCCGTCCTGTCAGTTTCATGTAGTTTGATGATCTCAGAACTGCAGGAAGAACCTTTGTTTTCGTCAAACCAGTGCGTTAAAAAAAAATTGGTTGTCTGTAAAGTGGGTTGGTTTACGGACGATAGTTTAACGTGACAACATCACAACAAAATATTGATAGATGCGGCGCAAGAACCGGGACACTTTTTCGTGCATACAGGCGGCGTTTATAGATTTATTAGACGTTGTCTCGTCAAAAAAAAAACGTATGTAACTTACTCCCATGTAGCAGACGAGCTCCTTGTCACATCGCGTCCTGTTGGGCTTGTGTCGACTCGTGGGGCACGCGGCACGTTTCCCGTCGCAGTGCGCGGCGTCTCGGCAGCCATTATCGGAGCGGCACTTGTCACCGAACTTGAGCGTGCACGATGCGGTACAACACGGTCCCTGGATGGGAACAGTTACATTTAGTAGATACAAATTCAGAAAAGCAATATTGTTTAATTACTACGCGTATGTCGGTTAAGGGATAAATCTAACGAATAAACCTTAACCATATCGGCAACGTCTGCGTTAATAATCTGAGTTACGCGGACGATGTGGTGCTCCCTTAGTCCCTCGATCAATGGGTTGAGACAGCTATTAACAATATGTGAAAAATACGCAGCTGAGCACGGTCTTACATATAATGTCGAGAAAACTGAGATGATGGTGTTTAGACATGGGAAAGGCCCGGAGAGAATACCGGATGTATATTTGAGGTGTTCACCGGTAAAGGTCGTTAGGCAGTTTAGGTACTTGGGCCACATTTTGACGGAGGATCTGAGGGACGACGTAGACATGGAACGGGAGAGACGGAGCCTGTCCATTAGGTGCAACATGCTTGCGCGCCGGTTTTCCAGCTGCAGCATAGAGGTCAAAACCACTTTGTTTAAAGCCTACTGTCTATGCCTGTACACGTGTCAGCTGTGGACAAAATACACTCGCAGAACGCATCACACCATTAGGGTGCAATACAATGATGCTTTTCGCATTCTAATGCGAAAACCGCGCTTTTTGCAGCGCATCAGGCATGTTCGCCGATGAGCGGGTTCCGGATTTCTTCGCCGTCATCAGGTCCCGAATCGCATCTTTCTGGGATGGGTTGAGAAGATCGCAAAACGGCATTTTAAAGTGTTTAGTGGACTGCTATGGTAGCCCAATTTTTAAATCGTGGAGGACAACGCATCAGAGTGCGAATCGTAAATAAATAGATAAATGTAAATGTATGACGATATATTATGACGAAGTTGTACGATTTGAATACTTAGTATGTTTTTAATAGTATTTTAATTTTAATTTTGTGTCTTGATCTATGGGTTGTAATGTTATTTTAATTTACCTGAAATAAACATATTTTTTTTTTTAAATTTATTTAAAGGCTACTTTTGAAGCCTTGCCAAACATTGTTTCGGTCCATTCAGGCACATAACGCAGCCGTTCAAGACAGGCTTGGCAACCAGCCTCGCAAGGCTACTTAATCAGTCAGTATTCGCTGTCTCGCGAGGCTACTTAATCAGTCACTATTCCATGGTGTGTGTGGGTGGTTAGGCTGATATCAAACTAGCTCATACCTGACTAGGGCTGCAGACGCTGTGCTCAGTGAGGGTGCAGGGTTTGTAGTGCGGGCGAGCGGCTTGGGGCCTGCAGCACACGTCCGTGCACTCAGAGGCCCAGCCGCAGTCGCACTCTTCGCCTTCCTCTACCACACCATTACCGCAGATGGCTGGCTGCGGCTCTGAAAGACCAGAACAAAAACGTTAGTGGCTAGAGCTGAGCCTGCTCCTTTTGAGCTGTTAATCCAATTATCGTTAAATGTTTATTGCATATTATAGCACCTTATAGCAATAAGAGAGCATGCTACAACTTAGGAACAGATAGTTATGCAATGAGTATGCATAATGATGGATAATATCGAAGCGTATTATTATTTTTTGGACATAAAAGCCAAACAGGCAACGGACCCTTTGATAAAAACTTAGTGTAGTGTAGAGTGTTTACTACCGTATAGAGGTATCTTTCGAAGAGATTCTAAATTGCCTTTGTTTCAGCAGCCCAGGTCAAGTGTCATAGGGAAATTCCGGGGTTGTAAACTGATTCGGAGCCCATAAGCAGGTGGAAAAAATCATATGAAAATACGTTGTGAGTTGTGATGATATCACTGTAATATCAGAGTTGGTCCTACTCTGAAAACATATACACGATGATTACAACGCATCTCATTTGACTGTCCCCACTAGAAGTAATAATGTATTACAGAAAACAGTTAAAAGAACATAGTATTTTTACCGGTGAAGCATCCTTTGGGCGACCTGGCCTTGTTATTGAGCACGGGGTCTATGGCCCGCAGCGAGCAGGGAGAAAACTTGTTGTTGTTTTTCCGATCGCCGCTGGTGGCTCGTGCAAACATTATGTAGTTGCCGTCTTCGCCAAATGGAGTGCACACTTCTGGGTCGTGCTGAAAAACGAGAATGGTAAGTTATGAAAACGTAAGAGACTGTTCCCCTCTGTTTACAAAAACAAACCCTATTGTCGTTTGGACCATTGTTCCTTTGTGACAATCCCTTGGGATCAGACTTTAACGCAAATTCCAAATGTAGGAAAGCTCTGGTGTTCGATGTGTCAGTCAGGTGACAATATGTTAAACATAAAGTGTGTCTAAAATATTAACTAATAAATCTAAAAAAACCTTTGTCCATTCAGAAGAAAGATATAATATGTATGTAGTTTGTTTCGAACTAAAGGCGTTTCGATTAAGTGACTTGGTTATTCAAGTACGCGTATTTTTAACGGCAATTCATCAAGTAAAAGGTTCTACTACAGAATACTTACAGGAGATCCGAAGTTATGTCCGATTTCGTGAGCTAGTGTGACGTGCGATACAGCCGGGGGGACGTGTTTCCCGTAGTTCAGTAGCGTCACTATGCCTGTATTCAGAGACTTCATGCTGCCGCGGTAGTGCTGGAAATGACACACTACGTTCTTAACACTAAAATAGCATTAAATATAATTTTTGAAAATTTGTCAACAGATAAAATCTACTCTCGTAGATGTTTCGTGATACCATCTCGTTATACTTGTACTATATATCTAGTTATATATATATGTATATATAATAGATCAAAGTTTATGTTTAACGTTTTTGTAGTTTGCTCATATGGTCTCTAAAATAATGTAGAATTGATTCTAAGCATGTCTTAGATTATTTATTGCTTTATTTAGTTGTATTCTGACTGTTTTTTATTCATATTACATTTACCCAGAATAAATTTAATACTGAAATAATCTAATGCAAAAAATTACCAAATGTAGGAACGGAGTCCGTCAAAAACAGGGTTTAATCTTAGTGTTTTATTCAGGAAACAAACAACGGGTGTGATATGGCTTAAAGGTAAAAAAGACACTTTGTGTTATAGATATTTTGTGATACCACACAGAAACAAACAATTGATAAGTAAAATAGTCAATTGGTTGATTTAATTACATATTTCAACGTTATTGCATGCAGACCTTACCCCATTCTTTTCACAGACACCGCCAGCGTTCTTGAGGTCCCCTGTCCAAGCCAAGCCCAACGTACCCATCTCGAAATCGCGGTACGTAAACATGTACGCTAAACAAAATGCGTCGTAGTCCTCCTCTGCAACAAACAATTTATTATTAATTCAATATCAATAAATCTTACCCTAACAAGAATCGAATGACGGAGTACACTTCGGAATTACTTGTAATTTATTAACCAAATTGCTTCGTTCAATTGAGCCCCAGAGAGCCGTTCGTTCTTCTTTAATATCGCGATTAAAACCAAATTGAATTAAATACAAACCTGAAAAAAGTTCCAAGTACTTCTCTACGCCGTAATTATTTGGAAATCTGTAAGCGGGGTCTTTTAGAGCGTCTAACGTATGAACCTTTATTCGCTTGATCATAAACGTGATGTTATCAGGCTTGCCGTCTTGATTGAAGTCTGTAAAATACAAAGTTTATTAACATTCTCGTCTTCTATGTAATTAAGGTTAAATTTATCTCAAAGTTTTGAAATTACCTGTTACTTTATAAATAGCGTTAACTTTCTGTACATGTCTTGTCATGACCTCAATACAGGCTTCCTCCGTGCCGTACCTTTGGTAAAACATGTGGTCGGCTTGTAAGTAGACGAGACATGTCGTCTTTCTCGGGTCAACTGTGGCCCTCTTGTTTACATGTCTACCATCGTCGCTCGCATTCGCTGACAGTACAGTATATCCTACTGGCTCTTTCTTAACGATATCCTTACTCACGGTAACAACGCCAGCTTTCGTTTTTATCACTTCGACGTGTGTCTTTGGCTTCGGTCTCGATTCCTCAGAATCGAGTCGCACCTTAGTTATGAGGTTACTCTTATCGATTTTGGTTTTGGGTTTCCGCGTGCTTAACTTATCGAAATGGTCACCATTGCTCGTGTAAGGAACATCTAAATCTAAAGGTAGATCTGGGTTTTTCTTTGGCTCGTCGTCTTGCATTTCGTCTTCGGGGAGCCATCGTTTTTTGCGGTGGTGTAATTCTCCTCGTAAGTCTTCTGTGTGATTGAGAGCGGAGTCTGAGATGGTTATTTGTTCGGTGAAGTTGAATAGTTCGCCTTGAGCTCCTATGGTTCCCTTTAAATGCAGAAGGTGAGAGGCGCATGGAGTTCCGCTTGCATCGTCTTGCGGATGCTGGACGTCTGACCTCCTGTAGATGACGCTGTGCATAGAAGGATGCTCGACGTTATACCTAGACACCGGTTCTATGTAGTACTCTTCCGTGGGTGTCCAGATCGTTCCATCGAAGAGACCATCTCTCGTGATCACGCCGTATACGTGAGATGAATCATCACCTGAACAACAATAGATGTTTTCTATAAAATAAAGTACAGCATTGATTGTCACATAAATATTTTAAAAACAATTAACCCAATCGACGCTATTTGGGTAAGCTTTGGAGATACGAATGTTGAAACAGAGAAATAAATGGCCGACTATATTTTATGCAAACTAATTCGAAGTGCAAAGAGCCCTGGGACTCGATGAATTAAAATCACAACTTGCAGTCGCAGCGGGAGAGGTTGAAACCGCTCATAAATAACGGTAATTACTGGCCCCGACTCGCACCCCGCATTCACCCTTTGTTCATTTTCTAACAGAAGAAAACATCGACAGGGAAACGTTCGCCCCTGTATTGCATGGTCTACGGCGACGTCTGATGGATGGGATAATTAGTATAAATGAGTTTCGTCGTCTTCAACGCGAACATTTGAAGAAGCATCAAAGACAAAACGGCCGGGCGGCGTTCCGAAGCATTGATCGAGGGGAGAGGTGATTTCAAATAATAGCTAGGTATGTGTAATTTGAAAGAAACGCTCTCTCTCCCAGTGGGGTTTGATCTCCGTTAGAATTTGGTGCAAAAAGGGAAAATAATTTAGGGACAGCAAATTATAATAATTTGATTCATTCCTTTAGGGAATTGTCTTCAAAGACCTTTTTACCTTTGTTTTCGTGATCCCCGGCCCCGTTTAGCATAAGGAACATTTATGTTGACTGTTGACAGTATAGAACCGATGGATGAAGACAAACTCGGAGAAATAGCGCGAACCTACTTCATTAAAACTTTTGGACTAATTTGTTGAAAATTCACTTTGTCTTCGGAGCTCCAGATGGGTCGCAGTACATAATTTCAGTTTATTAAGTTAGTCGCAGAATGTAGGAGTTTGTCGGGCTCATGTTTAATTGCTTGTTTCGTAGACTTGAAAGATCAATGCGGGGTGAAATGCTCACTTGTATTAAATTATATTGTACAAGGAGATACCTATTACTGTTTTAGCCATATGAGATTGAGATAGAGAGAGAGTGTGTGTGAGACATTTGGAAATTTTAGATACGTAACCAAAAGGGAGACTTCTGTTCTGCAGTGAACTAGACCATTTTGATAACGATGAGCCTTATAAACTGTGGAGGTTTTTTTCTATTAAAAAAGTTACATTTTTAAACTGATATTAATAAATTTCATCCGAATGTCGAAGATCACATTTGGTATATACCTTATTGATTAAAATATTATATCACACAATACCGGATAATTTTCTAGAGATAATCGGGATGCTCAAGCTCATTACTAGTTTGAAGCGAGGTTCTACTTGAAGAACCCTTGAACCGGAGGCGCACTTACAAATTAATCTACTAGCTGTGCCTGCGGCTACATCCGTCTTTAAAGGATTTCCTATTTTCACGGAACCCTAATTATTCTCCTTAAATACTAATAATCTATTTTATGTCTTCGAAGATCAGCTATCTGGCAGTGAAAGTCCCGTCATAATCATCACAGCCGTTTCGGAGATTACCCGGACCAAACATACAGACAGACAAAAATTTGAAAATAGTTAAATACTATTTTCAAATACGATAAGATATAAGATAAGATACAGACCGGTACAGTATATACTTTAATTTGAATTTGTAAAAAGCTGTTAATTTTATATTACATACAGCGTACGGAGTGTCCGTACGCAACAGACACAATTTTATTTAAATAAATAGATTTAACTAAAAATATGACTCTTTGTTCACAAAGAGCTCGCTGCAACTCACCAATTACCGAATCAGAATCGTGAGTAATAAATTTCATTTCCCAAAGTGATACTCGGCGCTAATTCAAGCTTATCAACGACAAACCAATTCTAACGGGACTTTTGCTTATAATTAAAAGAAAACCGGCACAAAGGCGTAAACTGTTCGGTGAAAACAATTTAATTTCCTCGGCCCTCGAACAATTAATGCGGGGGATAAAAAGAGGAACGTCGCACCGAAGGACTTTTATTATATTTTTGAGTTTGTTCGCTAGCTATACCTACCTACTTTTTTTTTTTTTTTTAAATCTTTTAGGTTTTTTTTAAAGTGAACACTTCTTTTGGCGCACCACAAACAAATGTGTGTGTGAATTTAGTTCAAGTTTCACGTTCGTAAAGGAAAGAAATTTTCGGGTAAACTCGGCCGATCTGGATGGTCGTGGTCATGGCTACAACCTCCGGTTTCACCCGCGTAGTTTCCAGCAAATGTGCTATCAAGTTCTGAGTTATTTAGTTTTCATTACTATCGGCAGTTTCTATAACTGTCAATTTATTTCTACCTACCTATCGAGTCACGGGACATGTGTTTGATGGTAATCAGCACACTTGCCCATAATAGCTCTGTGTTCTTTGGAACATGAAGAATCCAAATCATTACGTAGCACTACATTGCGATAAGATATTTTTTCTGTCATGTAATTTTTCTTCAAACACAAAACACGGTTCGTCGGTAAATATTAGAAGACAAACTATCTTTAATAATAAATAAACGCCTGGAAGAGATCACCCTAAGCGATAATATCGTATTTTCAGCCTACTATTTGTTAATGTTATGCGCGTGACTAGCAGCACCCGGGGGTTTCACCTGCGTAGTTCCCAATCCTTTTATTTATTTTTTTATTTTGCATGCCGAAAGGTGGATATGGAGCTCTGTATTGACCATGTGTAATCTGTTAAGATCTTTTGTATACCCATATACGCGAATAAATGAATTATGAATTATTATTATGAATTTATTTTCCCGGGATAAAAATTAGTGTACGCTTTACTCCAGACTATCTATTTACCATATTTCATCCAACTCCCTGCAGTAGTTTTTAGGTGAAAGAGTAAAAAACATCTATACATACTAACAAAACTCAAATGTATATAATACATAATATAAGTAAATAGGAAGGCTAACCCACAATAAAAACCATAAACCAAATAGGATTTTTCAAATCTGTATTTTATTTTATAGGGCAATAGAATTTATATTAGAATCAGCTAATATACAAGATAATATACGAGCTCGTAAATTGTATTGCACTAGTGGTGGTACAAAATATATAACCTAAAGGACTCGAGGATCACGTAAATATTTAATTTGTAAAAGAATTTTTGAAATCGGCCCAGTAGAACCTGAGATTAACGCGTTCAAACAAAAAACTTCTTCAGCTCTATAATATATTTGTTTAGATAAAAGAAGAAGTTATGTGTAGCAGTGGTGTAGGGTAGGCTGATGATGTTGAAATAGTCAGTAGGTACATTTATGTGATGCACGTGTCTCGTGAAGCAAAGAGAGAGTAACAATTGGCATCAGATTCACATCTACGTGAGTGTCAGTTCTTCCTTGTTAGGGTTGACGAAGCGATGAGATACGAGTACCTATTCTAACTTTATTACTACGATGTTTGATAAAAAAATATCCCATTAATCTGTATCAATTACTCAAAATATCAAAACCAAAAATACGATCGGAAAACATATCAGTTGTTTTGTATTTTACTAATGTATTTTATTCTTTTTATAAAATAGAGTGATGGGATGAGCAAATTATGTACGTACCGTAAAAACTCAAGCATTATGTACGAGTAATTAAAGTTAATTTTCATGTATTAAAGATCACAATAATGTATTTGTTTGTACCTATTTTAGCAAGGAGTAAATATGAAATTAAAATTGTATTTAGCTATAATGGTTGTTCATTACACTACAATAATAATTAATTATAGTAGTATTAACACTAGATATTTACCTAGGTTAAACAGAGAATGAGTCCGATATTTCGATGCAGTATTTTGCATCATGTTCACGGGTAAAATTACCGTTAATACCTACCTACAAAAATAAAAAAAATTGGCAGTCATAGGAACTGCCCATAGAAGTGAAAACTTATAGGATTTGATAGCTCACTTTGAAAACTACGCGAGTGAAACCGGAAGGCGTAGCCATGAGCATGGCCAACTAGTAATGCTGACGCATTTCTAGATCGTCAATGGGAACTGCTGACGTATTTCTAGATGACCAATGGCCATGGTCCCGAGTTTAACCGAAGATTTCTTATCGTTCCCGAGTGTAACGTTAGAATTCAATTTACAGCCCACGAAAAATCTGTCTATGGTGCACCAAAAAAAATTTTCACTTAAAATAATCGGTTGCTCAATTTACCCGTCACATCGAAATACCAGGGACTCGGTTCACCGTTTAACCTCAGAAGGTTTCCCTAAATTAATAATTATAGCATAAGAAACAATATTATTTTTTGAAAATGTGTGCTTCATTTATCTCATTTAGCGCTGCGGATTTTGCAAAAAAAACAACTCTCTTTATACCTTTGGCTTTATCCTTATCGAACAATTTTCGCGAAGTTTTAATTAGATTATTATCAGTTCTAATTCAGAGTACTTCGGAACCAAGTTTGGGCGAGGCACGAAGTTTTCCGTTCAGAGTCGACCCTAGTCACTTGGCTTAGACGTGCTAAGTTGCATCATAGCTTATCTGATAACGTGACCAGATTACACTCTAGTTCTTAAGTTTCCGTTCAAAAACGGGATTATACTTTTTATTAATATTTCAATGTCCGTCTATCACATCTATTTTGGGTTGTACGTTTAAACATACTAATATAGCAAACCGTAATAATACTGATATTGTAAATGTGAAAATTTGGATATTATTGCTCAATCACGTCCGAACGCCTGAACGGATCGAGTTGAAATCAAGTAAGTAGTTTGGAATAGCACAGAGGCTACTTTTTATCACACAAAATTAACAGAAACGGGAACTGCGGGGATAAAACAGCGGAACGCCGCTAGAAAACTAACATTATAAGGAGACAACACTATACAATCAGTTTATGTTCTCACAAAAGTTATGGATGGGGTCTAGTTGGGAGAACGGCGCCTGCCGATCCGGAGCCCCGGGTTCAAATCTTACGCGCACCACTGTCTTTTCGAAGTCATGTTCGTAATGACACTAACTTAATGACGGCGACAACATCGTGAGGAAACCTGTATGTCCTAGAAATCTTTCGAGTTCATGCCTCATCCGACCCGCACTGGGTCAGCGTGGTGGACTGAGGGCTTGCTTCCCTCCTTGCGAGAGAGGGCTCCGAGTAAGCACTGAGAACATTTACTGAGCTGTTTATGCCACGATCACGATGTTGTAACATGACTGGTGATAAGAGACTATGAGCGTACCTTCGAGGGTCCCCGAGTAGACCTGGCCGGTGTTGTACTCCACCTGGCCGGAGGAGGAGTGGAACTCCACGTCGTCGGAGAACACGGAGCTGGGGTCCGGCCTCAGCACCAGATTGAATTGCCTAAAACAATACAACAATATTACTTAACTTTTATACTGGTTTAATGGTACTGCCCGCTGAGTACAGTGCCCCGGGGTGTTACCCGCTTAAGTACTCATAAATAATTTAAAAATAAAACTCTTAAAACTATGAATCTTAACAAAATAACTATAATAAAGCTCTTAAAACTATACACTTAATAAAACAACTATCCTCGCTTCTAAATTTAGTATGCTGGCTTACTGAATGCTATTACACTTCGCTAAATTCTGTAGCCACTAAATTCAGTCGACTAAATTTAGTCATGAGTTTTTTTACGATAAAAGGCATATTGGCTAGGAGTTAAAATTCCCTATATTAATTAGCCTGTGTGCTCTTCTGGTCTAATCTAACTGTATTTACTGTACTCTATTTCAAGCCAATCTGTTATGACGTGATTGAGATACTAACTTCCAAACATTTAACAATATTGGTAGGATTGAAACATTGACCATTGACCTGAAAACACTGCCCTTTAAAATGGAACATAGTGATGTTTGCACATTAGTGCTTGTCGCTAGAATTACTGCAAAAGGTATTATACTTTCCCAGTCGGAGTCCTATACAAAAACATACTGTTGTCAATAATGTGCAAACATTACTGTGTTCCGGTTTGAAGGGCAATGTTTCCAGAGAAATTACAGGGCTTAGAGATATAACATCTTCGATCTCTGGGTGACGAGCGCAGTGCAGTGCTAGGTAATGATTTGGACTCTTCATGTTCTAATAGCTGCGTGTCACTGTACTGTAATGTGGCAGGTACGAGGGTCAAACTGAAAGTTCTTAAAACTGGCCACTTATAAACAATATAGTAAAAAAATAATTCTATAATTTGAAAATAGAACTCTTTGCCAATATTACTGAGTATATACTTCATTCATTTGTCATTTGTTTTACGATTTGGCGGCAAATTGAAAATTGTCTGTGTCACGTCAACATGAATTTAACACGAGAAAATTTTCGTGCAATGATTTTTTATGACTTTCGATGTCATTTAAGTCAACAAGAAAGTTATGATAAACTACGATTGGCCTTTCACGATGAAGCCCCATCTCGTGCGACTGTTTACAACTGGTTTAATGAGTTTAAACGTGGTCGCACTAATCTCACTGATGATTTACGTGAGGACGGCCTTCTACGGCGACGACTGAAGATAACATCTGTGTTGTGCGGCGTATGATAGAGACTGACAAAGAGTGACCTATCAGCAGATTCGGACAAGCTTAGGCATCGGTATGAGTCAAGTGCACAAAATCCTACACGAACATTTAGCGGTCAGGAAGCTTTGCGCCCGGTGGATACCTCATAATTTGACTGAGGCTCAAAAACTCCATCGTGTGGATCAGTGCCGTAAAATGATTGAAAGATTTAACGGAGGTGACTCAAATGCTGTGTTCGACATACTAACAGGTGACGAAAGCTGGATTTACTGTTATGATCCTGAAACCAAAAGACAATCTGCTCAGTGGGTGTTTCCTTTCGAGGAGTTGCCAATTAAATTGAAAGAGATCGAAGTGCGGGGAAAAAAATGGTGGCCTCGTTCTTTGGAAGGATAGGTCATTTCGCAACAATTGTGTTAGAGGATCAAAAAACAGTTTCTGCAGAATGGTACACTACCAATTGTTTGCCACTTGTCTTGGAAAAAGTTCGAGAGAAACGACCTCGCAGTAGGATCCTCCTTCACCACGACAACGCCTCATCGCACACCGCCAAGCGAACGATCGACTATTTGGCGACATCAAACGTTGAATTACTGGGTCACCCGCCGTATAGCCCCGACCTCGCGCTTTGTGATTTTTATTTATTTTCAAAAATTAAAGAAAAACTTAAAGGAAAGCGGTTTATGAATGCTGAAGAAGCGGTGGCTGCGTATCGCGATGCCATTGAAGAGACCCCTAAGGACGAGTGGGCAAAGTGCTTTTCCCTGTGGTTCCATCGCATGCAGCGGTGTATTGACGTGAATGGACAATATTTTGAAAAGATATAATAAAACTAATAACTGGCTAATGTAATCAGTTTTTGATTTTCTAAGAACTTTCAGTTTGACCCTCGTATGTTGCTTACTATTAGGCACATGTACTCCTCGTCTCGTCACTCTTCATTTAAAAAAAGTCAGCTCTTAAGTAACTCAACACAATAGATCTCGACAGTCCGTAACCACAAAACTACACCAAAATAAAGACACCCACCGCATTGTCTTACGAAATTAGTCCCGACTGGAGTGAGGCGGGATAAGTGCTTGCGGAATACCTACCGCCTTGCCTAATCGCCTCTCTGGCCAAATATGCTGTCAGAACTTTGACTGAGGTTCGTAATACCTACTTATAAGTGTTACTGCTCTTCAAACTTTATTAAGTTACCATTATGACCACGGTACGATACCTAATTACCTTGCTATGACAGTCGGTTCCAAAATGTATAAATATACAGTCTCTGTAAACCAGGTACTCCAATCGAAAGAGGTTCGATTTAAAAGGTTCAAGTGAATATTTTATCCAAAATTAGGAGGAAGAAAATTACGAACGCATTTTTTAAATACATTTATAGAGACATTAATATGGGGTTGTTTAATTGTCGACAAACGGCATTTATTTATTTTATGCTAGCAGCACTGCATTATATTTTACCTGGATAGATCCTGGTTTTGATCCTGTTGTTGTAAAAAGTAGCTTGCATCAATAGACTACAATTAATCTATGTACCAAACTTTATCTCTAATAGTTTCATTCAATTTTTACTCTATTCAGTAGTTTTTTCGTGCTAAAATCACAAACATCGATCCATATTAAGAATGTGTCGTTCGTTCAATTTGAGAGAACCGGATCGCATCTGAACCATAGATAAAAAGACCCGGGTCTTTCGACCCGTTCAAACGAACCATTGGTTATTTTTGAGCCAGTGCTACATATGTTAGTCAATAGAACTACTCGTTCAGTTGCTTTTCGTTTCGTTCACCGTTCAATCACACCATTGGTTCATAAACATAAACTAATAACAGTTTATGAATTACGTTTCGGGATTCATGACGATCGTTTGGCAACCATTTAATTCTGATTTTGATCTTAGTAAGTTTTTTTTTTTTTTTTTAATAAAGAGTGACGAGACGATCAGGACACGTGCCTGATGGTAAACAACATGCCTGACACATAACAGCACAGTGACACGCACCTGGTGGAACATGAAGAGTCCAAATCATTACCTAGCACTGCACTGCGCTCGTCACCCAGAGATCTAAGATCTCTGGGTGATTATTCGTTATTTTTTTAAACTGCGGAGATAAAAGTTGGGAACTTTGTTGAGTTACACCGCGGTAAGAAAGGACTACTCAATTCTTCTGAGAGAATGAAATAAATATACCCTACATTATTTTTGAAGGATTTATAGTACTTAACTTCAGATGCCTTTTATTACTAAATTTTGGGTTATTGCGGCAGGCGCAGACATAACTAACCTGAAAATTAATAAAACATAATATAGTATTTAGGTACTCATCATGTAGAGCTCACCTGCGAGCACGTTCGAAACGACTACAAATCTATAAGCAATAAGATCACTCCAAATCAGCCAAAATCAGCTTTATGACTACAATCGTAGAAGTTTTGGTCTTGTTTAAAAAGTGTATACTTAATAATATTTATTTATTATACTAGCTGTGTCCACGGTTTTACGGGAATTTTAAGGCTGTATGGTCCTTCAGATGAGTTTTTTGTTTATTGCGCCGAACCCTGTTTATTTTCCTCAAAGTTATGTAAGTTTTTTAATACGCAAACTGGTTTTATGTTATGTAGCTTTAATGAATGGAGATAGATTAAAATGAAAAATGAACAGTTCGGACGCCAAAAAATAAACAGCATACAATAGATAAGATAAACGATAATGACAAATAAGTCATGGTTCGGTCAAATACAGTTCGTACCGTTCGTCGGCTTATTCGACCTTAACTTCCCGCGTAACCTGATCATGTAATCGAACGAACGAATCATTTTAAGCTTACTGATCCAATGGTTCTTATGGTTCTCGCGACCCGGGTTTTTTGATTCGTTCGTTCGTGAACGACTCATATCCATATAAACTATCACAATAATTATTTTAATTATAATGTTGGTAAAATTATAATTAAGTATTATAATTAAGTTGGTACCATTATTTAGGTTCCAGATAAAATAAAATTATGCTAGTACTCAGGATAAACAGTAATAAATATTCTGTGACTAAGATTAAACATAAAAATAAAAGCTTTATTTGTAGACCGCCTACTCTCCATTTAGAATGCTAAAACTGAGGCATAAAACCGTCCATCACAAGCTCAAAGTGTAGCCCGTAGAGTATTATGGACCTAATGGATTATTTGCGACATTTAACTATTACAGTCTCTGTAATTATCTTCTATTCTCTTTATTTAATAGACTACACTTATCTCGAAAAAGCAACGTCGTCATTATTGACGTTTCGAAGACTTGGACGAAGGAATTGTGGAATGCTTTGATTTAGCCGGTATTTCGTGTTGGTTATACATTTGGTTACCTTCAAATCGAGAGTGCATTGGTTTCTCCTAGGTAAGCGCGCCCCATCGTAGACCGCATCGCCGCTTAACACCAGGTGAGGTGGCGCTTAAATGCAATGTACTCGTATGTACATACGAGTACGCACTTGATCGCCACCTCATCATATTTAGACGAAAAGTATTGCTTTAGCAAAGTGATTCGATGATCTTTTCTTAGTTTAAGAGAAGTGGTATTGATTAATATTTATTATTTAATTTAATTCTGGTTTGGTTGAAACGGGCACACAGTTTCAAAGGCTTTGAGAAAATCAATTACGTCCCCAAATCGCGGTTTGTATCGACTAAAGCGTTGCAACATTTCCGATAGCTCTTGGTATTTCAAAGCATTCCTGTAATATAACGTATGCACATATTTAAAACAACGAAACTTTATGAACATTGTAACTAAAAACATTACTTATCTGTAAGTAACCAAAGTTCAAAATAAAACCTCTAAAACGAGGTCGCACTACATCAAAGTAACACCTCTGATTTAGTACCCATTACTGTGGTCCATTTTAATACGGTTTGAACTCTCTCATGGCGATGGCGTTAAATCATAATTAGGACTACGTGTTCCACGTTCATAACGTGCTGTTACGTGGAACAGCGCAACTTCGCATACTTCAACTTTCGTGTGCTCATTTTTTGGGTAATAAAAGAACCTTTTACGGAGCGCCAGTAAAAGCAATGAGGCTTTCAAGATCCATTGTTTCATTACGATACAAAGTTGTGTGTTTTAAAACGGATAACTTTGTTTCATGACGTCAGATTTTATCGAATATCAAATTTGGAATGGTTGTACATTAAACAAACGAGAATCGAGTTCGACATTGATTTATGAAAGTTTGTACAACTAGAGCGATAATGGGAAACTAATTTGCTCGGGTTGCCCGAGAGGATTGGATGAAATTAATATCGGAGAAGCCTCTAAAAATACGCAAGTCTCTGCGGGATCGCGGAGTCTGACACGAAACACGATACAAGATGGTAACTCGATAAAATTTTCACAATCCTCTCGGATTGGACGTCAGAGCGGCACTAACGAGCGGACTGTAATGAGGTTACCGACAGTCCGATGTCTCCTGTTTGTCTGATCTAACTTGGTTGTAGGAAAACTTGTGCTGATTCTACCCAATAAAGAGGGAGCTTCTTCGCCTCACTTCTGAGCGAAGTGCATGTAACTTTGTTTGCGGTCCCGGTCCGCAGCCCGCGATTGATTGCGTTTTAGGGAAGATTCGACTTGCCTCTTACTAAACGACGCCGAAGCGGAACTTGAAAACTTTAATTAAGAAAGGTAGCTCATCAATAATATTAATTAAGTGTAAGAGTGTTCAAATACAAAGATTTTTGTATTTGTATTTGTACAAAAATCTTTATTGCTGTTTGCAGGGAAGATAAGGTGATACAAAACATTTTAATAGTTGACCCATACAAACTGGCCTCTTCTTCTAGAGGCATGCAATATGTCTGGCAACACAGTTGCCATTGGTCTCAATTTATACAATGATAATAATAGTCAGCTGATAAGGTCTTCTTCTTCTTTTTTCATTTTTAGTTTTTAATTGTATCATATGTATTTGGTTGTATCATATTATATGTCATCTGATTCATCGTCTATTAATTTCTGGTTTCTATCCAGTTGTGCTATATAAGTTTGATATGTTTGGTGAGCACAATAACGCCAACGTCTTGTGCTTCAGCAGGATGCTGTTATGGACTTTGACTAGTATGTAGTTTAAATCCAAGGTCTTGTGACTCTTGCAGTTCAGCCGTGTGAGCAATGTCAAAGAATGTCATTATGTATAGAATAATCAATAAAAAATAATTCAAGATGTATACAATAAAATAATGTTAATGTGTATAAAATAATCAATCAACAACATGTATAAAATTTTATATTTGTATACCTACTCAAAGAACTCTTACAATATGTTGATCAAATAAATGTTAAATTAGAATTCAGACTCAAAACGTAATAGTTAATTTCGACTTCTTTTATTTTATAATCCTTTTCCATTCCGCGGTAGTCTAGAAGAGATCGCTTTTAAATATAAGGTCGTCGTAAATCTTTGCTATATTTTTTGAGGTTTCTTCTTAATAAAGCGTTTATCTTTTTCTCTAAAAGTAGCCTAAGATAAGATAACTAAATATACTTGTAAAGCCAGTGAAAGTCTTGTTAAAATCTATCCAGCTCATTTAGTGAGAATTTTAGTAATTTTTTGGTATTTCAAAACCCACTGCATCGATTTCGATAATATTTATACTGGACTACCTCTATTTCTATTTTTTTATTTAGTAAGTCACAGCTATGATACAATAAAAAAATAACCATCAAAATTGATTTACAATTGGTGGAGCTATTGCAAAACATATGTACATGCAAAGAAAAAAAACACACAACCAATTGAGGACCTCCTGCTTTTTGTCTTGTATTAAAATATTTGTACTTTTCTGGATGTTTCTATGTAAAAGAAGTATGTATTTAAAACTATGCAAGTATTATATCAGCTACTCGTATCTGGCCGCCATAGTACAAGCTTTGCTCTATTTGGGCTCAGATGGTATTGTGTGTGAATGGTCCACCAATATTTATTATTATTTTTTTAGTATGAAAACTAACGTGGTTATTACACATTTTAAATGAATATACGGGTAACTCACGTGATGTACAGCCAGTCAGTGACCGCTGCACGTTTGGCACCAAACGTGACAAACGAGCAGCAAATACAAAAAGCAGGAGGTTCTCAATTGGTTGTGTGTTTTTTTTCTTTGCATGTACATATGTTTCGCAATAGCTCCACCAATTGTAAATCAATTTTGATGGTTATTTTTTTATTGTATCATAGCTATGACTTACTATCATATTATATATTATTATCATAGCTATGGCTGCTTGCTAGTTTCAGCAGACGGTCACGAGCAGCGGTCGCGCGCGTGCACTCTCCTTGAAAAAGGCTGCCGGATGCGGCCGAAACTTAAGTCGGACTAGACTGGCTGTACATCACGTGAGTTACCCGTATATTCATTTAAAAATGTATTATTATTTTTTGAAGTCGTTAAATTAAGAAGCCTAAAGTGTTGAAATAAAACCTTCTACCTTATACATAATATAATTGTGTAGCGACGTATTGAAATAACTTTTTCACGGTGTACGTAATTGATGGAGCGAGTAGGAACCGCCGATGCCGGTCCTCTTGTTTGCCGACTGGATTTCTAACTTGATTAGCGAATTAATTAGCTGAGTAATTCCATCAGACCCCCAGAAATTGACGAAGAATTACACCGCAGCGATATTTAATGTGGTTTACTCGTATAAATTATTCTAACATTATAAATGCCAATGTTTGTGAGTATAGTAATTATACATGTTATGAATGGAAGTTATTAATGTGGTTTATAAATTATACTAATATTACTAATGCGGAAGGTTCTATGTAACAGCAATAATACTCTTTGTATTGTAAGAAATGGTTCACCGTAAAGTAAAAGTTTTGTTTGAAAAATCCACAAATAAGTTTCTCTACGCAACTTAAGTTAATTCTGGATAATGCAGTTTTTTTCACATAAAGATAGTGTCTTAAGACCTAGACTCGGTACAGAGCTTAAGACCGTTAGAAAGCTCTAACTGAAACTTACTAACTGTACGTATGTACCTAGAAGCATACATAAAGCGTACTCAAATGCATCCGTACAGTAACGATATTCACTTACTGTAGGTACTCAACGAGTACAATGAAAAGGTCCCTATAGGTTAGTAGGGCCCTATGCCTTCTGTTTTACCCCAAAGTTTGGTAGCCAGTAAAGATTACTTAAAGCCAACTGTTATATATCACTTTATTAGTTAGAACTAAGGAAATATGAATACGTGACTCTGTATATATAATTATACACTGTAGGTACATATATTTTATTCAGACGACTAAATATAAAGCGTAGAGTAACGAATGCCCCGTAGGTGTTCGCATTCATTCGACTCACGTTACTTATTTACTGCCTAGCTTCACACAAAACTTGTTACAATTATTCTGGAACATTCGCTACATATTCATACTCGTAGCTATTACTATTTTATTTACAATGCTCATTTTTCTTTTAGAAATAGCTATATTAAGAAAATTATGTTATGAGTACAATGAGAACTACACGATATACCTAACCACTGATATTAACAAATCTGAGTTATTCATAGACCGATGAAAATCTAAAGATAATCAAGACCACTACCAGTCGGAAGCATGCCGGTGCTATTACCATGATGAATGTACCTCTAGTTGACTATACACTAATTTGTTTTGTTTCATATAACCTAATTTTAAATGGTTTTAAGGGGCTGAAATAGGGGACGATATTCAAATAGAAATTTGTTTCTTTTTGAATTTAGAACTTTGATATACAGAACATTAGTACATGCACATTAGTATATGTACATATAGAATCAAATCTCGCATGTAATTTCTGAGTATTTTTCCAAGTACAAGTTTATCGTCACCATTAGCTTTTACAATGAAGGAGAACATCGTGAAGAGTCAGTCATGTTCCTAGATTTTTGCATGGTCATGTGTATTCGCCAATCCAGATTGGGTCAGCGCCGCGAATGATGTCCCTGAGTCTCAGCAGTGCGAACATTTAGTGAGTTGCTTATGTTCATACTTACAGGTCCCTTAAAAAAGATACATATTCAAATGGCAGATTCGACCAATGTTTGCGAACAAGTTTGTTATCTAGAAGTGAGGTATCATTTTCGCCGGCGTCGTGGTGCCTATTTGCAGAATATTAACAAGGCAACATCTCGGGAAGTGGTTCCACGTACGTCCGCCTAATTGAGCCGGGGGCTAATCTTATCTCCTCTAAATAGGATCCGTGTTAGGCTGCTTGTTTTGGAGAAGGCAGGGCCAGCTTTAGTACATAAGTTTAAGTTGAGTTAATTATTTGACGAATGGTTTCTTTTCTTTTATGTTTTTAAATACATTTTTGTGTGAAAAGAATGGCCTTTCTAACATCGATGTTTGTGAAATAGGACCTCGAAAGATTCTTAGAACGTGCCGCTTTCCTCAGGTTGTTTTTATTCATCATTGATTCCAGCGGCAGTGCTGAAGACAAACATTTGTAGAAGTACTGAGAGGTGCAGGCGGAAACGAACCTACGACCTGGCGATTGCGATCGCCCGTTCTAGCCACTCGATCACCATGTCACCAATGTACAGCCGCTACTTATGCTATGTTTTGTGCTACTTGCTAACAGCGTGGTTGTATCTGCACAGTCCCCATTTCCGTTATTTTTCTGTGAAAAAAAGTAGCTTATGTGTTGTTCTAGACTATAATCTAAAAATCTTCCAAATTTCAACACGATCCGTTCAGACGTTCTTTCGTGATTGAGCAAGAAACATCCAACTTTTGCATTTTTAATATTAGTAGGATGCTTTATGTTTCTGTGCCCATTTCTCTCTCCTTAACCCGGCACTGGGTATGTTTCGCTACAGTGTTATGTCTATAAATACATAGCGGTTTAATTATAATATCATTGAGAAATCCAGATCCGATTAAGCTTATTAGGCTAACACGAGAATTCAGTGCTGGATTTCCAACTTATTTGCAAAGTTTTTAACAAAAACAAAAACAATTTTTTCCATCTTTTGTACTCGTATCATGTTTTGTCTCCTCAACCCGGCTTGTGTTTTGTCACCTGTATACCTCGAGTTTAGAGTCTAGTTTTCTATGTTTAGAAAATTACTATAAGTCATACCAGGTTTCTTGTTCTACGGCCGCCTAGTAACTACGTGTATCTAAAACCATTTCCCAGAAAGGTGACACACAATTAGGACTGAGGTCGATTTGGGAGGACAAGTCGGGACTCCGCCCCTCTCGTTACAGCCTAAATAACTTTGTCCATTGAGATTTTATCTCTTAGGTTTTACCAAATATATAACTTTAGGCCGAAAAAAGAAGTAGTGACGTAGTGGCACAAACATACGATTTCACAATGTGATGGTCGTAGAGTCGAAACCGTTTTGATCATTGGCTTTGACGATGAAGAAAAACTTTCTTGTTTGTCTTTCGAAAATAAGTATCAACCCACACTTGGCCACTGTAGCGGGTCAAGAGTTGACTATCTCTCAAACGAGAAGGTCAACAGTCCCAGCAGTGGACCTCCAAGTGTGATGTGTAGAGTTTTTTTGATAAATCAACATTTTTATTTTATTTGTCGTGATCGTTAAATGCGCTACACTGTCCCATATAAACAATATGAAAATAAGTAGGAGTTTGTTTGTATTCCAAATTTAATGTTATAATCTATATATATAAAAATCAATGCAATCAATTTTTTGTTTACGTTTGGGTATGGCATATTAGATTCAAAAATAACCCCGGCAGATGGCGCTGCAGTTGGTATCTAGGTTATTAACTGAGTGAAGCCGGAATGGGCCGCTAGTATATTATAAGGATAAAATGAAAAAAATTAAGTAGGCAATCCTCGGCACAGATTAAATAGATTTTAATAAGATTTTTATAGTGGTAGGACTCCTAGCAGAGTCCGCTGGGGAAGTACCACACCTTTGCCAGTTATTCTACCGCCAAACAGTAATGTGAAAACATTACTGTGTTCCAGTTTAAAGGGCAATGTTTCCAGAAAAATTACAGGATTATCTTAGATCTATGGGTGATAAGCGATGTGCAGTGCTAGGTAATTAATGATTTTGACTCTTCACGTTCCAATAGCTTCACTGTGCTGTTATGTGACAGGCATGTACACTCTTGCTTACCATCAGGCACATGTCTTGTTCGTCTCGTCACTTATTATTTAAAAAAAATGATGCTACATACTATGTAGATATCTCACGTAAAATCAAACTCATAACTTGCATTCGTTTTGTTTTCGGTACTAAAAATAGCTGAAAAAAGAAAAGCGAATGAACTTCGACCAAGTCTGGGCGTAACACGTTATTTTTAAGCAAAACCCACGATCCTTTAAAAGTTTTCACATTAGAAATTAATTTTTCAAACTCGCGTTCGTAACCGAATTTGAATAATCCTAGAATAAATCGAGCTTCGTTATAAAAGTTGAAATGAGGTGATTTAAAGCTAGTGGACCACTGAAACAAGATGTGAAAACATTTATACGTATTTATTGTATAAGCAATAAATACTCGTAAATAATAAAATAATATATTATTGTTTAACTAGTTAAACAATAAATACTCATATGGCGTCCCGCGGGTTTACCCGCGTTACCGTACTTTCGCCGCGATAAAAAGTATTCCAGACTTTATTAGCTATTATTGATTAAAATCTAACTGTATTCCGAATTTCGACCCGCTCCATTCGGTCGTTTCGATGTGATTCAGCAACAAACATGTAGTGAAATTTAGACTGTTTGGACGTTTGTCCTACGAATAAATTATAAATGCGAAAGATTGGATGTTTGTAGATTTACATGTCGGAATGGCTGAACAGAGAAAGAGATCATAATCTGGAATAACACTTAAGCTGTTTTTTTTTATCCCGAAAAAACAACGGAAACGCGGCTGACGCGGCAAAACCGCGGGGCGTTACTAGTTTATTATACGAGTTTTGTAAATTGTTTAACCCCCGACCAAAAAAGGGGTGTTATAAGTTTGACGTCGATGTCTGTCTGTCTGTCTGTGTGTGTGTGTGTGTCTGTCTGTGGCACCGTAGAGCTCAAACGGATGGGCCGATTTCAATGCGGTTTCTTTTATTTGAAGGTTAATATACGTGCGGATGTTCTTAGCTATGTTTGGTTAATGTCGATTCAAAATGGCCGCCTCCACAAAATGGCGGACAAAATATTTCTTCACAACCTACCTCAATATGGGTATCGAACGAAAGGGATTGACTAGTAAAATACTATATACTATAAAAAAACAAATTCAAGATGGCCGCCACCACAAAATGGCGAATTATAGTATATTTTTCACTACTACCTCAATATGGGTATCAAACGAAAGGGCTTGACTAGTAGAATATTGTACACATAACAAAACCCAGGAAGTCGGGGGTTAATCAAATTTTTTTTAATTTTGTTCTTGTGTTAAACATTGCATCGCGAATAGATCTTTCTGTTTTATTTATGATTTGTCACAATTTTTAAAAATAATTATATATTGGTGGAAAATTCACACACTAAACACTAAACCATCTGACCCCAAACTAAGCAAAACTTGTACTATGGCGGCCAGATAGCTGATATAATACTTACATAGTTTTTTAAATACATACTTGTATACTAGACTGCCCTAGTGGCTTAGTTGGTAGTAGCTCTGCCTGCGAAGCCGAGGGTCGTGGGTTCGATCCCCACCCAGTGCAAACATTTGTGTGATGAATTCAAATGTTTGCAATGTGTCTGGGTGTTTCTATGTATTATAAGTATGTATTTAAAACTGTATAAGTATATCAGCTATCTGGCTGCCATCACACAAGCTTTGCTTAGTTTGGGATCAGATGGTGTTGTGTGTGAATTGTCCACCAATATTTATTTATTTATTATTATTTAAGTACGAACATTTGAATTCATCACACAAATAGTTGCACTGGGTGGGAGTCGAACCCACGACCCTCGGCTTCGCAAGCAAGTTACTACCCACTGAGCCACGAGGCCAGCCTTTTAATATTTTTTTCTTCATCTTTTATTCCTGGACAGATTGTCATTGGCATCTCATAATAAATGTACTATAATAATAAAGAAATATACTTATCGCAGTCATCCCCCCAAGTGAAGCTGATATTCTAGTTAAAATCACAATGTTCAATATTTATTTATTTATCATATCTACTTATTTTTATGTATTAGTATATTATTTGGTTCGTATTTATGTATAATTACTGTGTAAGTATATCAATATATTATTTGGTATTTTAGATTTTAAATGTATTTTATTGTTTAATTGTAGAAGTATTACCTTTTTGTACTTCCCCTCCTCCTTATTCTCAAATTTCTCTTTCCATCTTATGATTGCCTGGAAGAGATCGCTTTTAGTGATAAGGTCGCCAATTGCTAATTTATTTTGTTTTGTTATAAGTAACTTTTGTTTGTTTTTTAAATTAAGTGCAATAAAGAGTTTATCTATCTAAATATCTATCGCCGCTCGATTGTGGGCGGTTGTCGCCACCCTCACGTATAATCCCTCTGGTGTAGCCTGTGAAGCGTAATTTAAATTTAAACACCTTTCGGTCACCAATTTCATGCTTCGGCGGAGGTACGAGTCGTCCTGTGATGAAGGTGCAGGTTGCCTTGTTGCTTATGCCGTGATTTCATTGATGGGGCGTTTTACGTGCTTTTAAATTTATTTTCATTACATGCTGATATATGTAAATACATATATATAAATATGTATATATATGTAACCGTCAGTTTATTATAAAAAGAGTGTACCTATTATAAGAACGCATAGTTCCCGTTCCTGTCGTTCCCGTTTTTTTTACGGGATAAAAGTTGTTATGTTCGTCCAGATTATAATCTATCTATGTTACAACTTTCAGCCCGGTCCGTTTAGTAGTTGTTACATTTTGTAGTGGTAGGACTCTTGACACAGTCCACCTGGGGAAGAACCACACCTTTGCCAGTTATTCTACCGCCAAGCATGAAACCATCAACTTCTTGGTTATAAATTTGTGCATCTACATTTATGCTGGTAGAATGGACGGGTGTCGCAGTAATTACATAATATGTACAAGTTTTAATTTGCAAAGTAGTCGTAGCAGAATATGTAGATGTAGCGCTACGACGTAGCACTTGCTACAAGGCATGAACACCCCTAAAAAGCCGATATTATTTTTGCGTTTATCAAGTGTTTGTGCAGTTTGTCATCACACCGGGAAGGAAAACATCGCGAAGAAATAGTAATGTTCCAGTAAAACGTCTTTCGAGGACATGCGTCATTTGCCAGTCCGCGCTAGGCCAGCGTGGTGGATTATGGCATTAACTCTACTGTGAGAGAAAACCCAAAGTCTCTGCACCCCGCGGTATCATCTAAGGCTTAACAAACAGTTATTCACGATATAATATTTCTATATTTAATCTATATTTTATTTTCGCCAAACACTATCCACGCTTAAAAAAACAATCCCAAATTAAATATCCCACAGAAACCACTAACTCTAATTGGATAAGTAGCAGTTTGATCCAGGTAACATACATACTACGTATTCAGAGTCATTCACAATCCGCTGAACCGTTACTTTATGTTAGAACAAGCCAACACAATTACAATACATACAATAAAAATCCAATACCTACTAAGAGACTAATAATATATTTATTACCTGGCTTATTATAAAACGTACTTTTATTTCTTACCGACAATATGTCCATCAATTCTAATTGTACTAAAATTGAGAAATATATAACAGACAGTCCTCGCAGAATATTAAATTAATTTGTTCTCTGAAATAAGTAATTTCAAGACTTTGGTACCTTAGCCTGTAAAGCCTAAAATTGAATTTATAAATGGGTGTTTTAATGTAGCCGGCACCGGGTCTCTGGCTGTCCTTCCCAGACATTTGGGGCTCCTTTCAAGTTGGTCTTTATCTTTAGATGGTTATTTTTAAGTCCGTATTATCCCTACTAATATTTATAAGTGCGAAAGTAACTCTGTATCTCTGTTATGCTTTCAGTCCTACCTTACAGAACCGATTCAAACGACATTTGGTATAAAGATAGTCTAAAGCCTGAGCCTGAGCTTGTGTGTCGTGTGTCGAATAAAGGGTTTTTAAGTGTTGACCTAGAGGACGAAAATTAGTATGGAAGTTTCGTAATTTAGAAGCTTTAAATTTATTTTTTAGGCTATTGATTACACATAAATAAATATTAAATTCAAATTTTGTTTAAATTTTACCCTTAAAGGGATAAAATCCTTACTAATCGTTTAGAAATTTATCCCGCTATTTATACTGCGGGCGATGCCTCGCAACTCTCAATGTCTGTTGCGCCGGCGCTCATGCACCAAGCAACCTACGCTTCGTCGTATGCTTGAAGGGAAAACTTGGGCAGCCCCTCGAGTTCTTCAAAGCTTCACCGTGGGTGACCAGCCCACGGCTACTGAGCCACTCTACCATGACAATACGGAAGCTTTTTGGGGATTTATCGACATCCCTCTCTCAACACAAGCTTCAAACTAAGCAAAGTTTGTTTGATAACAAGTTACAGCTGGTCTAGTCGGAACAACGGCAACAGCCGATCCGGAGTCCGTGGTTTAAATCCCACGCACACCACTGTCTTTTCTAAGTCATGTGCGTAATGGCGCTAATATAAAAACGGCAAAGGAAAAAAAACTTCGTGAAGAAAACGACATATCCTTAGAATCTTGCAAGGTCATGTGTCATTCACAGACTTGCGCTGGGGCAGCGTGCTGGGTTATGACCTTGTCTCTCTCCTTGCAAGAGAAGGCCCAAGTCCCAGCAGTAGGAACATTTAGTAGACTGCTTATGCGCTGATGCAAACAAAGCTTGTAGGAACCAGTCCTTCGACCGCCTAACTAAAACGACTTTATTCTTCCTCTCTCTTAAGGGCGTGTGGGCCGTAATTTTGAATTTTTAAAACAACTTTAAGACCTTTAAAATAGTGTTATTCAATTCTAAAAAAATATATGTAACAGTTAAGGATCTAATCTAGTGCAATTCGCAGTCAATAACACGATTTAATGAATTTTACTTGATAGAAAAAAATCCCAAAGTTACCCCTTTTCAAAAAGTTTTTACAAGTTTATGACTAAACTAATGATTTTTTTTTACTAAATTTTTGTACTCAACGAAAGCCACTAAAAAGTTATAGATGCATTCGCAGAGTTTGACTTGATAAAAAGTATCAGTTATTCACTATGTTTTATTATCTACCATATATATAGCGCGCCGTTCGGCAAGCCTGATCAGTCGCGCTTCGGCGCTCACGGACGACGGGCCTGTGCTTGATTTTGCAATTTTGACAACCGATAAATTTTAAATATTACGATCATAGTGCCACAGTATAACAATATCAGTAGGTATTACTAGTGAAGCACGCTATGATCTTAATTTTTGATACCGTTTTCATTGGAATTGCAAATAGACGCTGATACTAATTAGTACGCTGTTTACTTTATGTTGTAGACCAAAAGGGGAGTCTCAAAAAACTAACGTCGATACCACATCAGTAAAAAATTCAATGCGGATGCAATGGAAAATAGATAAGTATCGGTAATATATTCGTTCGTTAAATCAGAGATCGGGATAAAGAAATAATGAGAGGGGAGAAATCCCTGCGTAAATTCCCTAATATAAATGCAAGTTAGGTATCATAAATGATAACTTGCATTTATATGCCATTTAGGTAAATTCTTTGGTAGTAAGGTACTTAGTACTTGGAAGAAAAGTCCTCACATACAGATTTTACCACTTTGGAAGAGACTTTCGCGCAAACTATTCAGTTTAGAAAAAAAATGTTAGGAACTTCAATACAATTGAACTTGAAATTGAAAAATTTGAACACCTTTCCATAGATACACGTATGGTTTTGTTAGAATTGTTATTTTTTTATTTCTTTTCCAAGTTTGTGACACTAACAAAATTTATTGTTTTTTCTTTTTTTTTTGTATGAAAATGTTAATATTATTCATAGAAATTTAGACACTCGACCAAATTTGATATTACTTGTAGAATTTAACTCTGCACTAAATTTCCGATTCGTATTTTTCATATAAGGTTTAGAATCATTTCCTGAGCATAAAATCACAAAATAATAACAAATCCAGGTGGAGCTTCAAGCGCCAGCTCGAAAAAATATTTTTGGCTGATATTCTGAAAAAGTTATAAAGCCTATTATTATTGTAGAAAATAAAATTTCCCATCTTTTGTTGCCAGTAAACTTTTTTTTCGAACTTACCGATTACGATTTATTATGTATTCTGTTCCCAGTAGCATAAACATGTCCCTTTTACCGGAATGGGAAAAGGGTTATGTTTTTCGCACGTATCTTTTATGTTTGTAAATCTTTTATTTCCACATAACTTCCAAACGGCTGGATGGATTTTGGTAACAAAGATATTCTAAGACTAGTCTGACTCGCCAAAGTGTCCTTAGATAGTAGGTAATATTTTTTACGTGTAGATTTTTTTGTAGTCGTGGTTTTAAATTAAAGTTATTCTATCATATTGCTCGTTGCTCGAAAAAACAGCACCGTTCATCATCATGATTGAAGAGTTGAACGAAGAGTTTGGTCTCCACTTTTGTAATAAGAACAACTAAGCTGTGAAACGCATTGCCAGAGTGGGTTTTTGTCGAAGGTTCGAACCTTGGGGTTACGAGGTACACTGTGCTTGTTTCTATTAGAGAAACAAGTTCCATCGTAGACCACATCATTTACATCCACTATTATCGGCATCATCGCAATCGTATCATTAAATGGGCTATAAATCGTAAACGGTAAGTTTTACAAAAAAAGTTTACTATCAACAAAAGATGCAAAATTTTATTTTCTACAATTATTGTCAAAATATATAGTACCCAAAATATCGGCTAAAACAGTTTTTTTCAATTGGCGTTTGAAGCTCTACCTGGATCTGTGACCATTTTGTAATTTTATGCTCAGTAAGTGATTTTTACCTCATAGAAAAAAATTGGTCTAGATATTTAGTGCAAAGTTGACCAAAAAACCTTCTATTTTTACTGGCCTTTCATTACGTTTCAGCACATTTTTTTAAATTTTTGACGAACTTGTGAATTATTAGGAAACATTTTAAAAAGATGCATGAAATTGGAAAAGCCGTTCTCAGCTTATAGTGTGACCAAAAAGAAAAGTTTGAGTTTTGTATATCTACGAGTATAGATAAATTTAATATTTCTTCGTTTCACTTCACAATTCACAAAATTGTTATAACTAGTATAAACAGTATAAACAAATCTTGAACAAAAAATTAGTTTAAATTACATAGTCCAATATTTTATTGTTATTTCTGCACTGTGTCACCGATTCCGCGGTCGGTGACGGCCGCGAGAACAAGACAGCGTTAAATGCCTAATTTGACAGAACTACCTGGCCTTAAATTAGAAGCTAAAATAAAGAGAGCAATAATAAAGACAAGACCTACCTTAGTCTAGTAGACTTAGTCTACCGTCTAACTAAAATATTTAGACGGTAGACCCCCAGGTCTTCCAATACAAGACCATGTTCCCTTGGTTACAAAGGTACGAAGACATTTAACATCTAATCCTTCAAGAAATTCTAAGTCGGAACGATTAATAACTACGCTGTTATAATATTCGTCAGCAATTTTCAATTATTCTAATGGAGACTATTCCTACAAACGATTAATCACTAACACAGTGACTGAAAGATGTACCTAATAGAGTTAGTCTTTCGTTTAGTTTACATTCAAAGCTTATTTTAGAGCTATTCCGTTGATTTTGATATTTAGGACTAAATGAAAACTTAATTACGAAATAAATAGAACAATTACAGGTAAATTAAGTTAATGAAAACAATTATTTTCTCATTTATACGATTTCGGAATCTGATTTAAGTTATAAAGTCACTAATAGGGCAGAAATTCTGTTAGTTAGAACCAACGATTTTTTTGAAGTTATGCTTCTAAGTACTTAGTAGTGGTACTTCTTTTCGCGCGAAAGGGAAAAATTATAATTGGAGTAAATCTTTAGGAGGTGCGCACACCGTGCGTGCGTCATCACCTTGATGATTTTTAATCCCCGACCAAAAAAGGGGGCTATAAGTTTGACGTCTGTCTATCTGTCTGTCTGTGTGTGTGTCTGTCTGTGGCACCGTAGAGCTCAAGCGACTGGATTGATTTCTATGCGGTTTTTTATTTGAAGGTTAATTTCCGTGCAGTGGTTTTTAGCTATGTTTGGTTAATATCGATTCAAGATGGCCGCCCCCACAAAATGGCGGACAAAATATTTCTTTACAACCTCAATATGGGTATCAAATGAAGGAGCTTGACTAGTAGAATACTATACACTATGACAAATTTCAAATCCAGGATGGCCGGCACCACAAAATGGCGGAAAATATTTTTCTTTTTTCACTACTCCCTCAATATGAGATTGACTAGTAGAATGTTGTACAGATTACAAATCCGAGGCTGTTCTGACAGGTAATCGTAAATCAATTTTTTTAATTTTGTTCTTGTCAGTAGACTATGTGGCTCAATCACGTTGTAACAACAGAACGGATGAAGTTGAGATTCGGAACTCCGATAGATTCTAGTCTGGATTTTAGGATAGTCTATTCACTTTTTATCCCGAAAAATTATAGAGTTGTTATGTAACAGTAATTGTCTATTTTCTACTTGAATGAAATAGCAGGATGATGTTAGTTCAACAATATACATAAGAAATTAACTATTCTGGTTTGGGTAAAATATCAGTTAACAGTTCAGCAGGATTTCCTTGGAATGTTGCCATTAATTACGGCAAATTTACCATGGTTATTCCGTGAACCACTGTACAAGGTTTACAGTGTTGCCACGGTAAATATCTTGTAATTAATGATAATATTGGAGTTAACAACCGTGATGGCTAAAAGCAGAATTTCATTAGAGTTTAAAGGGACCTTGAATGCCTACTGCCTAGGTACGCAGATATATTTCAGTTAAAGTTATAACAAGGAGCCAAGTCTTGGAACGGCCCATTTAGAAGGGGAGACACATTGAGAAATATGAGGAAGGTTAAGAGCTCATTTAAATAAAAAGGCAGGGTAAAGTAAACTTCTTTATGGGTCTGATGGGGCTTTCTTACGTTTTACAAGGTATTTGAATGTCACGTAGGCTCAAATTCCTCTTTTGCAATTTGAGTTAAAGTTTTTTATGTTAAAGAATTGACCGTTGCATTACAAACAATTTTGAGCTTTAGCATTTTAGCTTTTTGCTTTAGCAAAGAAAAAAATGGCGAAGTCAAAACTTAAAACTTAGAATTTTAGTATTTAGAAGCACTAATGTTACACAACGTAGAATTTACGTCATTTGTATAGATACATACTATTATACATATACTGTTATTCATCAATCATCATCATCATCAGTCGCAAGACGTCCACTGCTGAACATAGGCATCTCCCCAACGAACGGTCCTGCGCAACCTGCAACCAGCGGTTTCCAGCGACCTTTGTAAGGTCATCTGTCCATCTAGTGGGAGGACGTCCAACACTACGTCTTCCGGTTCGTGGTCGCCACTCGAGAACCTTTCTTCCCCTTCAGTTGTCAGTTTATTACGCGTGTCGGTAACATGAATTCACAAGATTTTGTCCATCCAAAAGCCGTAAGTTTACGTGAAAGTTTGTATGGACTTGTTACCCTTTTATGCAAAAACTACTGAACGGAACTGGATGATGGTACATAGATAGATTATGTCCTAGAATAAAACACAAATCACTTTTACCTCCTGGTTAGTGGTTTTATATTTTTATTCGTTTTTTAGCAGCACATCGTTACACAATACGAGAAATTATTTTGCAATCCGCAGATTTGTATTACTAGATTACCTTTAGAGTAATACTCGTATGTTTGATTATTTTGTTGAGTCAAACTACCGAGATTAACAAGAACAAAAAAAAAAAAATATTAACCCCCGACTACCTCGGATCTCGGATTATCTGTATAACGTTCTACTAGTCAAGCCCTTTACTCATATTAAGGAAGTTGTGAAAAAAGAAATGTATTTCGCCATTTTGTGGTAGCGGTCATCTTGGATTTGAAATTTGTCATAGTGTAGTATTCTACTAGTCAAGATCTTTCGCTTGATACCCATATTGAGGTAGTAGTGAAAAAAAAAATATAAGACACCATTTTGTGGTGGCGGCCATCTTGGATTTGAAATTTACTATTGTGTATAGTATTTTACTAGTCAAGCCCTTTCATTTGATACCCATATTGAAGTAGGTTGTGCATAAATAATTTGTCCGCTATTTTGTGGAGGCGGCCATCTTGAATCGATATTAGCTAATCATAGCTAAGCACGGAAATTAACCTTCAAATGAAAAAGAACGGTATCGAAATTGGTCCATCCGTTTAAAAGCAGACAGACAGTCAGATAGACATCGACGTCAAACTTATAGCACCCCTTTTTTGGTCGGGGGTGTAAAAAAACAGAACACTGCGATATATTCACCGTAAGCTCTCCACATTTAAATTAGGGAGGTGGTGGGTACTTCTATTAGACGAATGAATTTCTCGAGTTATTAACTTCTGTCATCGTGTTCGTCGGCATGGAAGCAGCCATTAAACTTTGCTTCTAATCTCTGTCGCGGAACTGGGAGCCTGTTCTTATTTGTTTACACGCCAATTTGCAGTAATGGGCGTTAAAAACACGCGCCGGATTAAACTTGAGATAACTGAGTCGGCTGCTATTTACTTTATGAATGTACTTCAGTGCAAACGGGCGCTCTGATGGAGCTACGCTGAAGCTCAATACGTAGAGTACGAATATTTTCGTATTCAGTGAAAGGACGAACAAATCGCCTGATTAACTCACACAGCCACGGACTATTTGAATATGAAGAGTCACAAATATGTTAAATACGAAATCAATCTTAATTAACGAAAAATATTTCGTCGCAAAATAAAATTATAACAACATCACAATTAATAACATCATGTGCCCACAGGTACACAAATGCATCTCAATACAATACAACATATTGTTTGTACATGAATAACTGAAAAGAGCGAGGCCGATTTTAAAATGACACATTCAGTAATAGTATTACACTTTACTAGCAGCGCCCCCGCGGTTTCACCCGCGTAGTACCCATTCCCGTTTTTTCTACGATAAAAAGTAGTAGTTATATATTCATTATTCTAGGCTATAATTTATTTGTGTTCCCAATTTAAGTCAATTCGTTTAGCGGTACCGATGTGATTGAGCAGAGATTCAATCTCCAGGAAACTCCAAATGGTAATTGGGTATAATCATAATCATATTTTATTTATAACACTTGTTACACGTCCTTCATTTGTATGCATAAAAATTTTTACTAATAAATAATCATTAATCATCGTACATTGTATGTTGGTAAAAATAATCTGTAAATTATAATACAATGAAATAACTAAAAAAAATGACATTTTATACACAAAAACACTTGCTAATGTCAACTTAAATGATTCGTCAAATACAATATTCATTATTTGAAATTAATAAATTAACTATAGCTGTAGAACGTCTGCTCGGTAAGCCAGTGTTTGAGCCTAAGTTTAAAACTACCGAGATAGGGCGCAGTGGTTATCGACTTCGTTCGTTATATGTACTCGTATATCATTATTTATAGTACCTACCCATAGTTCTTTTAATTCTTAAGAATAAGTTTTTGCAAATTTTAAATATTTAAGAGTTACTTTACGTTAGTTACGAATAAGTTAGGTATATTAAATGATTATTAGATTAGTACATACCCTTAATAAATAAAAATAAAATAAAAATAAATATTGGTGGACAATTCGCACACAACACGATCTGACCTCAAACTAAGCAAAGCTTGTAATATGGCGGCCAGATAGCTGATATAATACTTATATAATTCTAAATACATACTTATTATACATAGAAACACCCAGACACAGTGCAAACATTTGAATTCATCACACAAAAACTTATATAAAAGTTGTGTTTTGGTAGTTGGTACTAACGATACGTTTTAGCTTGTACCTACATAATGTCTACATAGTATAGTTGGGGTTCTCTGCCAATCCAATCACAAGACCCGCATCCTCAAAATGTACGTCAAAGAAACCGCTCATTCAGCGCACTATCCAATTTTACTTCAACATTTGGCAGAACTTATAACTTGAACTTGCGAGCGGCAGTCTGTACACTCGGTCTATTTTCACAGAAATGTATCTGCAGTTTCATTGAGCTGAGTGGAAAGGCTTACCTAGAACCTAGATTTTGTGATTGCAATGTATGGATACATTTTATATTTTGGAGGCGTAAATATTAGAAGCATAGTGGTAAAAATGTTATCTGAATAATTTTAACAAAAAAGAACCGACTTTCAACGGAAAACTTAAAAAGTAAAAAAGTTTTCTTCGATTTCTCTAGGATGTCATCATCAGATCCTAGTTTCCTTATCATGGTACCACCCTTGGAATATCTTCTTTACAACAAAAAAAATAATCATCAAAATCGGTTAATAAACGACGAAGTTATCCGCGAACACACATAAAAAAAACATACATACGGTCGAATTGAGAAACCTCCTTTTTTGAAGTCGGTTAAAAAGGGATTTAACAGTGCCTAATAGCAATTTTTCTGCATCGTGTTTTATGGTATAGTAAAGTCTATTTTATTGTAAATCTGAAGTCTTCAATAGTGAATTTATGACGTATTAAAATAAAACTACTTACTAAATCTCATTCAAACCAATTTTCGTTGAAAGTTTACATGGTAATGTACATCATACATTTTTCATTCTCTTATTTTAGAAGTTACAGGGGGGGACACATTTTACCACTTTGGAAGAGTCTCATGCGCAAACTATTCAGTTTAGAAAAAAAAAATTAGAAACTTCAATATTATTTTTGAAGACCATAATCCATAAATAAAACACACGTAAGGTTCTGATGAAAAATAATAATTTGAGATTTAGTTCTAAGTATGGGACACCCCTAAAAATTATTGTGTTTTTCAATTTTTTGCCATATTTTGCCACTTGGCTACGGAACCCTAATTATTGTGATATTTGATAATGCATTAAACATTTAGCAAAATACAATGCTACAGCCACACGAATCCGTAAAAACGAAGCGTCGGCACAGTAGAAGAGTCCCTCAAATGAATTGAAAGATGATAATCTCACAGCTCCAAGTTAAGATGAGTCTTGTAGAGTTGTCCATAAGTTTTCTGAATCCACCCCTACTCGGCATTTCAAGCACGAACGGATGCGAATTGCCGCATTACCCCTACCACCTATCAAAATAACTAACACAGGTAATACGATCCTGGTCGCGTTTAAACTTACGGCGTACGTCAAACTACCTAATTACGAGTATGAGAGGTTCTCGGATGCCGTTTAGCACCTAAAAATCTGTAATCAAATTATTCAAGGCAAAGCTTTTTATTCGATAAATATTTTATACATTTGCCAGTCAGCCATAATATATTGGAAAATTGTATAGCAATACGAGTTTTAAATAAAAGTTGGAAAATTAATATAAAAAACAACAATGTCACATCACAAATAATCACAATAAAATAATATCAAATTGATTAATAATTAAATCAAAAGTTGAAAAAAAAAAAAATTTTGTGGTGGCGGTCATCTTGAAATTTGTCATGGTTTGTATAATGTTCTACGGGTCATGCCATTACAATTGATAGCCATATTGAGAGAATTATGTAAAAATATGTATTCCACCATATTGTCATCTTGGATCGATTTTTATCATACGGAGCTAAAAAACTCCCGACTAATTCACATTACCCTGCCCTAGTGGCTTAGTTGGTAGTAGCTCTGCCTGCGAAGCCGAGGGTCGTGGGTTCGATCCCCACCCAGTGCAAATATTTGTGTGATGAATTCAAATGTTTGCACTGTGTCTGGGTGTTTCTATGTATAATAAGTATGTATTTAAAAAACTATATAAGTATTATATCAGCTATCTGGCTGCCATCACACAAGCTTTGCTTAGTTTGGGGTCAGATGGTGTTGTGTGTGAATTGTTCACCAATATTTATTTATTTATTATTTAATATTAAAAAAAAACCAAATACCTTCATCTGTTCGAAAGCTACGATGAGACACAAATACAGAGACACGTCAAACTTATATCATAGCATCCCTTCGTTTTGTGTACAGGGTTAAAAATCATACCACCATTGATTGGTATGATTTTTTAACCCTGTACGTTGCCCACTAAGAAATTAATTATGGGATTTTACCATGGTTGTGTGGAGGACCGAGACACGACGTCACAAACTGATGGGTTGTCACGTTGTCAGTAAATATTCGTTCACTATGTTCACAGGTAGTAGAAAAATGTTCTGAAAATGTTGTGTGAAAATCGACACTCGCTCCGATATTTCTTGGTAAATATCCTGCAACTAATAAATAGGAGCACTGGAAAGAAGTCTTTTAGAGATATAACAGATAGAAGAATAATATTTATGGACGCTGAACTCATTTACAATTAAGGATCAAGAGCGTCTCCAACACAGTTGTGGCATGAGTAAAAAGGAGACAAGGCAACCGCCCACGGTCTTGAAGAGCCCACAACTTCACCAAAACTCACGCTTTACAAGACAAGGCTTCACCCCAAAAAGCCTTTACTTTACAAGCTGCCGCGGTCCGAAATGGAAGGTCACAGTTATACATGATCCCTCCCCCTAATCATAAGCGTTAAATGTAAAATTATTTTGTTATATCAATAGTCACAAAAGACAGCGACTGCATAGGTCTTGTTTTGGACTGTGTCTTCAGAGTGGTGGGGTCCTCATAATTTTTAATACTAGATTAAGTTTTTGTTTTAATAAATAGTTTGTCATTTGTCAAATGGGAAAATCTTCTAAAAAAAATTCAAAATAAATACAAAAAAGGAATATTTAAACTAAAAATCTTAATTACTTTCAGTACTTCACATATTGCTTAGGTCGCGGCCGCGCTGTTTTGCAAGTCGATAAAAATAATTTGCGCTACCGCAATCGATAAGGCTGTCCCAATGTAATGTAACCGGTTGTAAGCAGTTTGCTCGGCATCCAGTAGATCCCAGATCACAGTATGGCGATTGAGCTACAAGTACATTGGTCTATCATCATATAGAGACGAGCATTAAGCTGTTAGTGATTGTTAGCGACCACTTCCTCGAGTGCTTATTTGATTGTTAGACGACCTCTCTAGAGTGGTCTATTCACGTTCTCGTGGAAATTTACAATGCACTCTACATCAATAATAGTAATTTATTTATAGATGATGTTTGTGACTCCTTTTGTAGTGGTAGGACTCCTAGTTGAGTCCGCCTGGGCAAATACCACACCTTTGCCAGTTATTCTACCGCCAAGCAGTAATATGAACACATTACTGTGTTCCGGTTTGAAGGGCAATGTTTCCAGAGAAACAACAGGGCTTAGAGATATGACATCTTAGATCTCTGGGTGATGAGTACAGTGCAGTGCTAGATAACGATTTGGACTCTTCATGTTCCAATAGCTGCGTGTCACAGTGCTGTTATGTAGCAGGCATGTTGCTTACCATTAGGCACATGTCATGCTCGTCTCATCACTCTTTATTTAAAAAAAGCGCGTTCTATAGTACTTAGTCCTCATCGACAATTGTAAACTTATTATGGATGAAAAATATTTTCTTTTACTGTTTACAAGTCTCAAATTAAAGCAATTTTTATAGGATAGAGTGAGTAGAACTACGAGCCGCTCCTAGTTTAAAATAAACAACAAATTGCACAAAATATTACATCATCGATCGGCTACTTTATCACTAAGACCAATTTCTTCCAGGTTACTTAGTACTGGTTTTGAAACTATGAAGAGAAGATAGTATAACTTCCTTACAACCCAAGACAACTTGGTTGTAGGTAATAGAGGTGATGCGGTAGGGAATTTGGCCGCGACAAAATGTACTTTCATCATCGTTCACAGCCTTCGTTATCCCACTGCGAGCACAGTTACGAGCTTATTTATGCTTCGGGAATCTATGTAAAGGTTATACAGGTAAGGACTCCCTATGGGCGGCAGCCTAAGCCGATATTGTGTCGTCTGCGTTGCCCATTTTTTTAACTTTTATAGGTTTACACTTGACCGCCATCTCACCTGATGTTAAGCGACAATGCGGTCTACGATGGAGCGTGTTTACCTAGAAGAAACCGATTCACTCTCGATTTGAAGACCAAAGATTGTAATCATCGGGGAAAACCCTGCGCTAGTCGTCATATGATATACTAGATGTCCGCCCCGGCTTCGCCCGTGGTACATTGTATAGCACTCATCGGGATCCCGTACATATCCAACGGTGAAAGAATGACTGAAATCGGTTCAGTCATTCATTCATATCGCTTTCAAATAAAAAACCTCTTCAGCTACCTGCTACGCCACCTGTCGAAAATTGGTCGTACCAACTCAGATTTAGAAACAAATTTGATTAGCAAAGGTTTATATTCAATGACGCAATCGTGGACATTGGCGAAATATTTTTTCTCCGTTTTTGTAACATTCTTGATTCATGATCCGCTTCTATTTATAGTAGCGTATGTTCTATAGTCTATAATAGCATTCCTCGATAAATTGAATATCTAATAGGAAAATAATCTTTCAATTCCGACCAGTACTTCCCGAGATCCTAGCGTTCAAACAAACAAACAAACTCTTCAGCTTTATAATATGAGTATAGATTTATAGTACTCGTAGCGTAAGGTAAGATTAGGTTAGAAAGGCCAGGACAGGCAAACTATGATAGGTATCTTTAAAAAAAAAGGTTATTCCCTTAGACTTTTTATATGTGTTTCACGTAATTTTCGTCCAGTATATAGGCAAAACTAACAGGCATTTATTTATTGTCAAAAACATTCATATTATGCGATATGAAAGAATACACCATTATTTCTCAGTCAATATGATACTCCTAATACAGTGTATGGGTATCTCTCTCAGCAATATGAATTAATTGATAGTTTTCCAGCAAGTGCATCCACTTGAGGTGAATGAGGCTCCAATCAGTTCAGTACATGAATAGTGACGGCCCGCGGGAACCGACGACTGCCGGAACGGTTTAATTAAGGGGATGGATGGAATGGGGGGGCGAATGTAGCCAAGGGGGTACATAGAATTGAAAGGATCCTACGTAATAAGTTTTGTTTATGGTCGAAGTGGATCTGTATACATGGATACTAGTAACTATCAAACAGACATATTGATATGGTAACATTAGTAATATGAAAACATTATATTGTCCTGGTTTGAAGGGAAATGTTGCCAGAGAAATTACATGGTCAAGAGTTAAATAATTTTATATCTTTTATACCTTTTTTTGGCTTCTTCCGATATTCGCAATATTATTCAGTTTATGTCGAATTTACGATAAATTATAGCTTCAAATATTTCAATTCGTTTTCTCTAGGTATGTCCGAGATGACATAGAGAGTAGATCCGTCGCTAGCCGACCGCTGGGACATTCGTTTGTAACCAGCATACAATGGATTACATCTCGCTCCATTCTTTAAAAGTACTGCATCAAAAGATAGAGATTTGGTCCAGTAAAATTGAATTAAATATTTAATTTATTATCTGTTTTTTTTTTAAATAAACTATGACAAGGCGAGCAGGATATGTGCCTGATGGTAAGCAATATACCTGCCACATAACAGCACTGTTGTTATAACAGCACACGCAGCTATTGGAATATGAAGAGACCAAATCATTACTTAGTACTGCGCTGCGATCGTCACCCAGAGATCTAAGATGTTAAATCTCTAAGCTCTGTAATGTCAGGAGACATTGCCCTTCAAACCCGAACACATTAATGTTTGCCCATTACTGCTTGGCGGTTGAACAACTGGCAAAGGTGTGGTACTTCCCCAGGCGGACTCTGCTAAGAGTCCTACTACCACAATAATTTTATTTACTAATAATAATTTTATTTTACTTATAAATGCGAAAGTTTGAATGTTTGTTGCTCATCACGTCGGAACGGCTCAAATCGACAGATCAGCTGAACATTTGGAACATAATTAGTTATGGTCCGAAATAGCATATAGGATTCTTTTTTCGCGGGGAAATTAAGAGAACGGGAACCATACGGGTAAAACCGCGGGGAACTACAAGTAATACATATTTTTCACAAACAATTTTGAAACTTATTTCGCAAAATAGATAAAACTACCCATTTACCTCTTTATCTTAGATTTTAGGTTCAATATTTGCTAGGTTGCATGACTTGCATGGAAGAACTTGCTTTCAGAGATAATGCCTCCCTTTATATTCCCTTTTGACATGTAAATAATTAAGCTAGCTTAACGTAGACGGAAGTAACATTTTAGTTTCCTTCATTATTATGTTAAGACTGTACTCTGTCTTGTTTGTGTAATGTAAATTGTTATAAAGAATTTATTGAAATTCGTTGGTTGGCATTGTACATAATAATTTTATTACAAGTTTGGAATAGACTAATTTATTTTGTTGCAGCACCTGATTTTTTACTACATACATTCAATGCATAGAATATTTTAAACAATCTGGAGATTATACTAAAATCTATAATGACAAATAGTTTCTATTAACCTCAGAAGCACAGATGGTAATTACATTTAGATTTTGTTAATGCTAACCTGCATTCCCAAGTAATTCCTCACTTGCCCTAGATTTTAATCTTAAATTGTTTACTCAAAATTTCTATTAAATTATTTTCAGCCTTGCAATTTGAGAATACTAGAAAATCATCGACATACAGTCCAACTATGGTTTTCTTTATTATCACTATGGTTTTTATAAATACACAGGTTCTAATTTACATTTTCTAAATCCTGACTTACATAATGTCTCCTCAACCTTTTTTATACCATGCTAGTGATGATTGTTTTAGTCCATACCTAAACAGCTTTTCTTAATTTTAACACTTTTTTGGATTTGCTTATGGCAAAACCTTCAGGCATGTGCATAAATATGCTTTCCTTTAGGTGACCATTAAGGAAAGCTGTTTTCACATCTAAATGAGTGATGTCCATGCCTAACTGAACACTTATGGAAAACAATAAACGGAGCGTTAATGCCTAATTACTGGGCTGAAGGTCTCATAATCAATACCAGCCTTCTTGGGTAAACCCTTTGGCTACAAGCCGCGCACGATAACTCACTTTATTGTCTGAATCAAACTTTTTTAAACACCCACTTGCACTGCACTACACTCGCGTTGCTGGGGGTATCAACAACTTCCCACGCTTGATTTTCTTGGAATGATTGCAGCTCCTCTGCCATCGCTGTGACCACATTAGTCGCTCTGGCCCACTGATAGCCTCTGCATATGTCAGTCCATCTTCTCCTGTAGCTGTAGTACATGTTAGCATAACCATACCTCACTGGCTTTCTCCTCAGTCGCTTCTCTTTACTCAGAAGAACTTGACTTATTACTTTTCAATACCTGAAGCTATAGACCTATTTTTGAGATATACTGCAGTATTTGCAGCTTCTGCCCAAACTTCTTGTCTAATTCTGCTTCGAAAAGTAAGCATCTTGCTCTCTCCACGATGGTCCGATTACTTCTTTCGCTGAGTCCGTTCTGTTCTGGTGTGTACGGGTTTGTTTTTTTGGTGAATAACCTTCATGTTTCAGAAAATCTCGAAAACATTGCTACAATACCACACCCGTTGTCTGTACGCAATATTTTGATTCTTGTGTTTATAGTTTTGGGCTGAAACTAAAGAAACCGTCTGAACTTTACAAACACCTAAGAGTTACAAAAACGCATGTTTTGGGAAAGTCGCAAGACGACTTAATTACATCTCCTCCAAAAGACAAAACTGCTTCAGACCTGAATCTAGACTTCAATTCCATAAACAATTTATGGCAGGTGCACAAGTAAATACTGCTGGGTTGGGTGCGAGAAGGAAAGGGAAGACTGAGACATGGTAAAACCTTTCTACAACAAGACGAAAATAACGGTTACAAAGTGCACGCTATGAATTTAGAAATGCAAAGTGAGTGGTTAACCATAGGTGAGTTCTGTATCCCATTAGCTCTAAAGTGGCGCACCTTGATCTATGACTGGTCTCCTGCCTTATTAAAATTTTATCTAAATGCATTCCAAATGACCCTCCTGACCAGAGTAACTTGGTAAGGTGGGGAAAAGCCTCTGAAAAATGTTGCTATACTTGTGGAGAGGCGATATGTACAGCAAGGCACATATTGGGATGTGCAGCTCTTGATGGGGGTCATTACTCACGGCGTCATGACAGAGTACTTGAAATCATACGTGAAGCCATGAGCCTTTCAGTAGCTAGAGCCCAAAAGGGATTGACGACAAACAAAAGACAAATTAACTTTGTAAAAGCAGGCTCAACTTCAAACTCCAGGAACAAGCCTTACTCAATCCTGGGTACAGCACCTGATTGGACTATTTTAATGGACACGTATGAAAAGCACTACAAAATCCCAGAGGATGTGGGTTTCGTCATCCAGACCGGACATTTTCCTTTTTTCAGAGCTACGAAACGCATAGTCCTTGTAGAACTTACCGTACCGTGGGAAACTATTATTAAAGACCACGCGATGAAACAAAATAAGTATTACGACCTCCTAAACGAATTAACAAAAAAACAGTTTATACGCTGTAGAAGTGGGAGCGAGAGGTATACCAGCAAAATCTCTCTATAACCTACTGAAAGACCTTGGCTTATCCAGAAGTGTGTAAGTTCTATATAGAACGAGTATCTAAAGCTGCACTAGTAGGCTCATATCAGATTTGGCTGGGCAGGGAGAGAAAAATGAGTGGTGAAGGTGAGTGTTGATGTACGTCAGAAAGGGGCCCCTTGAAACCTACGCCCGAGTCACAATAAGGTCATTCTGGAGAAGTCATCTACAAACAACAAAAATATCTGCACCACCTACGATTTGCACTCCATCGGTCCACAGATGAATGCAACAACTGTAATATTTTTTGATACCCACTGAAAACGGTTCTTGACTGTTTTCCTTCACAGCAAACTTGACAGCTAGACTTACTTGTCACAAATTTATCTGAATAATCCATTCCGTTGACTAAACCTTGCTTCATCTTGTTCAATGTTCAATCTTTCCTATTCGTCAACCAACAGGATTTTAAACATTATTGACAAGTTTGCCTAATTGTTTTTTATAAGGCATCGGCCGGGTTCACTGTTTCCATTCCTTATCAATTCACTAACAGACAAAAGATTCGTCGCAAGAGACGGTACGCACATGACGTTGTCGGGTAAACTTAATGAATCTTTCCTATTCGTCAACCAACTTTCGTTTGTTGTCATGTGTACTGGCTCCGGAATCAACATACCAGTCGCACTTATTAAAGTTTCCACTGAGAAAACAACACTAAATGCATTTGTTTGCTTCTTCTTTTCTGTTTTCTCGTTTCTAAATGGACAATGAGACATGTAATGTCAGATTGTTTGCATTTATAACAAATTATTGTTTTGATAGTTCTCAACTTGTGGCACCAGAGCCAAAGCTAGAATTTAAAGAAAGGCCCTGAGTACATGATAACAAAATATATATAACACCTTGCCTAATGATATTAAAACGAACCCGACCAAAATAGATTTTATAAAAGTTAAAATCGCTATTAATACAAAAAAGTTACTATAGTATAACTGAATACCTAGATGACTTTAGATATATCCCACGCTCACGGCATTAGTATTAAAAATACATTAGTGTAATATCTGTATATAGATATTATGTAATACTATCTACTTATACTAAGATTGTAACTGTACAATTTTAATATTGCTATGCCCTAACAGGGTAAATGCTTAGCCTATTTTGTCAGCTTTGTATTATTATGCAATAAATGATTGATTGATTGATTGAGTTTCACCTCAGAAGCACAGATGGCACTACGTGTATTACAATAACATATTTTGATAACATTCTAACAGAATTAATCCTTTGATTTATCTGCTGTCTATACAGAAAAAAAAAACACTGTGACAACTTTGTGAAAGGCCCCAGTACATGATAAAAATATATAACATTAAAAACGAACCCGACAAATAGATTTTTATAAAAGTTAAAATAATACAAAAAAGTTACTAATAACTGAATACCTGAATGATATTTTGATAACATTTCTAACAGAATTAATCCTTTGCTATCCCTTAAATGTAGCCTATTTTGTCCAGCATGTTATTATTGCAATAAATGATTGATTGATTGATTGAGTTTCACCTCAAACACACTGATAACATTCCTAACAAATTAATCCTTTTATTTTTGCTGTCTTACAGAAAAAAAAACACTGTCGAACTTACATCTTACAATTCATAAACGAGGATTTATTGAAAAATAGATTTTCAATTTATACACATTTGTTTTTGTGGCGAATCGACAACAACCCTTTAAATTATTATCTTTATTTATACTCATGTGATTGATGATCGTCATTTATTCCTTAGACTGTGAAGTTTAAAGTTAATAGCACATATCATTTTTAAGGAGTATATTTATTAGGTACCGATAAAATATTGATCATGTATGGAATTACACATTGTGAAACAATATTAAAGGCCGGAAAACAGCAGATAAACGCCATTGAAGCGAGCAGCCAAAACGATACAAGATAAATGATTACGCGCACTCAAATTAATATCTCGCTAAAAGCTGGTGTTTATATAAACTCAATTCATTTGGCGGTTTAACTGGCCGCTGCCGATATGAGACCGTTCCGATATAAAGCCTCATGCACACACGTTAGTGACGTTACTGTCTTGTTCAAAGAGTTTACATATACTACGTATAGAGTTAAATTTTCCGCACGGTTCCTTTGTGTCAATCGTAAGCAGATGACGTGCATTCTTTCTATGGCAACATAGTGATGTGCCGCGACAAACCTATGACACTTCCACAAGAGCGTTGTTAGCTTGAACTGGCAGTGATGTGCGACAGGCCACGTAACGTCACGGCAAGAAAGATGCTACCCATGCTTTCGGTGTAAAGCGTTTGTGCCAACTTTATACGTAGTATGGGTAAACTCTTTGGTCCTGGTCTTCTACCGCCTAACTAAATGGGCTTTGACTTTGCTATTTCAGTCTCTATAATTTCAAGCGAAAAGAATTTTCGCTACCTATACACATAAGTTAAAGTCTACGGGCGAAATGTTAAACATCTGCAAATTTTTTTTTGCACATAACAGGAAAATTATTACGAAACTTATATCAAGACGAACGACCTCTGACATTTTCTAAATAACTTAATTGATTTAAAACAAATGAAACACATAGAAATCTAAATATACCAAATGACTATCGCAAGCAACAGGCAGTATTTAATATTTATAATTTACATACACAGCCATTTTATATTTAAAACATGTATGTACTATACTATTTTTTATTTTGACAAACTGCGCAGCGCCCGTCACACAAACAACAAAATATCTTGCACCACCTGATTTGCACTCCATCGGTCACAGATGTCTGAATGCACAATCTGTATTTCGTCAGCTCAGTACCCACTAAGCAGTAATCTGACTGTTTTCCTTCCTTAAACTGACAGCTAGACACACTTGTCACAAATTGTAAATAATCATTCCGTTGATAACCTTGCTGTCTTGTTCATGTCACCATACTGTTCAAGTGTCCAAGCCGCCTATGCTGTGTTTGTCCATCTGCTGTTGGTGATATTAACAAACAGTCTCTGTGAGGATAACATAAACATTATTGACAAGTTCAGCCTCAGCTATAAGCCGCTGTCTGTTTCTTATAAGGCATCCAGCCGGGTTCAAAAACAACACTGTTTCATTCCTTATGCAATTCACTAGCAGACAAAAGATTCGTCGCAGAGACGTTACGCACGACGTTCTTCGCACAACCTCGTAACCGTAACACGATAAACTTACGTCGCCAGCACATACAGGTACTTTTGTTGTTTGCAACTGTGATTTCGGGTAAACTTAATGAATCTTCCTGTTCGTCAACCAACTTCGTTTGTTCATATGTGTACTGGCTCCGGATCAACTTATACCAGTCGCATATTAAAGTTCCACTGAGAAAAACAACACTAAATACATTTGTTTGCTTCTTCTTCTGTTTTCTCGTTTCTAAATGGACAATAAGGACATATGTGCCAGATTGTTTTGTTAACAAATTATTGTTTTGATAGTTCTCAACTTGTACAGGCCAAAGCTAGGGTGAAAGGCCCAGTACATGATAACAAAAATATATAACACCTTGCCCTAATGATATTAAAAACGAAGCCGATAAAATGGATTTTTATAAAAGTTAAAATCGCTATGTACAAAAAGTTACTATAGTGTAACTGAATACCTAGATGACTTTAGATATATATCCACGCTCTACGGCATTGGTATTAAAAAATACATTAGTGTAATATCTGTATATAGATATTATGTAGCCACTATCTACTTATACTAAGATTGTAACTGTACCAATTTTATTATTGCTATGCTTCTTTCAGGAGTAATGCCTTAGCCTATTTTGTCAACTTTTGTATTATTGTACGGCGACCAGTTGATTGATTGATTGAGGTTTCACCTCAGAAGCACAGAATGGCACTACGTGTATTACAATAACATATTTGATAACATTCTAACAGAATTAATCCTTTGGTTATCTGCTGTCTATGAAAAAAAAACACTGTGACAGACTTACAATTCATAAACGAGGTTATTGAAAAATAGCGTTCAATTTACACATTTGTTTTATTGACAACACCCTTTAAATTATTATCTTTATTTATACTCTCATGTGATTGATAGTCGTCATTTATTCACCCAGACTGTGAAGTTTAAAGTTAATAGCACATATCATTTTTTTTAAGGGTATATTTAATGGGGTACCGATAAAATATTGATCTATTGCCGCAAACCTGTGACACCGCCACAAGAGCGTCACGGCAAGAAAGATGATGCCCATGCTTTCGGTGTAAAGCGTGTGTAACTTGTATACATGATATGGGTAAACTTTCTTTGGTCCTAATCTTCTACCGCCTAACTAAATGAGCTTTGCTGACTATCATAAAGCAACAGGCAGTATTTAGTATTTATAATTTACATACACAGCCATTTATATTCGCTGTGTATGTACTATTTTTTTTATTTTGGATTTGCTATTTAGATACACACAACATCAATTTTACGAAGACGATGACGTAACTGATCTACGTCTCGACGTTGTCGTGTCTGACTGTGTGTATAAACCCTAAACATTCAACTGGACTCGAGCCGAACATTTGTCTAATTAACTCCAATTATGGAATTGGACAGATAAGATCGGAACTTTTATTTGTTTCGCGCACGCAGGGGTAGTTGTAGGGTATATCTTAACGTGGAGATAGCGACTGACGATTTAGCTAACACATCGAACTTTAGTTTATCGTATAGACTAAATCGTGGAATCATAATCATTTTAAAGCGACGTACCTAAAAAAAACAAATATAGGTTTGGCTTTGGCCGCCATGGTGCCTGTGAATAGTGACGAACCGCACTTCGACTGCCTAAATCAAAAAAGTTACGACTTTATAAAAAAGCGAATATAAAGAGAGAGAGCCATATTAAACCTAAGATAATTTTAGTTAAGCAGTAGTCTAAGAGCGGCATATGAAAACCAAACCACATAAAATATTCTATTGATTAGATGTTCTGTTCTGATAACGAAAGAAATCCAATCGCTTGATGGGTACGTACACACGTTGCTTTTCCGAACCTTGTATTACACATGAACAGTGAACACTGCTAGAACAAAGCGTTTTGGTTCCACTACCGAAGCCGATACAAATTACACATTAATTAACTAATTTAATTTATCACAGGTGACTAGAAATCTGTTGATTGAATTGATTTTTATGGATAGATATACATTAAATTAGATTCACGTCCTTTGTGCATATTTGCGAGAGTTTATCTACTATGTATCAATCTAATACTACTATTTGTAGCAATCTCTCTGCATTGTATCAAATCAAGCGATGTGGCTGTCTATTATGATTAAATTTTAGAACAATGTGTTTGAACACAACAGGCTTTGGTGTACTTGTCTTTGTATATATGTATGTACGTACATGACTAGCGGCCCGCCTAGCTTTGTTGGAATTGCACAACTATAACTATATAGAGATGTTACATAGTAATAAAATCTACAAATAGTTGAACATCAGCTTATCGTTTTTTATCGGATACACTTCGGAGAGTGTGCAACTGATCTGTATGATCTTATACCACCTTGCCCTTTTTTCTATCGTAATTCTCGTAACTCGAAGAAGCGGCACCGTTTCATGGTGGATATTCCAAAGACACGGACGAAGAGGTTTGACTCTACGTTTGTGATAAGAACGTCTAGGCTGTGGAATGAGTTTCCTGAGTGGGTTTTCCAGATAGTTTAATCTTCTAGGTGTCATCAAATCGAGAGTGAATCGGTTTCTTCTAGGTAAATATGCTCCATCGTAGACCGCATCGTCGCTTAACATCAGGCGAGATGGCGGTCAAGACTAAACCTATTAAAGTTAAAAAATAAACTCTCACTATATTACTGAAATAATTCTGAAAATCGATTTTATTTATTGACTACAAAAAAAATTGTTTGTTCAAATTTACAATATAGTACATGTTAATGATGTTAAGGATTGGGCCTGAAACAATCGTTCGTGATGAAAATCTTTTTGCACATTTAATCGTATTTGGTATAACAAGTGATGCTAAGTATTATAAAAAAGCTTAAAAATGTGTTTGTTAATTATAAACCCGTTTTTTTTAAATAATATAAAGGAATTGATGTGGTATCTACGGGTACGGTACCCAACTAGGGATTTAGTTTTCCAAGCTTTATCTTGTTATTCACAAAAGTTCGCAGCAAAATGTGCTTCTGTGGGAACATTTTTATAAAAGCTGAAGTGTGTAAAACTCCAAAAGCTCAGGCAAACGCTGAACTAACCAACTTGCGCTTTGTGGGCATGTGGACTGAAAGTTAACTATGTGCTTACTACGTGTAGATACATAATATTCTATTGAAACAAAACACTGGCTGGTTTTTTGTACGTGCTGTATGGTGGGTCACTATTTTGTGGGTTTCATAGAATAACGTTACTAAATTATTTATAGGAAAACTCGAAACTGTTTGAGTACAATGTTGCAAGTTTTTTTTTCACACACAACACCATTTCATTCATTCTATTGCAAGGCATTTATAGTACTCGAAGAAACTGCTCAACATGTATGGTCTATCTACAAATATTGGGTTGAAATTATGAAACCCGCAAAATTAACCAAATTAACAAGTAAATTAGAACAATAAATATTCACACCTTAAGGTAGGTTTTAACGTTCAAAGAGTGTGTTTTAAACCAATTTTTTACTTTTTATAACAAAACCCTGATCCAGGGTCAGATCCTGATCTGACGCAGCTAACGTAAAAATAATAATGCAGGGTAAGTAGTTTTTGAGTTATGAGGGGTTGAATATTGAGTCTCGACGGTTTCCCCAAAAACCCTACACACTTGGTGTGATATTCAACGTATATATTTCTGTGATATAACCAAAAGACAGAAAATAATATTAGGTATTTAAAAAAACTTAAGTCAGATTTATCCTCAATATACGAGTATTTTTGTAAAATAGAGTGACGAGACCAGCAGGACATGCGCCTGATGGTAAGCAACATGCCTGCTAAATAACAGCACAGTGACATGCACCTATTGTAACAAGAGTTCAAATCATTACTTAGCACTGCACTACGTTCGCCACCCAGAGATGTCAGATGTTTTATTTCTATACCCTGTAATTTCACTGGAAATATTGCCCTTCAAACCGGAACTCAGTAATGTTTGCACATTACTGCTTGGCGGTAGAATAAGATATGGTACTTCCCCAGACGGACACTGCAAAGAGTCCTACCACTACAAAATGATTATGTTGTACGAAATATAACCGTTTCTTCGAATGCATAAATCTCTGTGACTGTATGAATAGTTAAGAAATCTGTTATTTTTTTATCCGATGTACTTAATTTACATACCATAGACGGGCAAAATGAGCTAGAACAAAATAAGTTCAAGTCAATAAAATCGTATAATTCTCTTCCATAACAGTTCACAGATACATCAGACAATCGTTACTAGCAACAGCGAGATTGAATAACCCGCGATCTACATAAATGCAAATCAATCCCAAACATAATGGAACGAAAGCATGACACGTTTAATATATGTATACTTTGTATATAATTATAGTTATATACCTCTACAACGCTCGCATTAGATATTCTGCGGATCTTCTGGCGGTAAACAAAGATAGAATGATGTGTTCATCGATTTATCAAGACATGCCTACTCTACAATTAAGTTATAACTGATAGTGGATATAGAATGACATTGCGATACTTATACTAATTAGTCATAATTATTATCATACTCATACGTATCTAGCTCCTCTGTAGCACAGTAAATACATAAATACATATGTTTTACTGTGTCTGTAGTCAATAAATATCAACAAGCATAAGCTCTTGAATTTATATATTTACGAGTAATTTTCGCAACTAAACTCGGAGAGTTTTACTATCGTATGAGCGTAAGTTCGAATCCCACCCGCACCCCTGAGAATCTTTCCAAGCTCAAATTTAGGAATTTGTCATCACCATTGTCTTTTACGATGAAGGGAAACATCGAGAGGAAACCAGAGACTTCAAATAAATATCTTTTTCGAGGACTTTTCTGCCAACCCGCACTTACTACTAAATTATGATCATGACTCTTTTCTTTTGTGAGCAGGCACTGAATCCTAGAAGTGAAAAATAATGTGGGAAGTTTTAGTTTATGATTTCGTTGACTATTAAATATTTAGCTCAAAACATAGGCACAAGAGAAAAAAAAACAGTTTCATCATCAACAGCCCATTAAATGTTCCCACTGCTGGGACTCGGGCCTTCTCTCGCAAGGAGAGAGTTAAGGCCATAATCCACCACGCTGGCCCAGTGCGGGTCGGTTTCCTCACGATGTTTTCCTTCGCCGTTTTAAATTAGCGGCATTACACACATGACTTCGAAAAGACAGTGGTGCGTGTGGGGTTGGAACCCGGGGTCTCCGGATCGACAGGCGCCGTTCTCCCGACTAGACCAGTCGTAATATCCGTAAACATCTGTTTAGTAGGTAGCAATTTGTGATGGCTTATGGAACTGAGACGTGGTCCTTAACTGTGGGCCTCATAACGAAGCTCAAAGTCACACAGCGAGCTATGGAGAGAGCTATGCTCGGAGTCTCTTTGCGCGACAGAATCCGTAATGAGGATATTCGCAAAAGAACGAAAGTGGCCGACATAGCGCAAAGAGTAAGCAAGCTGAAGTGGCAATGGGCAGGCCACATCGCTCGCAGAACTGACAACCGATGGGGAAGAAAGGTTCTCGAGTGGCGACCACGAACCGGAAGACGCCGTGTTGGACGGCCTCCCACTAGATGGACAGATGACCTCACAAAGGTCGCTGGAAACCGCTGGTTGCAGGTTGCGCAGGACCGATCATTGTGGAAATCTAGGGGGGAGGCCTATGTTCAGCAGTGGACGTCTTGCGGCTGATGATGATGATGATGAATTTGTGATATATGAGGATATTTGTTGGTCTCTTACCTACACTGTAAGGTTAGCTGTGAATACAAGGAAGCTCAAAAATACGTAAGAAGCAAACAATGCAAACTCTCAAATACAGTACCTGCCTAGACCAGTCGTCTTCAAGAAATACACATACTTATTTGCTTTTTCTGCGATTTCTATTATTTGATTTGTTTGTATTATTTGTATTATTATACTAATACTATTTGTATCTGAATGTTATTTTAGATAAAAATACAAATATAATTGTTTACGTCAAAAGTCGCTTATACTCGTATTTACCTGTATCCTACCTCAGCAAACTTAAGTTTATTATTTATTCAATAAATTAATTATTCTGACGCAAAATTTTGTTTTGAGCTATCATAGTTCACTGCACCAGTATTATTACTAGCTGAACCCTGCGCGCGTTGTTACGCCACCTATCGAAAATTGGTCGTACCAACTCAGATTTAGAACAAATTTGGTGAGCTTAGATTATAATGACGCAACCTTAAAAGATTTCGTTGTACTTTATTAGCGGTCGCAACGAAATCTCTCAAAATATTTTTCCCAGTTTTTGTTACATTTTTCATTCATGCTCCGCTCCTATTGTTAGTGGCGTAATGTTATATAGCCTATAGCCTTCCTCGATACATGGACTATTCAACAGATTTTTTTTCAACTTTCAATTCGGACCAGTAAGTTCGTTAGTACGATCGTAGCGTTCAAACAAATAAACAGACAAACTCTTCAGCATTATAATATTAGTATTGATGAGACATTTCTTATAGTCATGCACCATGTTCATGGGCAAACATGTTAACACGGACAAACTATCATAATACAGGAGGCCACCTTTATTAATAGCGGCCAAGTCACCAATCACCCAGTGCGTGTCAATAAAGCCTGGAGTCTCTTACGCGTCTAGTCGAGACGCAAACTGAGCCTGAGTTATGTGTTTATCGAGTTTCAAGACTAATAGCTGTCGTGTAATTGGGTAGAGTGGCGTTATTTAGGTACAGCCTGTTGCTCGAAGGGGCCCCAGCATCTATTATGGATATTGAAGTAAAGGTAACACGTCCTCCATTAGGTACGCAGGTTGTTGTGTAAGGAAATTAACGTTATAGAAAGTTGTCTGTCTAGACCGATGAAACTTCGTTCGCTCTCGATACCAAAGGTATTAAATGGAAGCCATTTATTAAAACTGATTTCACGTAGCTATATGAATTCAGATAAGAATATAAGCAAGAGGAAAACTTTAATTCAGTTAGATGTTCAACATTAAAAGAAATCAAACTACTAAAACCAGCTTTTCTATCACTTAACTCGACCTGTTATGGCTTTTTGTCTTGCATAAGCTAAAGTAAAGAGGTTGAAATATCTTTGAGGTTTTGTGAAATCTCGGTTTTATGCGAATAAACTCGAAACAATTCCTGAGCTCAAATCGGAAATCCAACGCGGCATCGGTGAGATAGGGCCACATCTCTCTCCAAAAGTCATGGAAAATATCATGAATAGAGTAATGGCCTGTCATCAGAGCCGCGGGGATCATTTTCCGGATATTATATTCCATACGTAATCGGAACATGTCCTCTTTACAATGCAATAAAAATGTCGCAACATTGTCATAAAATACTTGTTTTTATTTTAAAATGAAAAAGTGCATTCTTACTGAGACACCCTTTACAACTTAGTCACAAACGATTGTTGCTGAAAAAAATGGACACTGCAGCATCGCAGCAACCATAAATATCTATTACCAGCGGTCCGCTCCAGCGTTCCCCGTGGTACATAACATATCACCTATAGCATTAAGAAATCAGAGATATGTTCTAAATTGGTCCAGTAGTTCCAGAGATTAGCGCGTTCAAACAAGAAAACTGTGCAACTTTATAATACTACGAGTAGAATATATTCGTGAAATTTCTCACATAACCTTAGTTTAGTCCCAAATTATGCAAAGCTCATGGGAAAGTTAACTGAATAATACTTTTATAATTGTAGACACTTTGGATATAAACAGTAACGCCCAGACATATGCATCAGAACATCATCCCTAAATGAAAATCTAACCTACGACCCAGAAATTTCCCCGGCAGACTTACTACCAAGAGAGGCGCAATATTTACTTAGTATTTTATCATGGTATTTTTAACGATCATTCGTGTTTTTAAGACCAACATTTTAAAATTCAATCTACCAAAGTGCTTTCAACTTTGTAAAAACTTTAAAAGAAGGCCACAACAACAAAATTACTATTTGTAGTAATAAAGCCAAGCAAAGCTTTGAGAACTACGCAATACTTTCCAAACTCCCAGACTTTGTTTATTTTTCTCAAAAAATAAAGCAGTAACTCTTGTTTTACTTGAGCCAAGTTCAGTGACTTAATTTTGTACGGCAAACTGTGATGCTGAAACCTGCGAAATGTTCCGCTGAATAAGCTCGGTAACTTCGCAGACTTGTGTTTAATTGCAAAGAAATTCAAAGAATCGCCTCGCCTCAGGTGTCTAGACTAACATCCAGGTACCTACGTCTATTGAGAATTTTTAATTTACGCTACCATTTTAAGTAGTAATTCTAAATCGCAAACTTAGACATCTATGTTTGTAATATATAGTTAGATAGATAAACTCTTTATTGCACTTACACTATAAAGAAAACTAACAATAATACAAAAAAATAAAATAGAAAAAGTAGCAATTGGCGACCTTATCGCTAAGAGCGATTTCTTCCAGGCAACCGTAGGATGGTAAAAACTATATTAATAATGGAAGACGGGGAGTGCAATTAGGAGTACATAGATACTTCCGAATGATAATTGGTATTAAACAATGAATTTCAAATACAACAATACATAAACCAATTTTACGTCCTAATACACAAATATTTTATAATAATATACTAATAGATAACTAATAATACTCGTAACATGTTCAATGAATGAAAATAATTGAAGATAAATAGAGTACAATTTTATTACGATTTCAAGGAGAATAATGAATTCAACATCTATGTATGTGATGACTGTAACAAATATAATTCTTTGACTTGGTTCTTAAAACAGCAAGAGAAGGAGCTTGTTGAGGTGTGTAATCAATGAGCTTGCCTAATGTTGACGGGCAAGGCGTTCCACAACTGGACAGATTGGAAAGCAAATAACTTGCCATAAAAAGTTTCGCTGCGATAATAGATTGTAAGTCAAACTTGTATCAATGTATGAAAATGTTTTGAGATAAGCCGTTGAATTGTTATTTTTTCCAGCGACGCAGTTACAGAAGCACGCTCCGCGAAAATTAAACTCCTTTTTTAAAATTAGAATAATAATGAAGAATAGAAGAAAATTAGAATATCCGCCAACGCGCACTGGGCCAGCGTGGTAGATTATGTCCTAGACTAGTCTTTTTCCTTGCGAGAGAAGGCCCCGAGTCCCAGCAGTGGGAACATTTAGTGGACTGTTTATGCTGTAGAATATAAGTTTCAGTAATATTTAAAAAGACTTAGAAAACTCGGTAATTGGTACGAATTTGTGTGTGTAATAAATATTAACGTCGTGCCCGAAACACAAATTGGCTCTATGAAAAACGTAAAAATTTCTAAAAACTGCTACTCGAGGTGTACGTCACAGGCACGTCGACAAACAGTTATAATAAAATGGGTTTGAAAAATGTCTTAAGTAAGCTCGGATTTTTAGTAAAGGTTATATATACTCCGTAAGCACTAATACAAAAGAAGCAAGTGTGCACACTGCTAATGGTGACATTGCCATGTCATTCAAGTATCCGATTAAGTATTTTATCGTCTTATAGGGTTAGTTTCGCTACTGGTTTTTGTAGTTACCTATTATGTGCGTGGAAGGAGATCCGCAACGGATGTTGAGACGGCGTGCGGTGCGGGCGCGCCGTCGGCGTCGCGCCGGTGCGGGGCGGGCCGTCGGCGTCGCGCCGCCGCCGGGCAGTACTCGGCGCCGGCGCAGGCTCGTAGGTCGCCGGCTGCCAGTGCCGCACGAACGGCGACAGCGACAACTCTGCAACAAATATTACACATTAAATTATAGCCGACAAAAGCAGGAAAATATCATCATCATCATCATCAGCCGCAAGACGTCCACTGCTGAACATAGGCCTCCCCCTAGATTTGCACAACGAACGGTCCTGCGCAACCTGCAACCAGCGGTTTCCAGCGACCTTTATGAGGTCATATGTCCATCTAGTGGGAGGCCGTCCAACACTGCGTCTTCCGGTTCGTGGTCGCCACTCGAGAACCTTTCTTCCCCATCGGTTGTCAGTTCTGCGCGCGATGTGGCCTGCCCATTGCCACTTCAGCTTGCTTACTCTTTGAGCTATGTCGGCCACTTTCGTTCTTTTGCGAATATCCTCATTACGGATTCTGTCGCTCAAAGAGACTCCGAGCATAGCCCTCTCCATAGCTCGCTGTGTGACTCGCTGTGAGCTTCGTTATGAGGCCCACAGTTAATATACAGGAAAATATACTTAGACTTTATTCTTAACATCAAAGGTTAGTGTTTGACCACGACATACCGGATATCTACTATGAAATACTGCAGTCTAATAGCACGCATTCCTAGACGATATCTAATCGCTCTAGATTTAGAGACACTGAGATTGCACCCATGACACACAGACTAGATTGTTAGTTACTATTCGGTCTACATCTACTTTAAAACAAAGGTTGCTTATCCCTTTGCGAGATTCCCTTCCAATATCTTATACTTAACATCCTAAAATGCCCTGGCTGCTTTAACCGCAATGTCCCTAATGAGTAGGATATTGCATCATAAAAGAGACGACGCATCCACCAAACTTTTTAGTGAGCACATCAACACCGAATATGATGAATGGTACTCTATCTAATGTTAACAACATTGTCGAGTATGGGGAAAGAATGAAGGAGGAGGAGGATTCAGAGGAACGGTAAAGTATCTTATAATAACTAGATGAAAACATCGTGCAGTTCTACACATCAAACTCATTTTCATGTTCAAATACGTGCATAGCCTGTGCTTTTATTGGTAGTTGTGTTGCTAAGGATTGGGTTTGCTCGGTCCGTTATTTTGTCCTACGAAACCAATATGAAATAATAATCTACCTGATGTTTCACGTTTCAAGCCTTTTTAACCCCCGACCAAAAAAAGGGGTGTTTGAAAGTTTGACGTCGATGTCTGTCTGTCTGTGGCACCGTAGAGCTCAAACAGATGGGCCGATTTCGATGGAGTTTTTTTTTATTTGAAGGGTAAATACCCGTGCGGATGTTTTTAGCTATGTTTAGTTAATATGGATTCAAGATGGCTGCCTCCACAAAATGGCGGACAAAATATTTCTTCAAAACCTTCTTCAATATGGGTATCAAATGAAAGGGCTTGACTAGTAGAATACTAAGCACTATAAAAAATTCAAATACAAGATGGCCGCCACCACAAAATGGCGAATTATATTTTTTTTTCACTACTCCCTCAATATGGGTATCAAACGAAAGGGCTTGACTAGTAGAATGTTGTACAGATAACAAATCCGAGATCGTCGGGGGCTAGTCAAAATTTTTAATTTTGTTCTTGTTACCGCACGAGTATACAAAGCCTGCGACCTGGCTTGGGCACACCCTCACCACTCGCTATACGGCGCGCGATATTAACCTACTCGTTCGGGTCCACCCGGGTGTACTAAAATCACAGGGGCGCCGGCCGCTTGCCCGAGCTGACGTGCGTACGAACGCCGAGTGCGCGCATAAATAATGTCGCGGCGTTATTGTTTTGTGGATGGCTGCAATAGCAATACAGTATGTTGGAAAAATTGCAATGGTATGTAAAGCATAAGTATATATATACATTTAATATATCTATTATATCTGTATGACGTGATGATAAACTTAGCCAAAATTATAAAATTCTAGAATTCGAGTAAGTATCTGAAAGTTTGTTTTTTTCGGAGAAAATTTAATTGTTTGAAAATAAAATAAAATATCTATTTTAGTCGTTTCAGTCTTTTTTACTTGCATAAATTAGCCTGGATCCCACAAAACAGGTCACCATAGTGTGGGATCTAGTTCACACTAGCAAAACATGTTAAGTATTCATTCTTTGTACATATTTATTGTCACATATATGTATTCTTTGTATATGTATATTGTCGCTTTGTATTTAACATCCGGGAGCGCGTGAAACTGTTTTTAATAACTTTAAGGCGGTAGACGCTAGGTTTTGTAGCTTTTCTTGTGATTTGGTTTTCGTTATTGAGATAATAAACATTTTTTTTTTCATTTTCATTCCATTTAAATAAACAATAAAGAAATATTATATATATAATTAATATTTAGTTTTTTTATCATCTTATCATATTTTGTACAACCCTAGCACGTTTGGTCAGTGACGTAAGCAGACGACAAACCACACGGGGCGCACGGTATTCTCAACTTTGCGTGTTTGTGGTGTATTTTTGCTTGCAAGTAACAGTAGGTAAGTAGTTTACGAAAGTTTAGGTTATTATCGTTTAGGTATTTGCGCTTTTGTATGACAGTGATGCATCTGTTACGAAGTAACTATTTTCTGATCTGTGGCTTGGGCGTAACTTGACTAGACAAACTTAATAACTAACAGCATTAGAAACAATACATATGGCAAAACGAAAATCCAGAACCTGCCATCAGACGTCATCCAAATAAACATTAAGAAAAATATGAGCCTTCGAAGGTGATGGTGGATCAAGAGTAATATATCTTCTATAACTCTCTTTAAGAGAGTTTGTCGGGATTTATGCCAGTCTAGGATCCAAAAGTTCTAGATTATGAACCTAGGAAAGTCGATTTATTGAGACTTTTCACAGCTTGAACTAAAGCTGTTCTAACCAATTTCGACAGCAGTTTGTTAAAGTAGTTAAGAACTAATCCACGCTATTAATGTCTTTAGTGTGTTAGTATTAGTGTAGTTTATTTTGTTCGGATTTCAAATAATCTATAATAGTTTAACAGTTAACACAAAAACTATACATTGAAATCGCATATGCAATTTTTACCCGACTGCGCGACCCAAAGGAGTGTTAATGTTTGTGTTTATTGTCTTTTGAAACTTAATGGTCGTAAATAAATGTAATTACTCGTACAATAGAATACAATAATAATATACATACTTAAAGAAATATTGGTACACGTTCTCACATTCATATGCGACCCCAGATAGCTTAATCTGGGGTTGCTAAGCTTACTATGAGAGCCAAATAGTACTTCTAATACATTTACGAGTATTTTATACAACATCAAGCATAAGCAACCCACTAAACGCTGGGACTCGGACTCAGCCCACTACTGGGACTCGGAGCTTTCTCTCGCAAGGAGAGAGTCAAGACAATAATCCACCAAGCCCAGTGCAGGTTGGTGGATGACACATGCCCTCGAAATATTCTAAGTAGGTACGTGTCGATTTCCTCACGATGTTTTCCATTTTAAATTAGCGGCAATAAATTAATTCGAAAAGACAGTGGTGCGCGTGGGATTTGAACCGGAAGCTCTAGATCAGTAGCCATTCTCCCGACTAGACCAGCCCTAACTTCAATAACAAGACAACACATCAATACACACTTTTGATGTTGGTAGTGTCATATCAAAGACTTCAAAGTCTTGATTATCGCCGCAAAATCGCTAGCTTATCGGTTTTTATCGGATACACTTCGGAGAGTGTACAATTGATCTGCATGATCTAATACCACTTTGCCCTTTCTTCTATCGGACTTCTCGTTCCACAAAAGGGCGACATCGTTTTATGGTTGATGAACGAAGAGATTTGACTCCACGTTTGTGATAAGAACGTCTAGGTTGTGGAATGCGTTGTCTGAGTGAGTTTTCCCCGATGATATTATCTATTCTATGCCCGATGGTTACAATCTTGGTGTCTTCAAATCGAGAGTGAATCGGTTTCTTCTATGTAAGCACGCTCCATCGTAGATAGCATCATCGCTTAATGCGAGATGGTGGTCAAGTGCGAACCTATCATAGTTAAAAAAAACTTTAACAATTAAATTAAATAACTGTATTCTATTTTTTGAGATACGTTCAAAATCTCACAGGTAGGAACGCACCACGTCACTCTAATGAATTCGATATGAAATGATTACGCTCGGTGCAATTCTGCTGAAGTCTACTGCATAATAAATGCAAAATATATGAGCTTACTACTCGTAATAAGCCGAAGTTGTCGCGACAGCGGATTAGACGACGTTTTGCAAACTTTGGTTTCATGTAAAATTCTGCAGTAGATGGAGACTATAATAATTTTATCGCTCCATTTGTCGAGACGGCGGGCGTCAGTGCGGCAATACGTGACTACCCACTATCCCGATCCGGAGAATAATGGAAAATAACTCCGTACCAACCACGGGTGAGCCACAATACTGAGATTCTACCCTTTCTTATTCTAAGGTAAAAAATGTGGTGCGGATGTGTTGCTTAGTGTTGTAGTGGTAGGACTCTTGGCAGAGTCGCCAATTGGACGTCTAAGCCAGTTAGTGGGTAAGCATGTATTCTTAGTACGTACTAACTCTACTCAATGGTCCACATTTCATCCATCAGAAAATACGTGACGTCTGGCGGCTCTGGGATATTACTCTTATACCGTTGACAGTTGTTCTAACGCCAAGAAATAATGTGAAAACATTAATCCGATTTGAAAGGCAAAATTTCCAGAAAAAATACAGAACATACAGAGTTTTTTTGGAGAAACTTCTGGGGAACGAGCACAGTGCAGTTCTAGGCAGTTATTTTGACTTTTCATGATTAAATCACGGGTCGCACTGTCGTCCTGTTACAGGCAAGCGTGCGACTTACTATCAGGGACATTTTAGCTCGTCCCGTCATACTACATTAAACAAACTAGAATATTACAAAGAACGAATCATCAAAATCAGAATCATTTATATATAACTAAATTCTTAAAATGTCCAGAGGTGTTTCGACATTACGAAACAGAACAAACCAACATGATCTTGTAAATAATTCCGTGTCGTAGGTGCACGTTCATGGAAAAATCATTCGCCAATATCAAATTTACATTAGTTTTCAAATAATTTGTATTCCTGCGGCTTATATTCAAATCTGAAGTCAAATGAAGAATGATCCGCATGAATGAAATTCAATAAGTTGGCGGGATGGCTCGTAGCGAGGTTTTATTAATTGCGGTCGGCGGGCAGCGCACAAAGAGCTTCGATAGTGAGCCTTCTTTTCAAACGAACGACGTTTTGAGGTAAATTTACCTTTATTAGACGAGCTGAATAAAATCAATAGGCTTCTCCCTCGTCTGCTGGCTTAATGAAGGCCGCTCGAATGCTTATTAGCCGCGCCGCTGCTGACTCTGAACGCTTTAGAAAAGAGAACCCTGCAACGTCAGAGCTATGGGCAGAACGTCTCAGCTAAATAGTGATGTACTCGCACAAAATAAGCCCCTTCCTCGTCCCGGACAGATGAAAATCCGTCCGCCTCAAATATCAAAGCTTGATTTTTCAGGCGATGACTTCTGTAGCCTGCCTTTGTAAACGCTCGTAATGTTAATTCACAAAAATTACGACCCTGGCTTTCCTTTCAATTCGATTAATCTTCTGTAATCTTTGGGCCCGCAAAGATTTCTCCATGGCTGCGTTTCCCGAGTCAGGTAATTTGATTTTAGTATCACAGAGATTTTACTGTCGTTGCCAATATTGAGTAAATTATGTGCCGACGCCATTTTCCGAGGGAAGAACAAAACGTGTTTTTAACGTTGAGTTTAATGCTTGATTCGAAGATTTATCGGTCTGGTAATTTCGTCGTCTTGAATATTATATTTTTATTGCCGGGAATGTATCATAATTTGATGTTCAATAAAAGAGATTCAGAAATAAAAGGATTGAAATATGGCGGCGTTCGATTTGTATAAATTTATGGATGTCAATCTATTTATTCGAACCGGGAGATTCGTCGATTTGGAAAGAAGCTCTCGATCTTTATATTGGATAAGGAAGTTCAGTAGTCTTCTTATAAAAGTATTGGTGCGGCAGGTATGGCTGAGCATAAATGGATTCTCCATTAGCGGCTGCATCCCCGCTGAGTGAAAGAATGCAGAGCAGCGCTCCGAGCAATGCTTTTGAATACATTTTCATACTTTACCGAGTATTGCATATCTGCTTTCTTATGCAGACAACACTCGGTTCATTCTAAAAATACGGTGCTGAAATACCAATTTCTCAGATAATATTATTAGCTTCAACCTTCAAAATAACCACAGATACGTAGACACTTTACGGGGCTTTTACCGGAAACCTTTTACCAAATTTCCTTGTGAGCCATTTCTAGCATTATATAGGTAGTTATGATTATCTCTGTTTTCCGTGTAGTCTACAATAATGTTTTTATATTGGATTATACCTTCATCTTTTATTATTATGTCTATTTGTGTTATGTCCATATTTTTACGACTTCAAAGAACCAGAGAGAATTTCTGATGAGAGGAATAAAGCTGTATCTTTGTAGGCAATTAGGTCAGAGGTGCAATACTTTTCGCTTGAAAAAACGAGGCTTAAAAGCTCGGGTTTTAGCAAAGTTCGGGCAACAGCAGCAGCGGCAGGTAAATAGATAAGCTAGAATATAAAACGAGCGGATGCCTGAAATTGTCAGGATGGCTTTTAGAATTCGGTAGTTAGCTCTCGCATTCCGGGCCGGCAGCGCGTGGGCTACGGACTTAGCGATTACCACGTTCATGAATAACCATTTGCTTTTATGGTAATCGAAGAATTCAACAGTCGTATTTAATGAGACACGGTGTCAACAAAATAAAGTTGGGGCCCGATAATAACCAACATCGTAAAATGTAGTGGCAGGCAGTATGAATATAAACAAGAAAACTTATTGTAATACATTCTTTGTGCAGAACTACACTCGTAACTTAGATATAAGATTATTGTTCACATTTAAAGTAGATACTATGTGGAACTCTTAATTAAATTGAGTTTAAGAATTGTTTTTTGAAGGGTTGGTCAGGATCACGGGTCAGGATTATTGCTTAACCCAAAAATGAGACCATAATTCCCATAAAATTTAGGATCGATGGGAAGGATAATCTGCCTATCAAGTATTTAAGCATGCCACTGTGGTTGTGTCACAATTATTAATAAAACGTAAAACCATAGAAACGACACGTTCTAGATTATAACAGTAGACCCAGTACGAACTTCAACTTCGTTAATCCCAAAAGTTGTATAGAAAATTAAAATAGCGAAGAATGTCAGAACAACCATATTTTATAAATATTTCATAGCGTTTAGATTAGTACTTTGCGTAATGATTCACTAAAGAAACGAATCCAAAACGAAGGATTTCATCATAAGTACCCCTTGCTTGCACTTGATAAATTGTGCTATAAACGATATATAGCTGTTTGCGTCAAAGGTATCCAAACGTTTTTTGCATCACAAATACTTCTAGGACTTTGAAAATACCTCTTCATTCTGTGACTTGGAAAAGTTGTAGATTTCCGCTGTTGAGTTTATTTACGCGGTGTTAATGGCCTCGCTAGGTATACTTCCAGTAACATCGCATCGCCGGATGTCTGACAATGTTCCAGCTGGATACTTGAGCTGAACAACCCTCGTCCTGAATGGCTGCATCGCTTTACCCTCCCCTCCTCCGCACCTCGATCCAATTAAACTTGGACCTTGTTTGGAAAAATCGACACAAAATGCTGATCGTCTGGTAGTATACTCGTAGTAAAGCCGTACCAAAATACTTTATGGGTGAAATAAAAATACGCAAACGTATACAAACATAGCTTCTACAATACTCGTGTATTATAGATACGTGAATACAAGCGAGGGTGTCTGTGTGGGTGTAAAAACTTTGAAATACACATACACTTACTGTAGCGGAACAGGGTACAAAACTATGATAGCAAATATTCCATTAAACCAAACGCATGGGAAGTCGCAAGCCTTTGCTACCAAAAAATCTAAAAAACTCCATACACTTGAAACAGTTGGTCCACAATAAATAAAACATGTCGCCCATAAACACCGCAATTTCATGAAAATCTGAAACGAGAGCTATGTCACGTAGGACCAGCGGCGTTTTAATGTAGGAATCCTTTCACAAAACAACTTTATTCCAATAGCCTAACCTTTGAATACACCGGCGCTAACGAAAAAAGGTACAATCATGTTACGATACATCAATACTTTTACATTCCCCATACGTCCCGTAGCGAACTCACTCAAAACTTAACAACAGAGGCCCAATCTCTTCGATTGGGAGCTTTCGAAACATCCACTGGTTGCAAAGATGTTGTGGCACAGAGGGATTGATTATTTATTTATAAATTCGGGCCATGCACGCGCGGTCCCTTCGGGAGGGCGACATAAACATCTGTTGTTTATTCATCGAGTCCTCGACTCGATATCGGTATTAACTCCCCGTTTTCACTATTTTCATGTGTGTTTCTTCAAGCGATTACGTTTTAATAATACATCTTAAAGCCTGTTTTTAACAGAATGGAAAATGTACTAGGGCATCTTCCATTCTCCTTTACAATTAGAATTAGTATTTTCGCGAACTAAGTACTCTTCAATAATCAGCATTTGCTTTGCAATGTATTTTTTTTATTACTTGAAAATAAATTGAAACTGTTAGGTAATGTTGAAGTTTATTTTGTCTCAATTTAATAAATAAATATAGCTTTTCATTACTATGTTGTCCATTGCTACTTCTATTCCCCTTTAACGGTCATTGTTTTATTTTTTCGATCGAATTTATATTCGAATGCTAAGTGAATAAACACAAACTAAAGTCTATTTTATGTAATCAACAACAACAAAATAAAAAATTTTGCTTAACCCCCGACTACCTCGGATTTGTTATCTGTACAACATTCTACTAGTCAAGCCCTTTCATTTGATACCCATATTGAGAGAGTTGTGAAAAAAATAATATAATTCGCCATTTTGTGGTGGCGGCCATCTTGGATTTGAAATTTGTCATAGTGCATAGTGTTCTACTAGTCAAGCCCTTTCATTTGATACCCATATTGAGGTAATAGTGAAAAAAAATGTAATTCACCATTTTGTGGTGCCGGCCATCTTGGATTTGAATATTTTATAGTGTATAGTGTTCTACAAGTCAACCCCTTTCATTTGATAGGCACAGATTTCTAAACAGATGAAACCTTCGTGAACGACACTGTGAGGCCAGTCATTAGTTATGGATGCGTGACAGCTCTCACCGACGTTGTCAAATTACTCACGTTGGTGTGCGTGTAATGTTCCCAGTCTTAAGAAAAAAGTCCCACTATTGTTGTCTTAAGCTTTGGAAATTTTCACGTATAATAAACACATAAAACATTATTTTAAAATAATTTATTATTACACCGATAATATATAATGCAAGGATTTGTTGTTAATAACAAGAAATCTTATTTCCATTTTATGAAGTTAAGAATTTTGATTTTACATGCAACCAAAAATCAACTTGAATCGAAAATATTAATTAGTATGATTTGCTCGCTTAGATAGTTTAAACAAAACCCAAAACAATCATCTTTACCACCAAAACAAGTTTTGATAAAATGCATATGGGCTACCTTTTATAGAGCCAAACAACAAACCAAAAAAAAAAACAAATAATCGTTTAAACGATACACTAATGCTTCACTATTTTTTTTTACAAAACCTCACTTTTAAACCAAGTAATCGTATAATATTCAAAAACTGCTACTATCAAATGATAATATTCTGAGACCTACTGCTGGCATTATATAACATTCTATTCTACTCATATAATATTATTATAATGTAAGCATTATGTATTTTTGAAAACTCCACAGAACATACAAGTATTAAAAGCTCGCTTCATAACTACAGTTTTCATCAACACTATTAGTAATTTTACTAACATTAGTAACGGCGTGGATCACTGCTAGGGATCAATTCACATTATTTATAAAAAAACATAGTAAAAATAGGTCTTAAAATTGAATAATAGTAATACCTTATACTAATACCTATACTAATACCTATACTAATACCTTAATAATACCTTCAAAACCAAAAATTATAATCTATATTTTACCTTCACTTCAGGGAAAACTATTTCAGTTTGGGATAGCCACACGTGTTCCTATTTGTTACCATAATGAAATCGTCTAAATAACATAATAGCAGTAAAAATATTCAAACTTACCTATGAAATGATATTCCTCCTTCCTTTTTTTATTTTTGGGAACTATGTTTGCAATGTTTGAATACACAAGACGGCATTATTTAAAACAAAACATAAAATCACACAGGATGAACACGTATGGACAGGCCCGTACAAGATGAAGTTTGTGTCGTACTGACAGGAGTTTGTATTTGCTTTGGCCACATATTACTGAAATAAAAACTTTTAAACTCCATAGTACACAGAAGTATTAAAACTCGTTTCATAACTTTACTATAGTTTTCATCAACACTATTCGTATTTTTATTAACCCTAGTAACGGCGTAGATTTGTTCTTGGCATCGATTCACATTAAATTTAAAAAATAACGATTATAAAAATAGGGCTTAAAATTGAATTTTACAATGTTCATCAATAATTTGGTCTACGAGTATCTTCAAAATAAAATTAGAATAGAATCTATATTTTACCTTAACTTCAGGGAAAATAATTTCAATTTAGTTTAGCAACACTGACCTATTTTCGTTGAGGTGTTGTGTTTCTATTCATCAATCGAAATAAAATCGTCTAAATAAAAATACTAGTAAAAATATTCTAACTTTCCTATGAAATATCCTTTTTTTTATTTTTGGAAACCATGTTTGCAATGTTTGATGACACAAGACGGCATAATCTTAAACAAAACATAAAACCACACGGGACTCCCGTACGAGACGGAAGTCAGTTTCGTACTGACTGAGTTTGTATTTGCTTTTGGCGTTTGATATTTGCTTTGCGGACCTAAGGATCTGTGTTCCGCACGTTCCATCTGCCTTTTGTTTTAGAAATCTGTGTTGATAGGTACCCATATTGAGGTAGGTTGTAAAGAAATATTTTGTCCGCCATTTTGTGGAGGCGGCCATCTTGAATCGCTAAGAACATCCGCATGGATTTTAACATTCAAATAAAAAAACCGCACTGAAATCGGCCCATCCGTTTGAGCTCTACGGTGCCACAGACAGACACACACACAGACAGACAGACAGACAGACAGACATCAAACTTATAAGTCTCTTTTTTTTGGTCGGGGTTAAAAATAAATATATACAACAACAGATTGTGGAGATCGGTTGATCTGATCTGTCGCCGTACGTCAATAGCGAACCCCTGCCATCCACACGTTTTCAAAACACTCATAATTCCAGAAGTTTCTGACTAGTTTCACGCAATAACTGTTCCACAAAACATATATTTATCTGGAAAGTTCTGGAACATTGTTTTTGAAATTTATTGTACTTCCATTGTAACTAGATTACGGAGAAAAGCTTTACTTTAATGAAAAAGACACGTCGTGTTCATCAATATGAATAAAACCCTCTACACACGGGCCCAAAAATCTGAGGAAATTACGTAAAAGTAGTGGGGAGGACCCTACATCGCACCATAAATCACCAATCATATTGTGCGATGTAGGGTCCTCCCCACTACTTTTACGTCATTTCCTCTGGTTTTAGGGCAAGTGTGTAGAGGATTTAAGCTCTACAACATCTCAATCACACTCCGAAAGTGAAATACGCAGACTTACCTACTTCACTTTATCTTATGTAGTGGTAAAATTCTTTGCATAATTTGCCTAAATCTAAACGTGTACTGTGTTCACATTTAATGCATAGAACTGTGCTCAGCCCTGACGAGATTTCTATAAAAAATTATAAAAGCAAAAGATCAAAGAACCTTTTACAACTGGGAAAAAGAGCCCACGCGTGTTGTCTGGAAATGTTTCTCCAGAAAAAATAATCTGTAAGTTGACTAGGTAATACGAAATGACAAAAAACGTATTCTTTTAAATAGAGATATCACTGAAATTATTCGAGTTGTTCACTTGGATTGTATCACAAAAGACGGGATAGAAAATCAATGTATAGGTAACTTCTTACTTTCTTTTCTTTTCTTTACTTACTTTGATAAAATTTCTTGCTCTCTCTAATCTAATCTCTTAGCGCGCCGGCCAGACCTGGATCTTTTTTTGTTTCAACTTTTAAATAAACGTAAGTAGTATATCGAAAAAAAGTAAATCAAATTAAAATCTTTTGGTTTCCACAAAAATACTCTTAAACGTTTTAACACTAGCTATAAGGGTTTAAGTTACTGTAATAAATAAATAAATTGAAAAATAAAAAAAAACTTTGTTTTTACTCTGAAACGTTTTAACTCTTGCTGTGTAAGTTTTTACGTTGTGGTAATCAAGTAATGTGTGGTGGGGGGTTTATGTTCACCAGTGGACGTCTTGCGGCTGATGATGATGATGATGTAAGTTTTCAAGTGACTGTAGTAAATAAATACATTGAAAAAAAAGTGCTATAATTCAAAATTTTGTTTTAATTTTTTCATTGATAGGTTATGTTTGCTCGTCTACTCACTTGATATCTGCATGATATTAAGCAATGATTAAGTGATGTATGGCACGTTTACCTAGAAGGAACCAATTTACTTGAACACACCAAGATTGTATGTAGGTAGGTAATTATAAATATAGGTAGGTTATACAGAAAGTAGTCTTTTTCAGAATTATAGAAATTTATATCTATTTACACTAACCACACTAGCCATAAAAAATAGTAATAAAAAAGTAAAATATAGTACCTAATAATAGGTATAAAATAAAAGAATTGGTTTGTTTTTGTGGCTTTTAAATATGGATAATTTCACAAAAAAAAGTTATAAATGGCAAAGGAAAGCCTTTTAAACATAAAATTTAGAAAATCGACGAAAAATATTATTTGTCATTCCGAATTCACCCTACTAACCCGGTACATTTTGCTGGGTAAGAAAGAGATCATAAAATTATTCAAGAAAATAAAAGACGAGAAGAATTTGGCGTGAAACAAAGCCGTGTCGACATATTGCGCTTCTCCGCTACAATGTACAAGTCAAAATAAAAACGTATCAGCGAGAAAAAAGACACAGATCATTATTTATTCTCGTTTACACCAGAGACGATTTAGGAAGCCATTTAAGGTGCTACAAAACAAAACACACTTAGTTCATCAATTGGCTTACTTTTTGAAAGGAAATGTAGCTGCGCTCCACGGTGTAACAGGACACCAAGTACCCATTAATCCATTTTCAAAATTTCTCTCACAAACACGTTGCAGTATATTTTGGCTAACTCTTTTGGTCACTCAGAAAAAAATTGCGAATGTAAGCAATCTCTACAAACTCTTATTGCCCAGTTCTTATTTATACGGACAACTGATCTTTTGAATGTCAAAGTTCATAATGATAAGTTATCATTGATACCTATAGAGTGTTTCTTTTGATTTCGCATATAGTTTCTGCGTAATTCTGTATAGAGCAAGAACCATAGAACGTAGAACATCGTTTTAAAACTTACAATTACTCCAGCCTGCAAAATGTAACGTTTAGATTTTCCATCGTTGATTGATTAGGAACCCGAAACTCACTCTAAGCGCAGGATCTGAAGAACAGGATCGAAGAGGTAATGAGTTTTATTTAAAGCGCCCTATATTTTCCCTTCATTCGGATGATGTTACGGGATATTTACCTGAGGCTAAATTGGAAGAGACGCCCTGAATATTTATTCAAAGAAAATGCCTAAACCGTTATTTATTCTTTAACCTTGCTAAAATGTACGTATTACCATTTTTTTACTTTTTATTCATGAGGTCTGTTTGTAGATAATCTTAAGGATCTACGAATTCTGGATACACTTTGTGCTAAAAGGCGGTTAAGATTGGGTGCTCTTTTTTGTACTGATTTGATCTGAAATATTTTAGTTAAAGTTAGGGCAAGCTATATTTAAGAACACTACAAAAACAGACATATGTCTGTCTTTATATATTTAACAATGTATGTCTTTATATATTTTGTCATATATTTAAGAACACTACATTAAATACATTGCTTCTATAGATCGATCGTTATGCTCACCTTGCTAGGGCCACATGGCTATCCCTCTGGGATGCCGAAGCGAACCTCGATCTTCCCTACCAGCCAACCCGAGATTATACCGTCGGAGGCGTACTTGCTCTATTCGTAGTACGAGATGAAGTATACGAACGTATGTTGTAAACTTCTAAACACTCATAATAAAACGTATCACTATCCTGTAAGACGTGATAGCTTGGCGGCTAAAATGTACGATTTTGCAATCGTGGGGTCATAGAAGTTCGAATCCCACCTGCACCTTTACTGAGTATTTTTTCTAAGTGGAGTATTTTTCCAGTTGACTTTAATGGTGAAGGAAATCATCGTGAGGAATACGCCGTAGATTAAGAAAGATGCATTCTTCGAGGACATGTGTTAGAAGAGGGAACATAAAGTGTGATGCTTATGCTATAATGGCCGACAAAAAGGAGAAGACCAAAAACTCAAGTTTACACATTGCATTTTTTTTGTTGAAGTTGCAAATATTTGAAAATTGAATAGCTCCCTATATCCCTCCTAGCTCCCTATAGTTCATCCCCCGACGGACAATATAAAAGCCCTAAAACTACAAAAAGAATGGTAGAACAGATATAAACTGAGTAGATTTATTTATATACCCTATTGATGCGAAGAAACCATAACCCATAAGGGGCCATAAACCCAACCCTCTCGCTTACTGATAGTTTATCGTAGTTCACTATACAGAAATATTGTGGTTTAGGTGTGCCCTGCGGTTTCATGCCTCATAATTATTACCCGAAAAATATTTTTGTAATAAAAAGTAACTTTTACATGTACTATTTTAGGTTCTTTAAACGTAGTAATACGCAAGACAGCAGGCAGTGAATGGAGATGTAAAGTTGAGGAGAGGACTGAGTGTAGAACCATGTGAAAGGCCTATGTCCAGCAGTGGACTAAGTTAGACTGATGATGATGATGAAACGTAAAGTAGCGCAGATTTTTTTGTAGCTGGACATGTGTAAGAGTAAGGCATGGACAATGAACACCTCCATTCTCCTCAGTGACTCCTTCTGATGATGTTTTCGTAATCAATCTCCGAGTTCCTTTTGCTTGGTACTTTATTACCTATTGTATAGCAGGTCCCCGTGGTTTTATCCGAGCAGTTCCCGTTTTCGTCATTTTCCTGCGATGAGAAGCTTTGTTATTCCAGACTTTAACCTGTGTTCCGAATTTCTAACCGATCCTTTCAGCCGTTCCGACAAGACTGAGTAACAATCATCCAATCCAATCATTTAATATTAGGTTGAAGTAGGGAACGAGTCCCAGCAGTGAGAACAAAGTACCAAGCTATTCGTACTCAGATGATGTCGTTAAATAGTGATCTGGTAATAACATACATTGTTTTGGAAACTTGGTTTTGTATACAAACTAACCAACAAGATATTCTTCAACATTAATATAGATAGATAGTTACATAGCACATCCGAGCACGGCTGCGAATGGCAGCCGATTCGCAAAGGTTATCTTCACAGAAGCGGACATGCTCAGGGCTGCATTGAACCCGAAGTCACTGACGCGTGTCTATCGTCGAAACAATGACGTCACGACGAACTTCTTCGACATTGTTGACTTTAATTTAAATGTAAGGGGACATAATCCTATCAGTCGAAGGCTTAATGTTCCTCGGAGCTACGAGCGAAGTACACGCCTCGGTAGTTACTCCAGAGATTTGTATTCTTTCTCCGTCCGCAACACGCAACCGGCTTCAACTGCTCAATGAAACTCTGCTTTGTTACGTTTGACAAAGCCCTAGCTTTTCACTGCAACCTGACAAACGAAAACCACCTCTATTCTCCAACGCTACGGTCCCATTGAGTGAATAGTTTGGCCTGATGAGATCAAAGTCGTCATTTACGCCGTTCACGCACCAAATATCGTGTGCAGTCTACTAGGTCACTAGGTCGAGTTATATAAATGAAATTTTATTTTTAAACACGTGTGAAGCTAATTATACAAATTGCTCTGGTTCTTTGTTTTTTGTAAGGATGTTGTGAACGGCGAACGCGGAAACGAGGAGTTAATAGCACCGAACAGGTTCTCGGAAGCTGCGCTAATAACATGCTGCTTGTAAGGTGTTTACCATCTCTTAGCAACTCCATTTAAACCCTTACAAAAGATCATTTAAGGAATTAAATATTTGACGCAGTGTAAATTCTGTGCATTGTTAAGGAACATAGAAATCAGAGCGGCAGAAGAAAGAAAGCGTATTCCAAAAATAAACACAAACTGTACGCAAATATCAAAAACCTGTAAAATGTTTAAGCAATGTCAAAATGGTATAGAACTTTACAACGTATATGAAATGAAACGAACAACTAACTACTAACACTGAACTAACATTGCGCATTTTTCATGAATCGACCTCACCGAATCGAATAGAACTTTAAATTGCAATAAAACAACGATGAATTAATAGATTGATATGAATTTTATTTATCCGAAAGATAATGTCTAATGATAAAAGTCTGGTGGCATTACATTTTAAATATGATTTCTGGCATATGACCGCCACGGCTGGCTCGGATGTAGTCCAATCTGGACGTCCAATTTTCGATGACTTTTTCCAACATTTGTGGCCTTATATCGGCAATAACACAGCGAATGTAGTCTTCCAAATGGTCAAGCGTTTGTGGCTTATCCGCATAGATCAATGACTAGCCTCGCAGAGAGTAGTCTAGCGGTAAATCACAAGATCTTGGAGGCCAATTCACAGGTCCAACACGTGAAATTAAGCGGTCACCAAACGTGTCTTTCAATAAATCGATTGTGGTGGTGTTCAATTCAGGAATGAAAAAGTAATGATGATGGCTCTATACCGATCAACATTGACTGTAAACTGTAACGTTCTGGTCATCATCGTTTTTGAAGAAGTACTGACCAATGATTCCACCAGCGCATAAAACGCAAAAATTTGTATTTCAAACATCTATTCGACTGATCTCATTAACTAAATGAGTAATAAAACCAATGTTTTTAAATTCAAAAAGCTTAATATTAACATGATATATTATTTAACCCTAGGCATAATAACCTCATTTTCGCTCACAATTGATGTTTAAAACTGGGATTGTGTGCGTTAATAATTTATTTTCTATGAAAAACAAAACCCGACTTCAATATAAAATTAAATTCAGAAACTTGACCGAATTTCATAAATTCATATCAAATCAAATTTTATTAAGCACCGATTAAAAAAAAATTAACCATCTCTGAACTATGATCTATCAAACAAAAAAATAATCATCAAAATCGATTCAGAATTGGCGGAGTTATCGCGTAACATATATACCTACAAAACAAACGAACAACTAAATTGATATTCTACTCCTTTTTTGAAGTCGGTTAAAGTAAAAAAAGTAGATATTTTTTCAATTTTTCCTTCAAACACGATACTCATATTATAAATTCAAATACTGTGTAGATTTACTTGTAAGTTACTTAATTTACTCGCTTGTAAATTTCAAAACTAAACAATTTTGATATCCGATTTATATTTTAGGAATATTATAGAACCTCGAAAATATAAAGCAAAAACTTCGGACTTTTAAAAACCGTATTTCTAAATGTGACCGCCGCAGTTTAGAGGTTGTTAAAAATAACAAGAGAATCCAATTTCCATGGTGACGTCAGCGCGAAGCCTCAGTTGGATTATCTCCAAACTCAGCGACCTCCGAGGAGGGACGTTCTAGGTCGCCCGTCTGCCTTCACTCGAACAGTGTTAACGATGCTATCCGAGCCAAATCTGCGGGTTATCATCGTTTTGTAGCCAATTAAATTGGCTTAAAAATATTCACGATTGGAAGAAGTTGTAGAGTATACTACAAATAAGTAAAAAAACAGCAGATTGTTTGGCCGGATCCTATCCACTTTAACCTTTTAATATTGACCTGCAATTAATAACTTAGACACATTTTTTAGATCCTCACAAATGCCAAAATTACTTTACCGAAAATATTCCTCAAAAATATACAGCATTTTGGCTCCGTAAGCCGTAAATATTATAATTTTAGTACTAACCCAAAGCACGAAAGTATCCTACGTAATTTGTTTTCTGAGAAATTATAGCACTAACCTTTATTAAACTATGTTGACGTTCATAAAATTCATAAATCATTTATGAATAATAAATCAGATTAAACTCGCAGATAGTTCGTAGAAACTAGGCAATTTTATCTACAAAAGGTTAATGCCTGAATTTATAATACCTCATCGAATTTTCCTCGAATAATCGATTTCTCATAGAAAAGGTAACATGAAACTTAGGTTAGATAGGTACTCGTACCTAGGTTACTCACCTAGAATCTATTTGTATGACTCAGGATATATAGAAATACTCCTACGTTTACTTTCCTTTGATATATTGACCTGAATAAATGAATATTTCACCATAAAATGTGTTTGATGATGCCTTCTTCGATATCAATTTTGCTTGATCGTATTGCTAATGTTTCCCGCCAAGCCTAGCCGCCATGTTGCCACGCATTCGTTACCATACCAATGGACCACTGAGCATAAATATTTATAAGAACAATCAAAGGAAACTTACTTTCTTAATTGGGGCTTGTTGTGTTCAAAGTACTTCTAACTTGAGAGAAAATGTTGCCATGTTTTTAATGCTAATTTTATCCCTCAGCTCTTTGCGTAGGTAATAATTTGGCGTTATAGCAATTTATTTGTTTGTAAATTGGGATTTAAGTATGTCATTAAGTAATAATTTAAGGTATAATTTTTGGCTTAATTTACAATTAAGGTACAAAAAATTTACTAGTTAGTACAGTAATTCTTTTATCCGATTGTAATATCTTTCTAGAGGTATAATCATCATAATAATTTGCCAGGTCGTTATTGCAACTGCGGAGCATAGGCCACTTTCCATGAAAACCTTGGTTCCGCTTATTTTTTTACAGTAGGTACTTACAGAAGTATAATAAAATGAGGTAGTTTTAAAAATAGTTTGTTAACACCAACGGCTTAAAAAGCAGAACCGTTTTTGATAAAAATGGAATTGTCAGATGATTGTGAGGACGCGTGTGTTTCTTAGATTAGTTTATACAATTTGAGTTTTTATGTTTATCCAACCGCCAGATAAAAAACTATTAAGAAACCAAAGTAAATGTAGAGTAACTCAATCCGCCTTTGTTTACGATCATCCGAAATTGTCTATGCCCCGACCACGTAGCCTGTTTCCTCTATAAAAACGAAATTTATCGGGAAAATATTCTGGCAGGTTGTATCTATATCGTGGTTGGTTAGATTACGTTGATCATGAAACTGGCGGCAGACGCTAACGCTTGGTTATTTATTGTTTAATGCCGCCACACCGCACCTGTGATCATCCTCCGACGTGATACAAGCTCTACAGCGCTCGAAAGCCGCTGGCTTATGTGTGATAAACACTACGTTCGATTTTTAAAAACCTTGGCGGGAACTTCGTCTATGGTGAGGATGTTAGATCGTAAATTACAAGCTCAAATTATCTAACTGGCCATTTGAGTTTCATTTGTTTCTCATTCAATAATTTAAAACGTAAATAATTCAGTTATTTTTCGATCATCAACTATTTGTTGGGAATTATATTAGACTACAGAGGCCCGTGAACAAATATATCGGTCAAATGAACCATCAGGCCACCTATGTAGGATGATAGAAGGGTATAAAGTAATAAGATTCAGCACTATACTTGTAAGCTATCCAACTGAGTGCAGTTGAAGAGGATGTGCAACACAGCTTGTACAGCATACAAGTGACGACATAGTGCTAAATCTTATTACTTTATACCCTTCTATCATCCTACATAGGTCTCCTGGTGGTTCATTTTACCCATACATTTTGTTCACGGGCCTGTAGTATATATGGCATTATATTTAACGTGCAGTTTTAATAATGAGATAATTTTAATACGATAAATTTAATAAACAATAAAACCAACGTAAAGTGACTTAACATAATTATTTCGGATTTTCTTATCCTGCAGGAATTAAACAATAATCTAAATCATTTTTTCGTTTGGACTGAAAGTTTTTATGTCGCCAGTATTGACGTGACCGGAACGCCTGACATGGTCCTCTCCGTAAAGTTGAGTAAACGTCCCGTTTCAGAAGTTCAACCGACCATCGTCTAATGAATACGTTCGCAACTCACAGAAATATCCTGCATTATTTATGCACCAATTCCACTAAAAGCAATCTAAAGCCTCTAACAATTCAGCTATAAATATCTAATCTACTCTCAAAGTATTGAACAAGTGTTACTAAAGGTACATTTTGAGAGTTAGGAAGTTCCTACCCTGTTACTCTCTAAAATATTTAATAGTACCTAATTAATTTCGCTGAGCCTTGTTCGTTGTCTAAGCCGTGGTGACTTAGTGGCGAATTCGTCGGATTCATAATTCGTGAGCTCGTAGGTTCGACCACCTGAGGCACCCCGTTTTTCTAAGTCTAGATTATCTAGATTGACAAACTTGTACAGTTTGTCATTAGTTACTAGTTTTAACGACATTAAAGAAAACCGGTATGCTCCAAGATCCAAGAAATACATATTTTCCGCATATTTTGAAGACCTGTGTCATCCGGCAACCCACGCTTGGACAGCGCGGTGGTTGATGACCTGCCTTGACTATTGTAGTGAGAGAGCGTCCCAGCAGTGGTAACATAAAGTACTAAGGCTGCTTATGCTAATTTCTATATAGAGCGTAGATAAACGCAATTCGACCTTTTTAGAGTCATTTCCGATTTTTTTTAATAGTTTTACTATTACGTTAAGAACAAAATATAATGGATTCTAGTCCTCTCAGTTGATTATTGTGCAATAATGTAAAAAGTATTATTGGATTTTAATTACGATGGCACCGGTACAAGCTTTTTATTTTTAATAGGTTCACTGTACCATTATTCATCTGTTTTATACTGACTTTGTCTAATGATTAGCGAAACAAAAAAAAAGTAGATAAAGCGCATAAAACTAACGATTCATGAACACTATCAATCTTATGTCCAATTTACATAAAACTTGACTATGTAGTCGTTGGATTCACTTTCATAATGCTCTCATAAAATTAGGCGACGTGCCTTCATGGCGATCTAAAAACATTGTCACTTTAATGTCGGCTCGTAAATCTATATACAAAATCTGTTTGTTTGTTTATGTTGTCTTTTAGAGGTCGTAAGTGACAATGCGCTCGGGTCATTACGATTTACGAGGTACTTTGTATCAGGGGTGGCCATGCAAAGATAGCTGGAACTTCTGGGATTTCATGATAATGGTTTTGACAGCCCTGGTGTCTGTATCCATAGACTATTATGGACACACTATTTATTATTGTGCAACTTCTTCGCTGTTTATATTTAGGGAAATTAAAAAAAGATCAATTCTCTATGTTAAAAATAAAGGTATCTTCGGAATGTTTGTAAAGTACGAAAGTGTTGCAAAGGAATATTAAGGTATACTTATTTTTTGTTTGTTATTAGATACTTATTTTGTAGATTTATAGACGTTATTAGAGTTTCTTGAACAAGACTATTTCATAATTTTACTTCTGAATTTATGTTTTTTTGACACGTAACATTTCCCTTGCCAGATAAAAGGGGAGCTTGAATTTTATTTAAAATTATCTACATATGTAAATGTGTTACACGTTTTGAAGGCATTTTATTTTAATCTAACAATTTTCCCTCAATTAGCGTCGCTTCTTAGAGTGTTTGTTATCAGCCAGAAAAATGCGATACAGAAGAGGCCACCTCAAGGGAAGCTCTTATAAATCCCCCATACCAACGATGCAATCAGACCCCTCTTGGCAAGTACCTACACTTCGTAAAAAGATCAATCTGCTTCTACGAAAATTATTTTAAATAAGGATTAAGCATGAATTTTTTTTATGATTCATCTCTACAGTATTAAAAAAAAAAAAGAATTGGCATTCATAGGAACTGCCGATAGAAGTGAAAACTTAAAACTCAGAATTTGATAGCTAACTTTGGAAACTACGCGGGTGAAACCGGAGGGTGTGGCTATGAGCATGGCTTTGAGCATCTAGAAAAGTGGGTGGCAATCTACTCAATTGCCTCCAACCAGATTTTCTAGATGTCCGTCTATGTTCCGGTTTGAAAGGCAATGTTTCCAGAGAAATTACAGGGCTTAGAGATATAAGATCTTAGATCTCTGGGTGACGAGCGTAGTGCAGCGCTAGGTAATAATTTGGACTCTTCATGTTCCAATAGCTGCGTGTCACTGGGCTGTTATGTGTCAGACATGTTGCTTACCATCAGGCACATGTCCGGATCGTCTCGTCACCATTTATTAAAAAAAAATATCCACCAACATATCCACCAATAGATATATATTTTGTCAAACAAGTTAAGCCTATCCTAATATTATAAAGCTGAAGCGGTTTCTTGTTTGAACGCGCTAATCTCAGGAGCTAATGAACAGTGAAAGAACATTTGAAATCGGTATTTAAAAAATTCTTTCTCCGTTGGATGTGTACGTCGTACGTGTACGTTGGATGTGATCCCTGAGTGCTAGGCTATGTATGTACTACGGGTGAAGCCGGGCCGGACCGCTAGTTAATTATAGTTTGATCATACAATCAACCACCGATCAAAAGCGATTCGGTTAGTAATACACATTTCATCGCTGATCGTATAGTCGTCCATCGGTCGAAGTGACGGTCAAGTATCCGCCCAACATCGACAAAATTACTGTTAGTTTAACGAACTGTGATTCGATACTATACTTCTAAGATATTTCTAGGCGAATTACAAAGGAAAAACAATAGGACGCGGAACGTAGATATGTTTGTGATCGAACACCGCGCTTGTTTCGGTGTTCTCGGAAGCGAGAGCCAAATCAAACGCCTCATCGAGATCAGGTTACATATCTCGTGGGATGGCGGAAGAGTTCTCGGAAACACAGTATGGTAAGTTCTGTACTGGTCTGGTAGCCAGAAGTAAATTAGATCGAAAATGTTCCTCAATCCTACTATCCTACGGGTGGATTAATGGATGTTTTAGTATGAAAATTAACGGTTATTACACACATTTTAAATAAAACACGGGTAGCTCATGTTTGATATAGTCATCCCAGTCCGACTCAAGTTTCGATCGCGTCCGGCGATCTTTTGAGACGCCGGACGCGGTCAATTAATAAAATAATAACAAAAGAAAGAACATACAAATTACAAATTGTATACATTTTCAAAGTATGAACTGAACATTTCACGGTATTATAATTATCGTACCGAAAACTGTCAAGTATTATATTATAATATGTTTTTTTTCCATAAAGAGTGGCGAATCGAGCAGGACATGTGCCTGATGGTAAGCAACATGCCTGCCACACAACAGCACAGTGACACGCAGCTGTTTTAACGAGAAGAGTGACGAGTACTGTTCTGTACTGAATTGTTATCAAATTATGTTAAATTCTTTATTTTTTTATGGTTGACAATAATTAAAACATTACACACGCTATATTTGGCACACACGCAAAATACTATTTTGTTCATTGTTAAAGGTAGTGGTCACATTGAGAATAGATTGAATACATTACGGCCGAACTAGCAGCGTGCCGCGGTTTCACCCACGTAGTTTCCGTTCCTGTAATTTTCTCGTGATAAAAAAATGGCTATGTGTTATTCAGACCATTATCAAATCAAAATCTTTTTATTTCAACACATACAATAATATTATTTACATTACTTATTATTGTTATACTATTTATTATACTATTTATTACTTATTATCCATCTACGTGCCAAATTCCATCCAAATCCAAACAGTAGCAAGCCTACATCCATACATTCTAATAAACTTTCGCGTTTATAAATATTAGGATAAAATTAAGACCATTTGCAACCACTTGTGTAGGTAAGTAAAACACATATTTCGATATTTTATCGGTTAGGACCATCGAGCAACTCGATCTTCCGCGCAAGCATGGAAGGACTAACCTAACACGGTAACTTAAAACGGTAACTTAAAACGGTGAAGGAAAACATCGTGAGGAAACCGACATGTACTTAGAACCTTTGGAAGTCATGTGTCATCCACCAACCCGCACTGGGTCAGCGTGGTGGATTATGGCCTTAACTCTCTTCTTGCGAGAGATGGCCCGAGTCCCAGCAGTGGGAACATTTAGTGGGCTGATGATGATGATCGGTTAGGTTACTACATGGACGTATAAAAAGAGTCTGACGTAGTCTCGCTAAAACAAAAACTGTGTCCATCGAGTCGGCCACATAATAAGCACGTGTGCGCTGTCACATACAGGCTGACACGCACACGTCAGTGGGTCATTACACTGGCTACTTGTGTATATGTGTGCGTGTCAGCCTATCAGTGACAACCTGATAATGCACACGTGCAAATGTGGCCGACTCGATGGACACAGTTTTTGTTTTAGCGAGACTACGTCAGACTCTTTTTGTACGTCCATGGGTTACTGTTTCATATAATACGCACCCATTTCTGTATTTGGAGTTGGAATTTCCTAGTAATTCGAGAAGGCGACACTTCACGTTTCGACAGGCAATGAGCCATACTGCGAAAAAAATCCAATAACATTCGCGGGGGGAGGGAGGGCGAGAGAGGAAATTGGAACGGTGACACACGTAGGTGATGCCTTCACCTGCCATTACTTGTGAGCAACATACACGTGTATTACTTCGGATCACGATTAAAATAGATTAAAATATGAAGCGAAGTTAAATTCGTGTACCGACTTTAAGTTCCCGCTAGAAAATTTCCGATACTTGTATTGATGAGATATTGATAAACCAAAAAGACTCGTGCAGAAACAGAATATGTAAAAAAATTCCCCACAAGCCGCGGCTAGTTATGTTTATATACTTGAGTTGAGAGTTGGACTAAAAGATGATAGTAACATTCAAAACATATCCGAGAGCTTGGCCCACAAATCAAAATGATGGTACATATGTATACATATTGCCAGTCAGCGTATTAATGCCGCCAGAACACTCGGTAAATATCTCGATTATCGCTGGACCTTCATCTGTTTGGATAATTTACGGATTTTGTACGATATGAAACTTGTTATATTTTGGAAGGGATTTGCAGGCAGATAAGGAATAATTACGAATAAAATTATTGTTTTGCGCATTATTAAAGGACAATTTCTGAGACTTACATCGTATTATTCAGTAAACATATTATATTTTTTAGGTTATATTGAGTATATTTCTTTTAGAAAACTTCTTTTCAGCCCAGAGCGCCCATCGCCGCCGCATAGGATTTTTTATATGTAAATGAGCTTAACAGAAAACGATCGTCATATCTTCTATATATAAAAATGTTATGTTGGTTTCTGTACGCTTAAAAAACTCAAAAAGTTCTGCACCGATCGAGCTGAAATTTTGCAATGATATATAATCTGCATCAAGGATTGTTTTTATCTAATTTTTGCTTCATATTGTGCGACAGCGAAGCGTGGGAGGGTAGAGTTAGTAATTTATAACTTATCAACTTCAACGTCAGTACAGTAGGTATCCAGCCCCTGCTCACAGATGCAGACTCTAATTAGGATAGTACGAATACTATTTCTCAAAATTTACTTTTATTCCTTTAATATAAAACTTCTTGATTGCAAATACGCGTTGTTACTGGATTCGCTCTAAAGTGAATGAACCAATTTTTCTCGCACACCCACTGAGTACCAGACTGTACCTATTCCTACACCTCCCCCTTTCCTCCCCCGGAGGTAATGTAGCGTAAACAAGACTGATCGTCCTCAGATTACAGAGATTGAATGAGAATTGCTAAAAAATTGCAGAGATTCCAAAAACGAGCACCGATACTCATATCCGTTCAAGAATTACATTTGATTCCCATCTCGTGAACTTTAATGAGAATATTTAGCTTCAGTTTTCTTATACGATTTCATTAGAATAAACGTTTTTATGGACCTGCTTAATCCACACTATTACAACTTTCTTAAATACTAAAATGAAACTTAAAAGACTAGACGTTGCTAATTTATTCATAAATGCATCTGACGATTCATATTCGACGATTTGAATTCATAAGCATTAGCGAAACTGCAATAAAATTGAGTTGGCATTATTATGGCGTCTAGCTTTTTTTTTTTTTATTTATTTTTTTTTTTTTTTTTTTTTTTTTTTTAAATAAGGAGTGACGAGACGATCAGGACATGTGCCTGATGGTAAGCAATATGCCTGACACATAACAGCACAGTGACACGCAGCTATTGGAGCACGAAGAGTCCAAATCATTACCTAGCACTGCACTGCGCTCGTCACCCAGAGATCTAAGATCTTATATCTCTAAGCCCTGTAATTTCTCTGGAAACATTGCCCTTCAAACCGGAACACAGTAATGTTTGCACACTAGCTGTCGACTTTCACACAACCTTGACGGGAGCTCTTTCTTTGCCATTTGGTTTGCCGCCAATTCACATATTTATCTGGAGCAAAGTGGCCTTGGTGTACGAAGATCGACCTCATTGCTGAGCCAGGATTCAATCCAGACTCCATGGCTTTGACCCACTGAGATCAACATAGAAACTTTGGCAACTGTTGTTTTGGCAACTTTCAACAACTGACAGCCGTTTTCAACAACTTTCGGGGTAGAATTAATTTAACATCAACGAACCGTTTTACAAACAAACACAAAGCACTCGAAAATGGTAACGAAGAAAAGTTACGGCATTCTAAAATAGCTTCTAGTAATTAAACCGTACATTCTTCGCTACAACTCTTTATTTCATGAAAATGCTGAGAATTTTCTCGAACAGCGAAGGCACAGAACATCTCATCCCGTAATTTTATTTTCTTCAAAGCAAAATAATTCAATAGACACGACGCGATTGCTGGGCGAAGTTTGCGAGTGATGGACAAATACTTTGGAACTTTCCGTTCAGTATAAAGGGATAAAGACAGTTTTGGCTTAGAGATTGGTTTGGGTTTATTTAGCGTGTCACTGACGGTTTATATCGAAAAACTTTATACGACGATGGAGAGAGACATTACGCTGCCATTACGATATCTCAGTGAGGGGCTTAAAGGTCCTTTGTAGCGTGAACTGGAAATATGTAGAGCTTGCATTTTGTTTATAGTATTTAACAGCAACCTTAAATAAAAACAAATCAATAAAATCTTATGACGCACGGAACATTGCGTAGTGACTCGACTCACGGACATAGTGAGAATAAATACTATAAACTACAGTCATTTATTTTTTCAAATTTCTGGTTTTTCATTAAGGCCAGGTAATTCTGTCAAATTAGGCATTTAACGCTGTGTTGTTCTCGCGACCGTCACCGACCGCGGAATCGGTGCCACAGTGCAGAAATAACATTAAAATATTGGACTATATAATTTAAACTCATTTTTTGTTCAAGATTTGTTTATACTAGTTAGTGATAACAATTTTGTGAATTGTGAAGTGATAAGAGTTTTTTTGATATTTAAACGAAGAAATATTCAATTTATCTATACTCGTAGATATACAAATTACGCGGCAATACATACACACTTTTAATTAGAATAGTATAATTTGGCACCATTCTATTTATGTAACTCAACATTACAGCAAGTTTATAAACTACTTTACGTCACCAGGTGAACTCAAGGGACACAACTATTAAATAAAATAATTCAGTAGCCCTAGCGCTAACGCACACATTCACGCGTGTGTACGAACAACATCTGCGTAGTTGTGTGAAGAGTAGGTAGCTCCACAGCGGCGCTTGTATGGAGTTTTAGTGGAGTGTCCGGGGTGTGACAAAACTCAACCATTTCTTTTTGGTCACACTATAAGTTAAGAACGGCTTTTCCAATTTCATTAATCTTTTTAAAATGTTTCCTAATAATTAATAAGTTCGTCAAAAATTTTAAAAAATGTGCTGAAACGTAATGAAAGGCCAGTAAAAATAGAAGGTTTTTTGGTCAACTTTCCAAAATACAATTTTTTTTTATGAGGTAAAGATCACTCACTGAGCATAAAATTACAAAATGCTCACATATCCAGGTAGAGCTTCAAACACCAATTGAAAAAAACTGTCTTAGCCGATATTTTGGAAACTATATATTTTGACAATAATTGTAGAAAATAAATTTTTGCATGTTTTGTTGCTAGTAAACTTTTGTGTAAAACTTACCGTTTACGATTTATAACCCATTTACTGATACGATTGCGATGATGCCGATAATAGTGGATAAAAATGATGTGGTCTACGATGGAACTTGTTTCTCTAATAGAAACAAGCACAGTGTACCTCGTAACCCCAAGGTTCGAACCTTCGACAAAAACCCACTCTGGCAATGCGTTTCACAGCTTAGTTGTTCTTATTACAAAAGTGGAGACCAAACTCTTCGTTCAACTCTTCAATCATGATGATAAACGGTGCTGTTTATTCGAGCAACGAGTAATATGATAGAATAACTTTAATTCAAAAGCCCCGACTACAAAAAAATCTACACGTAAAAAAATATTACCTACTATCTAAGGACACTTTGGCGAGACAGATTAGTCTTAGAATCTTTTAGTTACCAACATCCATCCAGCCGTTTGGAAGATATGTGGAAATAAAAGATTTACAAAAATATAAAGTTACGCGCGAAAAACATAACCCTTCTTCCATTCCGGTAAAAAGGGACATGTTTATGCTACTGGGAACAGAATTCACAACTTATTATTTTTACATTGTTATCATCAAATTAGACATAATAAATCGTAATCGGTAAGTTCGAAAAAAAAGTTTACTGGCAACAAAAGATGGGAAATTTTATTTTCTACAATAATATAAGGCTTTATAACTTTTTCAGAATATCGGCCAAAAACGTTTTTTCGAGCTGGCGCTTGAAGCTCCACCTGGATTTGTTATTATTTTATGATTTTATGCTCAGGAAATGATTCTAAACCTTATATAAAAAATACGAATCGGCAATTTAGTGCAGAGTTAAATTCTACGAGTAATTTTACTGCCTAAAAGGCTTCTTATCAAATTTGGTTGAGTGTCTAAATTTCTATGAACAATTTTAACATTTTCATAAAAAAAGAAAAAACAATAAATTTTGGTGGTGTCACAAACTTGAAAAAGAAATAAAAAAATAAAAATTCTAACAAAACCATCTATGGAATGGAAATGTGTATCTATGGAAAGGTGTTCAAAATTGCATTGAAGTTCCTAACATTTTTTTTCTAAACTGAATAGTTTGCGCGAAAGTCTCTTCCAAAGTGGTAAAATCTGTATGTGAGGACTTTTCTTCCAAGTACTAAGTACCTTACTACCAAAGAATTTACCTAATGAGATATAATGCAAGTTAGGTATCATCAAATGATACCTAACTTGCATTTATATTAGGGGATTTACGCAGGGGATTTCTCCCCACTCATTATTTCCTTATCCCGATCGCTGATTTAACGGACGAATAGTTTACCGATACTTATCTATTTTCCATTGCATCCGCATTGACTTTTTAACTGATGTGTTATCGACGTCTGTTTTTTGAGACTCCCCTTTTGGTCTACAACATAAAGTAAACAGCGTACTAATTAGTATCAGCGTCTATTTGCAATTCCTATGAAAACGGTATCAAAAATCAAGATCATAGCGTGCTTCACTAGTAATACCTACTGATATTGTTATACTGTGGCACTATGATCGTAATATTTAAAATTTATCGGTTGTCAAAATTGCAAAATCAAGCACAGACCCGTCGTCCGTGAGCGCCGAAACGCGACTGATCAGGCCTGCCGATCGGCGCGCTATATATATGGTAGATATTAAAACATAGTGAACAACTGATAATTTTTATCAAGTCAAACTCTGCGAATGCATCTATAACTTTTTAGTGGCTTTCGTTGAGTACAAAAATTTAGTAAAAACATTATTAGTTTAGTCATAAACTTGAAAAAACCTTTTGAAAAGGGGTAACTTTGGGATTTTTTTCTATCAAGTAAAATTCATTAAATCGTGTTACTGACTGCGAATTGCACTAGATTACATCCTTAACTATTACATATATTTTTTTCAGAGTTTAATAAACTATTTTAAAGGTCTTAAAGTTGTTTTAAAAATTCAAAATTACGGCCCACACGCCCTTAATACAACGAAAGCCACACACTACACCTTTTCGTGGTTAACGTTCTTAAGATCAAATCAAAGAAGCCCGATGCCGCTTTCGTTATTCTACTGTGGTCTGAGTGGGATTGTCTCGATGGATGCAATCTTGGTAATTTTAAGTCGAAAGTAAATCGGTTTTAAATATACACCATATGATCGTATAAAATCAAGCCAAATGACGGTGATAGTTTAGCACAAAAAACTCAGCCATAGTCATCATCAAGAACTCACTAGCTAGATCCCAAACATAATAATGCCATTAGTTAATGGGTGATGACGACGATAGTTCACAGAAAAAATACATTTAAAGTGCTATCTAACATAGCCCGGTTGAAAATAGATTCCATTCCAGAGGCTTTTTCGATATCAAAAGTTATTAATTGGGCATTCGGGCCGAATTCAATTCACTTGTATACCTACGTTTGCATATCATGTTGAAATATCTGTGTTTCTGCAACTACCGCATTGCCTGATAGAAAGCGAGAACGTGTAGAAAAGTTGAATTTATAGGTAGTTAGTTCTAGAATGTAGAGTAGGAACATTTCTAAATTCATTTTTAAAAATAATTAGGGTCGAAATTAGATCCTAACCGAAATAAAATAGAGCATAATAGAGCGCGTGTGTCAAACACATGGTTGTATGTGTTAAGTATTTTTAATGATTTATGGATCATTAAAAAAGCTTTCTGTACTCATAGCATTCTGGTTTGGGTGTATGTTGCTCAATCTCGCCGGAATGTCTAAACGGATCGGGCTGAAATTTGGAATACAGTCAGATTATAGTTCTGGAACGGCACATAAGTTTCGTTGCGAGAAAATAACGGGAGAGAGAACAACGCCAGGAAAACTGCGCAGCGTTCCTAGTACCTACTTATATAAAAGCCTTCAAATTGTGGTGTACACATATCCTGAACATTTTAGTTCTCGGTACCAGCCACCGGCAACATTTGGCGAGTCGCGTTAGCTTATATTTACTTTGTTACATCTGATTGAAGGCCGCAACGTGCCCCGACTTCGGAACAAATTCACTTTGGCTCAAAAGCACTTACATAAACAGGGCCCAGCCTTTTGAACTAAGCGAATAGAGTGACATATTCTGCAATCTGATTTTATCCTCTACAATTTCCACCGCCTGCATAATACATTACGCAATCGTAGGGTATTTTGGAAAAGTAGGTAGGATCTTTTGAAATTTAGGGTACTTTTGTTGGCAGTTAACTCTCCATATTTCAAAAACGTGCTATAATTTACTATGAAAACTTGCAAAATACTCAAAGGTACAGACGAGATTGGAACCTACGATGGTACGACGTCATGCTAGTGAATTCGGACGGTCTCGCCACTGAATCACCTTACCTTCCAAGTAACTTAATCATTGTTGTAAGTTATTACTGTAGTCCACAACACTTTTATAAAATAGTAGTAGTTTTGACAATAGGCATGACGACTGATCTTTGATTTAATATGCCATCAAAAGGCTACTTAAGAACAGAAACATAGGTGATTTACTTTGTTATCTTAAATCCTCTCCCGTGATATCACGATTTAAAAATCATAATTTTGGAATCTCCCAAAAACGCTTCATACAAAAACACTACAGATGCTTGACGTCACTGAGTCGTATTTTCTATGCGTCGCGCGTAAAGTTTGTCTCGTAGCTATATTAAATATTGCGTTTAGGAAACTGGTTACAAAACCAATCAAATAATATGTAACAATTTTAATTTTGATATTTTTTAGTTTAACTCACTTTAGGATCATTCATAGCTATCCAGCTTTGAATGATCCTAAATGCCCATCCTGGCAAGTCCATTTTAAAAGTACGAAATTATTAGAAAATGTATTATTTAAGTATCATTCAATTTCAAGTGACTTTACTATTTAATCAGATAATTTAATATAATTGCAGGACCTGTCGTCACGCCTATTGCTGACATTACCATACATACTTTTAACATGATATTTACCAAGCCACACAAATTTTATCTTACCAATCGATATAACCATATAACCCCATCTCTATTAAAGAATAGGTAAAAAATTGTCAATTGTTTACTAATTATCTCTAAAAAGATCCTCATTGCCATATCTACGATACAGGGGAGTGGGTGGCATTTTTATTTATACATTAAGGGACCGTACCCGAAAATAACTTTTAGGAACCTATCATCTAGAACACAGTTAATTCCTCAGCGGCTAGCCGTAAAATAGAAGTTCATATTCCGTAAGGAAGTATATCCATTATCCAGATTCCCACAAACTTCTCACGAAGTACTTCCAGCGGAGCCGAAGTCTGAAAGAATGCTTTAGAGTAAGTACATCGCTTCTGTACTTAGTAGCTAATGAAGGTATTGTACTAGCGCTTAGGTCAGGAGTTCCTGCTACTCTAAGTAGTCTTTCTAATTAGCAGCTTGTTTAAACTTAGTTTTATTCTGTTGGAGTACAGAGAGAATATGTGTGAGTCAGTTTTACTGAATAAACAAAACAATGTTTTTTTCCACAAGATCGACATGTCACCTGATGTAAAACGATGATGAGGACCATGACGGAGCGCATTAACCTATAACAAACTGTTTCAGTCTTTCAGTATGTCCTGATGGATATCTATTCTTTCCAAAGTTTAGATGTTATTTATAACGAAAGTGGTCAAATCTCTTCGTTCGACTATCAACCATAATGAAACGATGTCGCTTTTAGGAGCTACGGGTGGTAGCCTGATAGAAAAAAAGGAAGATGGTGTTAAATCATGCAGATTAGCTGCACACTTTCCGAAATATATCCGGTTAAACACCTCGCAATTTGCGGCGATATTCAAGATTGGAGAGAGTTAAGGCCTTAATCCACCACGGTGGTCCAGTGCGGGTTGGTGGATGACACATGACCAAGAAACTCGAAAGGTTCTAGGTACCTACATGTCGGTTTCCTCGCGATGTTTTCCTTCACCGTTTCTAAGTTAGCGGTATTACGCACACGACTTCGATAAGACAGTGGTGCATGTAGGGTTTGAACCCGGGGTCTCCGGATCGGCAGACGCCGGCGCCGTTCTCCCGACTAGGCCAACCGTAATTTAAGATATTTCTTACAACTTAGGTAAGTAACTTACGCAAGGAGAACAACTAAGGTATTTGTTCTCCTTGCGAGAGAAGGCCCGAGTCCACGCAGTGGGAACATTTAGTGGGCTGTTGATGTTGTTGTTGATGTTGATTCAAGATTGCAAATTGCAAGTAAGTTGAGTCATTTACAGTATTACTAGGATTTCGTGTTTCTTGCACTCTCATTTTATACTTCAAAATAGATGTAACTTTATGCTTAAACAGAGGTTCTCTTGAGAGCATCACATTTAAAGTGAATATTTAGACGGCCCTAAAGAAAGCACCCCTTTGGATTAATTAGTGGTACAGCGCACTTGAGTAGTTTTTACGAGGATCGTTCGGACCGGAGTCGCGAGGACGTTTGCGGAGACAGTTGTGGCTATAACGCGCATTTACGGGGTCGCAGTAAACACATTCAGTCCAGTGCTGATAGCTCGCCTCGTAAACGACACGCCTTGCATGTTGCTTTGTACAGTTTGTAGTAAAGGAAAAACAAGTACTATAAACCTCAGAAAAAATCGTTATGTTGCAACTGCGTCGCTGCGTAAGAAAAAAGACAATTCGCTTTTTATATGTTACTAGCTTACTCGGTAAACGTTGTGCTGCCATGTATATCGCAATTAAAAATGTTAGGGTTAGGGGTAAGGTTAGGAGCAAGAGGGTGCAAAATAGTTTACGACGTATTCTCATACCGCCCAATACACAAAAAATTCGTAGACATCAGTCGAGACCTTCCTGTACTATATCCTGTTGTATACTAACTAATATTACACATGACAAAGTTTGTGTGTTTGGATGTTTGTTGTTCAATAAAGTGGGAATGTCAGAACGAGTCGTTCTAAAATTTGAAACACAATTAGATTATAGTCAGGAATAACACAAAGGTTACTTTTTATCCCGAGAAAATAGCAGGAACGGGAACTACTAGGATGAAACGGCAAAGCGCTGTTAGTAATATTGTAAACGTGAAAAGTTTCGACAAACATTGTTTGGATTAGGCTGAAATTTGTAACTCAGATAGATAAAAGTCTGGCACATAGCCTATTATCCCACACACAATGACTCATAAGGAACAGGCAGTTTTTAAATTCCAAGCAGGTGAATCCTTGAGCTAGTATTTTTTTAAACTTATTTCAAAATGAAACATTTTGTAGATGCTAGCTTGCCTAGTTTGCTAGCTTATATCCCAGAACAGGATATCACAAAAAACTGGTTATTTAAGCTTTGTTTCTAAACGCGCTAATCTCAGACACATTTAATATCCTTCTAAAAAATAACGACAGCCATGTAGAATAGAGATATACTGCAGGATTTGTACGATCGCCCAGCTAGGATAAGACAAAAGCGTATTCAAGTTAACACGAGTTCTCACTTCCATAGTCTGATGGCTGACCGGATTAGGGATGCAAAATTTTCCGAAATAAAAGAACGGAACCAAACATTCATTTTCTATTTAACTGAATCGGATTTTCGTATTACTTTGACTTGTAATTACTCTATTAAACCTACTAAAACTATAAATATTTGTTTAACGAATTTTATTTATCACTTAAGACATTTCTGTTGCTTACATGATAAAAATAACTTTATAAAAATTTAAATTTCGACGTCACACTTTACATACTACACATAAATGGATAAGTTTGGATGCTTAGACGTTTGGATGTATGTATATTGCTCAATTCAGTCGGAAAAACTAACCTTATCAAGGTGTAATTCGGATTTTAAATATATTAAAGTTTGGAATAATACGCACATACACTTTTATTCCGAAAAAATACAAGTTGCTTAGGGAATACCTGTTTTATAAATTCTAGGCGGGCAAAGTCTAAGATTGATGTCCTATCCGTTAGGTGATCGATGCTATGAAAATGCTATATTACCATTCTCCTATAAGACTTTGAATGAAAAACATAAACCAGATACCGTTAGGCAATCACAGTAAAAATTAACTCTGTGTTGAGAGAGCTCATACAAATCCCTTGTTAAAACATGCACAGGAAGAGTAATCAGGATTACATGGAACTGTACTCAAAGGAGTGTTTTCCTTTATTGGGTTCTGTTATGTTGGTGTCAACTCGAGGGCATGAGCAGAACATGATTTGATAAAATGTACATTAATGGGAAAATAGATGAGAGAGGTACGTAAGTTTTTATAACCATGAGATTTGAAGGGGAAGAGCTAATAAAATATCTCTTATAAAAGGAGGACCAAAATCAAAAGATTTGACTTTCGAAATCTATAGCTAACAGAAAAACGCATAATAAAATTTAATTAAGAGGTACCCGTTACGTACGACTTGGAAACGCAATTTTGAAAGATCCGTATTTGTAATATCTACATATGTATGTATGTCTATTTATACATCTATTCGGTCTGTTTTGGTGAAGTTTACGTGGTAGAAGTGAAGACAGCTTTTTCCTTAAATTGTAACGGGAATTGCTTAATATCTTTATTTATTAAATTATAAAAAAAATGTTGTTATCCATGACAGATTTGCAACTTGACCGTCATCTTGCTTGATGGTAAGCGACGATGAAACGGGTTTTTGTCGATTCGCCACAAAGTAAAACACGCTTACCTAGAAGGTCCCGGTTCACATTAGACTTAATGGCACTCAGATTATTTCCATCACGCTATACACTCAGACAACGTAATCCACAGTTTATGTAGTTATTAATATAGTTAGCCTTCGTTCGAGTCTTGGGAACGTCATCCATAAAACGATGTCGCTTTCATGAACTCAGATTCTTAATGATTTTTCAATATTAATGTGGTATGTTTTCAATCAAAATGAGTTATTTTTATACATGAATATTGTCTTAGAATATAAAAAATAAGCCTAAACTAACAAAAAAAATAATTAAATCGTTATAAAACAAGACTAGGTTACTAGTAAAACTTTTTACTGCCTACAAAATTATTTACGTTACCAAGAACTACTAAAAAGGTATAAAAGAAGTATACTTGTTTAAATTAGTTACTAGGTAGGTAAGTATTCGTATCATAACTTAAAATAATAACTCTTAAATCATATAAAGTTTTATGAGAACCAATTCAGCTGTCTTCTCGGAAAGCCGGCATAGAGGTCGAATGATGCTGACCCCTTTGATCTTTCCAATTGTTTCTGTCGAGGGAGTTTAAGGCCTTTTAGATGGAGTTTTATAGAAGGAATTATGAATACTTTGAGGTACATAACATTGAGAAAGGCCCATAAAATTTTGGTGTAAGGCGCTCGGTCCATGTTCATGAAGCATATGGGCAATCTTCTCTCGCGTGTGAAAAGGCGTTAAAAAAGGGTCTGGCCTAATATAAAATTTACACATTTTATGCCTAAGAATAAAGTTCACTGCGTCGTGGCTAAGTAGGGATAAAGAAATAGGGGTTTTTTATAAGCTTTATGACGTAACAGCCTAGCAAAAAGCAGTGTTCGTTCATGAGAGATTGATAAACAACCTACTACATCGTAACCTTGAGTTGGAGTCTGATTTGTTTCGCTTTAAATTTAGTCAGCAATAGGATCCAGTCCCTACTTTGTACGGGTCGAGAATGCGGGGCTATATGAAAATGAAGAATAGGAAGGGTGACTGAAAAAGCTAATGATTCTGTCAGTTACATTATTAATTAACTCTTTTATTAAAAAAAAAAATTAAACCGACTTCAAACCCAGAAATAGGCACTGAAAAGCGAATAATAAGTTAATTTAATTTTATTTTTATAAGTGCTAGTCACTTATCCATTTGAAGTCGGTGCCAGTCAAGTCAAAAATAGCTAGATATTATGTATTATGTAGTAAGTATAGGTAAGTAGTATCAACATTATATCAGCTATCTGGCACCCAAATTACTAGCTTCGAGGCTAGATGGTGTTGGGTATGAAGTGTCCTCCAATGTTCTTTTGTTTTATCTATCTATTAACTATTAGACTTGGCTACCACCGACTTCAAATAGATGAGTGAGTAGCGCTTATAACACTTTATTAACTTATTTTTCGCTTTAGAGTGCCTGTTTGTGGTTTTGAAGTCGGTTTACTTTTTTGTATACAAAGAGTTTATTTTTAGTGCAGAACAAATTTTCATTGTTACCAATTTCGAGTTGGTAGGATCAAATTTCATAACTTTTGTGATTTTTGTGAAACCTACAACTATGTCATCTAGATATTTGTACGCAAATTTTTGTGTTTTGTTCATATTTCAAAAAACCACCCAACCGATTTAGATTTCAAATTTATATGGAACCATTCGGTAAGAATGAAAAAAAAAAAAAAATTAAATTGGTCCAGTCGTTTTCGAGAAATCAGGTGAAATACACACATACACAAAAAGTATGGCGGTCGAAATGATAACCTCCTCCTTTTTGGATGTCGGTTAAAAAACATAGGACACATATTTTTTCTTTTATGTGTTGTATTCTGTGCCTGGTGTTTTCTATCTCTATGTACAAAAATGTTATGTTGGTTTGTGTACGCTTCAAAAACTCAAAAAGTTCTGCACCGATCGAACTGAAATTTTACAATGATACATAATCCACATCAAGGATCGTTTTTATCTAATTTTTGCATCATAATGTGCCAAAGCGAAGCTTGGTAGGGTAAAGCTAGTATATAATAAGTATGTATTTAAAAAAAAAGTATTATATCAGCTATCTGGTACCCAAATTACTAGCTTTGGGGCTAGATGGTGTTGTGTATGAAGTGTCCTCCAATCTTCTTTTGTTTTACAAATAATAAATCACGAAGATATGTACAGTGTCTAAAAGTTTCGAGTAATGCTTAGCGATAGGATAACAGGCAAAGATGATAAAATATAGCTTTTGACCAACTAGGATTCTGAAACTTTTAAACGCTGTAAGATTTACTAGCATTGGTGCAGTGACTCCGAAGATTTTCACACGTTTGAACACTCGAACTAACAAGTTTGAAAGTATTTCTTTACAATATTAGCAAACTTGTTAGTTCTTTGATTACTTGTAATATAGCAACAAGATTGTGCTATTTTTTAACTCTTGTCACAGTAACATTGACATGATTATAGAATGATTTTATTTTAATCCTGTGATTTTCGTGGAATGCTTAAAATTTCTGCCCAGAGTTCAGTAATCATAGCTACGAGTAAGTTCACCTCTATAACTTATATTCATAACTGAAACATTATTCGCAAGAAGCAAAAAATACGTACCTACGTAGGTGCGACGCCTACACAACTAAATTCCAATCCCCAACTTTGTTATTGGAGTTATAACATGATAAATAGAAAGTTGTGCGCTATCTACGAAATAGCTCGCTTTGTATTCAAAAGCTCTGGTAAATGAAACTATTCCTCAACTGCCGTAGTTTCTGGACTGTGTGGTTTCACCTGGCCAACCATCTAGAGGTGAAGTTAGCAATCCGAGGTGATTTCTAATTAATTTATAACTTAAGAGCGTGTAACCCGACCGGAGGGCTCTATCTTTCGGCAACAATTTTGGGAAGCGAGCGGAAATTTTCGAACGTTATGAGGGTGTTGAACCTTTTTTAATAAAGTGTTGATCAGTGAACCGGATTTTTGACATTCCTCCGTGTCCCAGCGGAGTGCTGAAGCTCATTCACCTGTAGATACCCTGAAACGATTAGGAACAATTTGTAAAAAAATACTACCAAAATAATTGGAGGATGACTTGATTAATTTGCCGACAATAAATCAATGGTTACAATAACGTGCCATATTTCTGAGCAAGTATAAGTCGGTATTGAAATTATCGACGTTTGCGATGTAAGACGAAATTAAAAAACCAAATCCAAGCTTGACTTATACTAGTGTTAATAACCACAGAATAGTACGGAGCGAGTCCCTGTTTACCCGTGAACATGGTGAACATAGGACTGCATCGGAATATCGAGATTATCACAATATTAAGTAAAGTTCTGTAATACGGCGATACGAGCAATCGTTCTCACCTCCAGCTAGCTAGGTATGTTTTTAAAACGTTTCACTTATGTATATGTGAAGGTCGGACGGTTGCCAAGCCTCGTACAAAGATCTAAATTGTGCGATTTTGTAAACATCATTGCATCAAAACTTCATAATACCTATAAATTCGGAATTTCAAGCTAGACGTTTACTTATCTGGGCCAAATCAATGATCAGAAATGAAACTAAAGTTGTAATCATTGCTTTGATGACTTTTTCTACAAGACTAACAAAGCGCTTGTTGGAACTGTCGTTGTATTTGACCGGCCTCATGACTCAAGCATTACTTACTGCTCACTGGTCATCAGGCTGTGGGTTTGATTCCCACAGAGGACAAATATTTGTGCGACGAAATACGGATGTTTGTACTGAGTTAGGTGTTTCAACGGACCATAAGTACGTAATTACGAGTAAAATTATACGCATAATAAATATGGTTTTCATAACACAAGCTCTGCTTAGCACCACGCCTGCCAGTACCAGTACTGCGCAACGCAGCTATTTGGACATGGGGAGGCCAAATGACTGCCTAATACTACACTGCGCTCGCTTAATATCTATGCTCTTTCGTTAGTAACATTTTCTACAAGCCGGATCATTTTCATGTTTACAGATCATTGATTTGATGAAAGTTACGGCTGGTCTAGTCGGGAGAACGGCAACTGCCGATCCGGAGCCCCCGGGTTCGAATCCCACCACGCGCACCACTGTCTTTTCGAAGTCATGTGCGTAATGCCGCTAACTTAAAAACGGTGAAGGAAAACATCGTGAGGAAACCGACATGTGATTAGAATCTTTCGAGGTCATGTGTCATCCACCAACCCGCACTTGGCCAGCGTGGTGGATTATGGCCTTAAACTCTCTCCTTGCGAGAGAAGGCCCCGAGTCCCAGCAGTGGGAACGTTTATCCTATGCTATGCTTTGATAGAACAACTAGCAAAACTCCTTCCCCAGATGAACTCTACAAAGAGTCCTATCAGTACGAAAATTATACACCAAGTTCCAATCTCCGAGTCACAACCGCACCGAATCCATCAAGCAATCGAGCAACCCCACAAAATATCAGGGATTTTGTCGCGTTGCAAGACGTGTGCCACTCATCGAGCCTTGAACTAAATTCGTGCATAAATAGGTCGTCTGTTAGTACTGCGCCACAAATGTACACGTATCAATCCTTATTACGAAATATAACAATTTGCTGCAATCAATAAACACATGAATGAATGAAGGTGATTTCCATTAAATCTGGACGTAGTTTGGATTTGGAATCCATATTAGTTTGTTTTTTAGCTATTAACCGAAGGGCAGGGGTTGCAAGAGGAGTAAATTTAATAAGCAGAATGTATTAGCGGCGAGAACGTCAGATCGCGAAGTCGTAGGTTCGAAACCGGCTTTGAGTATTTTTACGTACTGAGTAATTTTAAGTACAGACGTACAAGTTTGACTCGTCATAAAGTCAAAGCACTTTACTCGTGACTGTATGATTTACACGTCAATTAGCGGCTGGCTAATCACTGAATTTTACAGTCAAGAAAAACAGGTGAGGCAACCGACATGTTAAAAAAATGATGCCTTTTGAGGACGTGTCACCCGCAAACACGCATTTGGCGTGCGTGGATTATCGTCACCAGTTTCCCCTTGTGAGAGAAAGCCTCGAATCCCAGCAGTGAGAAAATGAAATGGGATACTTCTGCGGATTATATGTAGCGTTTTTAGGACGCATATGTATCTTTCAAAGATAGTCCTCGATTTCGCCACAGGCGGTCCCAATGTTACCATGTGTTTAATAAACATAATAAAACCAAACATTCGCAAAACTCAGATCTATCTTTGACAGATATATTAGGTTCTGGAAACGCCTTAAGCCTAAATTGATGTCCTATTAATCCTATTAATATAATAAATGTCATTGGATCTTTTTTCCTCAATGACGTCAGAATGGCTGAACGGATCGAGTTGAAATTTTGAATACAGTTTATAGCCTCGAAGAGGATATAGGCTGATTTTATCACTAAATATTGGGAACAGTAACTATGCGAGTATACTGTAATAACCAGTATACTGATCCATAATATTGTAGTAAAACTACCTCAGATAAAGCGAATGACAACACGCAACATTTATCAAATAACAATAAAAGATTCAACAATCTAAGGAAGATGAGTTCTGAGGGTAAATCGCGCACAAAATTTCGATTATACCTCAAAGGTATACGAGCTCTTCAACTTTTATATTTACCTTATTCTTAAGGATTTATGTACACAATAAATATAGAGAACTCTCGTGCCCAATCACGCTCCCGATACTCCGGGGCACCGGCCGGTCCTAAATAAACTCTTCGTGGACTCCTAAAATGCCTATCAAGGATAAATTGCTGGCATATCAAAGATATAATTCGGAATTCTTATTTAAACTTCTTTCTTGCGAATGATTTAGCGAGGTCTAGACTTTAATAAATACTTATTGATCGACATTTTGAACATAACATCAAATGCACAGACTCAGTAGAGAGAGTTGATCAAATGGTCCTAAATTATGCAAAGCTTGTGAACCCAGATAGCTAATATAATGTAAATGAAAATTATGTCTCTGACTGACGAGCGCACGGCAGTACAGTGCTAGTAATGTTTTTTGAACTTTTTAGTTGAAAAAAGGTTTGTTGTACCAATAACAAAACACATTCGTCAAATAAAACAAAAGAAAAAGTAAATTAACATAAAAAATTAGGAACGTGTAATGGACGTTGTACGTTAAACGTAGGTGTAATTATAACGTATGTAATATAACTATTGTGTTAGTGTGTGTATGGGATCCACCTCGTAATATTGTACATGTAAGAATATATTAGTTAAGAAAATATATAAGTTTAAGAAACAACGGAAAGAAGAGTACAAAAAACTACTTACTCCTTAAATCTATAATTTTATTATAAAGCTGAAGAGTTTGTGTATGTTCAAACAATTGAACACATTAATGTCAGAAACGGCTGGGTCGATTTCAAAATGTTTTCACCGTTAGAAACGTACGTGATTCGTGAGCGCTACATGTTATATATGTACCACGGGCGAACCCGGGGCAGGCTGATAGTTTTAATTTACAAAACTATTTCTCAAATATTAAATAGATATGAAATTATGCAATAGTTTAGTTTACAGCTAACAGGAACAAGATTAACAAGTGATAATAATTTCGATGGAGAAAGTACAAAAGGGGGAATTACTCTTATCTTAATAGATCTGGGGTTCCCTTCGTTCGGCGCGATGTAATCTGTCAATCAATAAATGTTCATTCAGGCCGGAGCTCGCGATTAGCACAATATTAAAGGCCCAAATTTCTATTACCTCGCCTGATCCGAGGGACGTCAAAGAAATACGCGGACCCCTGTCCCATCTGCGACATATTTGATAACAAATATAAGGGAGAGTATTTTTAAATTTTCGTTGCCTGGGATTGATTCTCTTTGTGTTTTTACAAGACGATGAGGCTGTTATGTTGTATGGTTCTTGTAAGGAGCTTGTTTTTCTATCCTTTCGTAATACGCAATAACGTGTATTACAAATGTGAAAGTAATTCTGACCGTTCGTTAAGATTCCACGCATGAAATCTACTGAACCGATTTTAATGGAATAAATATGACATTAAACATTTCTCAAAAACGTTAATCTTGAGTCGTATATGGCGAAAATAAAATTTCGGGGAAAACTGGCAAGCCGCTGGTGTTCCACGGGGCTAGTTCTGTTTATATTCTATACACCTTCGTAACTATTGAAAATAATATTTTCTGAATTAAAAATAATTTAAAATAAAGATAACCCATCTTTAAATAATTAAAGATGGGATATCTTTAGTTACAAAATTAAACTCAACTAATTTTAAAAATAAAATTTGTGAAATCAAATATAATCGAACGGCCAACTGAACACACTGCTGTAATGAGGCTTCCTAACTTCATCTGACCTATGAATGTTCCATCTGCAAATCCAGCTAAAGATGTTTACCAATCATAGCCGATCGGAAAAAATCAGACTCGCATATTGAGTGCTCAAATACTAATAACATCAGAAAATCCAGTAAGGTTGGTTCAATATTGCCCGTAATAGGAAAATTGACAAGAGATCGGGGAACCACAAGGTCGCCGCTACTTGGCCGCAGAATAAAACGAATTGTGTAGGTTCGGCTTATCGGGGATTACAGTTCGTTTGTTTCAGATTTTACCCGAATAAAATATACAGAAGGTATTTAATTTGTAAAGGTTTCTCGTAACAAGGACGCTCCAATTTAATATTGATGTATCATATTAAAACACAGAATTAGGAGAAGTGGTCCTTTCCTCGTGTTTCAGTTCCATGTTACTCGTATTTGAATATTTATTCTCAGTTACCCGCAGAAGGGCGCTCCGGGTAAGGTTTCAGCTTCCGTCACGTGAAAGCACACAACAGCCAAACAAAATTAAGCTCTTCACTATCCCCGGAATCCGGGCTAATGCGAAAGCTTTTGCTTTGCTCTATTATGCAAATTTAATTTAAATAACCGACGTTGTGGGTTTACCAACACGCCAGTCACATGCCGCTCGCGTGAGCAGCCGAGTTTTATGAAAAATACCCCTTCAGTGTGAGGTAAAATGTCGCATTTGCAGTTAATCAATAGCCCCGTAAATGCGGCCCGAGTACTTCATGTTTCATTTATCACGCACGTGCATTCATTATAACTGGATTTAGAGTTCCGTGCTCGAAGGGCATAATGATCAGCAACCCTTATTTAATACCTTCATAGATAGTATCGATGTCTATGTGTCTGATTATAACCTTAAATCCTGCCTACTAATACCTAATATAAATGCGAAAGTTTGGATGTTTATTGCTCAATCACGCCAAAAGCCTAAATGGATCAGGTTGAAATTTGGAACACAGAGACATTATAGTCTGAAATAACACATTCATTCATTTTGGGAAAATAACGGGAACGGAAACAACGCGAGTGTAACCGCGGAGCGCTGCTAGTATTGTCACATCTTTGATGTTATTAGCCCTAAAGTTGCCTAGAAGACATCGCTATAAACGAGAAGACTGTCATCTAACGCACTGGCTTTAAACGTTTAAATTACTTATAATTCTAAATTCTTTTTAGCTATCTATATATCTTTTAGATTTCACAGATATAAGACAAAGTGGCGCTGAGCTGCATTTATTTGTCACTTTCAAGATGACTTGTGAACCAAAATCACAGCTGAGTGGGGTCCGGAGACGAGGTGGGAGAGGTAGTACGATAAATTACATTTTCGCAGAAAACAAGTAAATTAGCCAAATGGAAAGACGAAAAACTTTAAAACAAAAACTAAAAAATTGTCAGATGCGACCTATATACCTATATAGGTATATTTATATTGAACCAAAAAATGGAAATTCAATACATAAATTCTAATGCCTTCTGAAACCGTTTGTGGGAGAAACCATAAATGCTCCTAAAAAATAAGGATCTACGGAAACCTCAGAGCGCAACTTTAACACGATCTTGGCCAAATTTATTACAAACTTCATTCCCTAGTTTGTAGGCAACCTTCCCCTCGCTCACGTGGGCACCTGTGATTACGATCGCTTGTTTATTTGCTATAAACTGAGCTGTAACGTCGCCCTAGTGTGTGACGGAGTGTGTGGTTACCAATTTCTCAATAAGCACACTTCGCGCCATATAATTGTGCTGCGAACGCCTGCGATTAACTAAATTACGCCAAAGTTTAAACATTAACTTGCTCAATTCGGCAATTATGTATTCAAATCAAAGACGCATACATTATTAAGCGTATTGTTCGAGTGTCGCTGTACGAATACATTCCAAAGTCTTGAACTATTGTACTTAATTGAAGTATAACTTTAACTTGACATTTTCGTAGCGAGTTCGAGAAAATGTTGTAAGTGTATTAGCTTATTCAGCTGTAGTTTAATTTAAATTACAATTTGTTTGCGGGAATATCTCTCTTGTCTCAGCGGATGAATTACTTTTAAGCTTTGTTTCATCTAATACAATGAAAATACAAATAAGTTGAGGGTCTTAAGGTAACCAACAACCTTAAAGTACACTGTTTGACGATAAAATGCTATTGAAGCGTGTATATATACGCTTGCTACGCATGTACATATATGCTTGAGGTATGACCGTGCCCAGTGGCCTTTGCTAGAGAAGCCTATGTCCAGCATTAGACGATTGTTAAATAAAATTACGACAACGATGATAAATAAGACGAAAGAGATCAAGGCACTTTTGTGCGTTATTTAGTAAAAAATACAGATAAAGAATTATGCTTACAAAATTTAAAAACTGGCATTTTTTAAAATTTTGCTACAAAGGAATACTAAAAGAACTGATAATTTTGCAATAGCTGAACCGATTAAGTTGCTACGTACCACAGACTGACACACACAGACTGGAATCAAAATTATAACACCCTTCGTTTTGCGTTATTATGTTATCTTCGATAAAAGATCGGGCAATGTTTTAAGCACCAAGAATGCTTAAATTAACATCATTGTATAATTTTCTATTTTCAAGTTCCATCACGGTCCCATAAAACCTAAGAAGATTATTACTAGGGGTCGCAACCCTGTTGATAATTACCTTTCTATTTAATCTCTCAGTAAAGCCGTCCTAAGCAAGCACGTTATTATTTGGTTTTGAATAATTCAAATAAAGAGCTCGGTAATACTGGTTATTTTTATCCACATCTCATTAACTTACTTATCTAGGTTTAATTGACTAATTTTGTTGAATGACGTTCGTTTTGAACCAAGTGCGAAACCAATATACGAAGCAAGTTAACTTGCGCCGTGGCGTAAGACAGTGTGATTTCATTGCCCCAGAAATTTTCTCAAAAGTGAGGGCTTAAAATACCCCATTGGACTTATTTATCAGCGAACCAAAATTATTGTTATGGCTCAATAAAATTGGGAGGTAAAGAATAGATAAATGTATATACGAGCATCGTATTCGCTCAATGGTGATGAGCTGGGCATATGTATATCTACCATAGGACTAATAATCGCTGAGGTGGAGGTGTCGTTGACTGGCCTTAAGATATTTTCCCATCAGTGAATCATTTTATGTGTGTGAAATATGCTACCAATAATTAGTTTTAATATCTTTGAAAATTAATTATTTAGTTAAATAAAATGTAAGTATTTAAAAATTATAATAAAAATGATTTAATTAAAAATTATAATAAAAAAATAACGTTGTTGTTTCACAGTTTTAATTAATTTGCGGGTTGAGTACCACAGGAAAAGTCACGTTCTCATTGTCCTTCAAATATAAGATGTTATGCGGCTGAAACTTAAAGAAGGCTGGACTCACACTTGCAAGTAACTCGATGCTTAAAGACTGCATGGCAGAAGTGGAAACTCAAATAAAAATAACTATTGAATAATTGACAATAATTAAAAATTATTGCACATGAATTGAATACCTATAGTAAACACAGCGACACGACAGTGAAGACACCAGCTGACTGTATCTTTCTCGCTCGCATACGCAGCGGTCCCGAGTTCACCCGTACTAGCACTTCGCTTCCGAGCGTGACTATCATTCACAACCTACAAAAATATCTGTGTGCGGTGCGCTAAAAGAAGTTTTCCGTTCAAAAATCTAAAACATAACTTTGGTTTATGATATCTGTGTGTAGTCCACATTATCTCACTAATGAACAGTATTTTACAAGTACGTTTAAATAATTTGTTTCCTCGAATTAGCGCAAGAAACGAAGTTAAACAATAAATATTAAGATTAAGCAGCGCTGTGTCCACGGCGTGATTAAACGGGACGATATAAATGATGGAGACAGGCAATTAAGGAGTCCGAGCAGCACATCCATCACGCTAGATATCTCGGGAACTGATTTTGTTGAGCTATTTTTCTAGTTACAACTTTGATTACTCGGAGATCTAGTAGACACATTTTTTGGGAACGAAGTTCCTTACATCAGTCTTGGAGGAGACAGGGATTTTGCTGCGTGATCGGACTGAAAACAAAACGTGAGACTTAAACCTTAAGAATGTATAACGAGAGTGGCGCGTAGAAACTCCCCATAACCAGTGTTGCCAACTTTATTTTTCAGATGATTGTACTATTATAGTAATAAATAAGTAATAGTAAAATAAAGTAATGTTTTTTTTGCAAATTATGTTGCTTCTAAATTATCCGTAACTTAGTTCCTACCTGGTGTCCCACGACATCACATCTTTTTTTACAGTATAGAATGACGAGACGCTGAAAACGAATGTGGTTTATACACTTTAAATTAATTCACGGGTAACTCACGTGAGCTACAGTCAGTCCAGTCCGACTCAAGTTTCGGCCGCATCCGGCGGCCTTTTTAAAAGAGAGCACGCGCGTGACCGCTGCTCTTTTAGCAACTGCCAAACTGCGGCTGAAACTTAAGTCGGACTGGACTGACTATAACACACGTGAGTTACCCGTGAATGAAATTAAAAAGCTTTACTTACGAAGCTATCGCCATTTTAGTTAGACGGTAGACCATTAGGTTTACGTTATGAGCGATCTCGTCGGTAATCAAGTTACACTTTACCTGAAACAAACAAAAGAATTGGTAAGATCTACAGAAATATATTATTATATATTTTAACCGTGAATCCCAAATTAAGTAATTTAGTTGTTTTTTAATCTATTCCTTTCACTCATCAGAAAATAATTCATCGCCGTGTCGTCTCAGTATGTCACTCTTATAATTATTATAATGTGGGATTCCATACAACGCTGTTAAAATCGTTGAAAAGGTCAACAAATACGGTTATAACTTAAGTTTTTTAAGGGCTAAGGGCTGTACCAATTATTTTAAAAGTCCATTACTAAATACACGTATTACACGTTAATTACGTACGAGTAATTGACGGCTAGTGTTGTCGGGTGAACGGCAACTGATAATCCGGAGCCGCTGGTTCAAATCACATGCGCACCACTGTCTTTTAAAAGTCATGTGTGCAATGCCGTTAACTTAAAGACGGTGAACGAAAACACCTTGAGGCAACTGACTTGTTGCTAGAATCTTTATAGGTCATACGTCATCCACCACCCAGCACTGGGCCAACGAGGTGGATTATGGCCTGAGACTCTCTCCTGCGATAGAATATCCGACCCGCACCATTGAGAATAATTAGAGGGCTGCTTATGCTTACGATACACGTTATTTAAATTTAATATCTAATAATTTAACATAAAAACATTGTCAATGTATAAATCTAATTAACACATAAAACACAAATCTAAGCTATTACGTGAGAGTACTGCATAAAGTGCTAATAGCTAGAATAAATCACAAAATACATTTATATTTCAGAGCGAACTCGTGAATAACGCAACATGCATCCAATAAAAACAGATATACACGAAAATAATTGGATTTGCAGTGAAAACGCAGATGAAAGTAAAATTGAAAACCGCTGAAAGATAAAAGATACAGACTCGCATGCCGCACCACGAGTCACATTCATCACCCCGCACACATGTAAAGGCATTTGGCTAATACAAAACCAGTACATTGCCCTTACTACTGGACGAAAAATACTGCATCGTTGGCGTTGCTTAGAATATACTGCTTTAAGAAATAATTAAGAATCTCTCTCGATAGTTATATTTGTTTTCTTTTGTCTGTGTGGTCTATGATTCATAAGTTTATTGTTATGTTTATTTTTCGTAATAAATTAATAATTATACATTTTTTAATTATTAACTTGCCCTCAAACTAAGCAAAGCTTGTACTTTGACAATCAGATTTAATATTATGATCTCAAATACAAACGATAGATTCAAAACACAAGATACAGAAAAACACCTGTATTCAGAATACAAATATTTGTCACTAGGTCAATTGTGTATTTTTTTTAAATAAATTGTGACGAGACGATCAGGACATATGCCTGATGGTAAGCAACATACCTAACACATAACAGCACAGCGACACGCAGCTATTGGAACATGAAGAGTCCAAATCACTACCTAGCACTCCACTGCGCTCGTCACCCAGACATCTAAGATCTTCTATCTCTAAGCCCTGTAATTTCTCTGGAAACATTGCCCTTCAAACCGGAACACAGTAATGCTTGCATATTACTGCTTGCCGGTAGGATAACTGGCAAAGGTGTAGTACTTTCCCAGGCGGACTCTGCCAAGAGTCCTACCACTACAAATATATGTAAACTTTCAAATCATCCGTTAGCGTTACAGGCGATGGCAATGGAGAGGTAAGTTATTCCTATTTAAAAGTCGCTAATAGGTATTTGTATATTCGTAAACATACATGATGCCTACTGATGCCTAGGTAAACTTGTAAATTGTGCTCATAACATAAAATCACATGAAACTATAATTTCATTTTCACTGACAGACCCGACAGACAGTGTCCCCACTTCCTGGGGAAGTAGGGTCAGATAGTTATCTGATATCTCAAGGTGAAGAGTGGAGTGTAGTGCAGTGAATTGGACTGTAGTTCAAATAGATACGTAGCACTATGCTGTTCTGCGCAGACTTACGTATTGCTTACCGTAAGGCGCATTTTTTACTCGTCTTACCTCTCTATAGTATCATGTATCAAGAATACCGCACCACTGCCCGTACTTTCATATTGTCCTAGTTACCAAAAGGTTATCTGGATGAGATCGCTATTAGCGATAAGATCGCCTTTTGTACCCAAATGTTTAATTTTAAGTAAATCACTGTTTTTCTGTATTGTTTTGTGGTGTAATAAAGTGTTTTTGTATTGTATTGTATAGTATATAAAAATAACTCTTAAGCGACTCACAATTAATTAATGGGGAAAAGGCCAAGCAAAATTCGCTTACTTAGATATTTTGATAACTCTATCGATTACGTTTACTGAATGGTGATAAGTTAAAGCTACTTGTGACTAAGAATTTATTTCATAGACAAAAAATCTGTAAAAATAACAAGCGGTACATTTTCAACCAAAATATACAAAAGCCAACAGTGAGCAATAGCTTGTCAATACACACGCACTCTCTAACCGAGGTTTGATTAAAAAGAGGAAAGCGCACCGCCCCGCAGCCGCGGCCAAATACAAAACAAACGCTGTGATTAATTGCCAACTACCCGCATTCCCGGTGATTTATGAAAAAATGTTCGCGAATAATATTATTTTCGCTAAGAAGCCACCAGAATTTTTCCTGTTTTCAAGGAGTTCTATCAAGTTACTTACAAAATTACCTCTATTCATTCTGCCGCTTTTAACACATAGAAATGTTCATGCAAAATAATGTTCACACTCAATCTATGGCCTCTCTAAAGGCCTCAAAAAGGCTCTTATTTTGTTCGTTTGGTATACACAAACGATAATAAACGAACATAACTGGATAAACGAACATCCATCGTAGACTGCATCGTCGTCTAACATCAGGCGAAACGGCAGTCAAGAGTAAACCTGTTTATTTTAAACAAAAATAACTTTTATAAGTTAAATTTGACTCTTTCAGAGGTCGTTTCGGATTTTTCTTCGCTGAAGTCTGCGTTACAGACCCATCCTCCAAATATTAAGTCTCCAGCGGCTTATTATGGACACCATTTGTCTTGTTGTTAGTCAGACAGGGCAGGCTCACGACATAGATAAAGTATTAAAATATCCGTGGATACTAGGCCACTATGGATATTGCTTTGGATAGATAGACTTACAAGCAAACAACACTATATTAGTGTTCAGGACAAAGGCTTTGATTATAGAAATTGCGATTAGTGGGTTTTTAACAACTAGTCGCAATTTATATTTCTAAGTTAACAGTGCAGTGGTTGGAGAAGAAAAGTCGAGGATAGGGTTGAGTGGCGTATCATAGGAGAGTCCTATGTCTAGTAGTGGATTAGGGTAGGCTGATGATGATGATGGTTAAAACTATGGTCGCATTGATCAAACTAGCGTCGACAGATATTTCGCAGTCACGACTAAACTTCGCTGCTCAAAATCTCATTACTCACAATACACAAACACCTTGACGTAGCGTGACGGCCATCGGGTTTATTGCTGGGTGCGTTCGGTTTCCGGAATAAAACCCTTCAAATTAAGTGTAAATCTTTGAGGGGGACTTCAAATCGTAAAAATTACTGATTTCGTTAATAGAATCGGGGTGCGGTTAATTTGGACCCACACCCTGGTTCTCACTCCGCTCGTCGTAAACTGGGGATTACGGGAAGTGATTTCGCCCTCGATGCACCGAAGCCCTCGTTATAATTTCATCAGTTAACTTTAAATTTTAGAAACTATTATTCAGCTAACTGGAGGGGGTTGCGAGAGACCTTTGTTTAGCAGTGGGACAACTGAGGCTTTTAAAAATAGCTAGCATAGAAACATTCAGGCACAGAATAAACATCCACATTTATAATTTTTTTTGTCCTGGACATGAATAGCGCCCTCAATCAAAAAATGGTAGCAAAATCAGCCCAATTTATGTTTCCTCTGCTGGAAATCAGAGCATAATCTCACAAAGAGAGAGTCAAGGCCATAACCTACTACACTAATTATTTATTCTTCGCTAGAAAGCAGATTGACCTCTAACAATTTCTTCAAAATTAACGGTTTCGATAAATCATGTTTTTCTTAGGAAATAATTTGACTCCATTGTCGTAACAGAACATCTAAACTGTGGATTATGTTTTCTGAATGGTTATTTTCTGGTGGATATAATATACTGTGTTCCAGGCGAGAGTGAATCGTTTATTCCAGGTATATCGTACACCGCGTCGTCGCTTCACATTATTAGATTGCGCTTGACCGCCATCTAACAATGTGCAAACGTAATTGATAAAAATTGAATTATTTTAGTTAGTATTAAATGTTACGAGTCATAATTAATTGAGTTCCATGTCATATATTTCAAACCCTCGCTCTGTAATAGCACACAATTTACGATTTGTAATACACAATACTAAAATAAAAATGTCAAGTAAAATGAAAACATATTCGTTTACAATGTAAGATTTTAAATCTTCGTATGAGTACTATTACCACTACATGTTTTAATAATGTGAGTTTTATAACTTTTTTTCTAGAGTCATTTATTTTATCTTGTGCTTATTTTGAACTCCGAATTTAACTCTTGGGAGTTGTCTAGCAAACAAACTTTTTTAGAACGAATACACTTTACTGCATTGTTTTATGAGTTTGCCTAAATAAGTTGTTGTAAATGTAATAATAAAGTATGTTGAAAGGTATATTTATTTTAAATAATTACAGTAGACAAACAAGCTATGTGACATCTGATAATAGGTCACCATCCATGCCTTGCATTTTCATTATTTATGAATAACTAGCTGAACCCTGCCACGCTTCGCTGTGGCACATTGTGATCCAAAAATTGGATAAAAACAATCCTTGATGCGGATTATATATATCATTGTAAAATTTCAGCTAAATCGGTGCAGAACTTTTTGAGTTTTTGAAGCGTACACAAACCAACATAACATTTTTATAAATAGAGAAGATTTAGAAAGAAAGTTTTTTTTTTACCAATTTACTGTTTTTCTTACAGTCGAGTCGGGCAACACAGGTACGCGGGTAAGATATGGGTCGTGCGGTCGTAGAGAGTCAAAGCACGCAGTATAACGCCATTCATCACCGGAAGCCCGTGGCGTGTGGACGTGTCAACGTCACTCCCGAAATCGACGACGTCACGCCGTCAATAGAGCAATTTCCATGGCCATAAATTGTGGAAGCTTTATCGCGGGTCGCTCTTACCCGAATATGGGACAAACAAGCCGCTAATACGAGATAGCTCGAGTAGTTTCTTATCACCTGAGATATCTCCATATAAAACGCCATGGCAAGTGCTGATACTCCTTTAAGTTTGTTGTTAAGCTTCTCGATAGCTTTCATTCAAATTTATGTCGTAAAGCCTGCCTTCGAAATATGCATACCTTAGATACTAACAGCGGTTACATTTTTAGGGTTCCGTAGCCAAATGGCAAAATACAGGACCTTTATATAGATTCGTCATGTCTGTCTGTCTGTCTTGAAACTTGGTAAATAGATGTAATCTGTAAACCGCATTAAGATTTTGATACAAAAAATAGAAAAAAACATTTTTTTTTATCAAGATCATACGTGTGGGTTATGTGGATAGGTCATCAAAAATAATATTGAGGTTTCTAACATATTTTTTTTTCTAAAGTGAATAGTTTGCGCGAGGTTATCTTCCAAAGTGGTAAAAAGTGCCCCCTCCCCCTGTAACCTGTAAAATAAGAGAACGACAAAAATAAAAAAAGTGTATGATGTACATTACCATGTGAACTATCAACGAAAATTGGTTTGAATGAGATCTAGTAACTAGTTTTATTTTAATACGTCATAAATTGATTATTGTTAAAACCACGGATATTCGGGGGATATGCCTTGATTGCGAATTTAGTTCGAAACCTAGTGTATCCGGTCTCCTCCCACGTAAATAATTACTACATAAACAAAAGTTATAAATACGACACACAACCGCATATTTTAGCACGCACACTAAGAGTTATGATTGCGCTCTTTATGACAACATACATAAAATGGGCGGAACATTTCCGTATAAACAAATATTTTTTTCTATGTAGAAGGAGTCACTCAACGCTCACACACGTAACTAGGGATTGAAATGAGTGATTGCAAAATTTATTCGACATTTTATTTATTATTTATTACATTTATTAAGTTTTACAAATACGAAAATAATACATATAATATATATATATATAAATTGATACTCTGTACGACATGTACTATAACTATAAAGAAATGTATAAAGTTGGAGTAGGAATCAGTTTGCATTTTTAAATTAGGTAACAGTTTTACGTCAAATGTATACGAAAGTAGCCCGCAGTGCCCCGCGGGTTTACCCGCATAGTCCTCGTTCCTGTTCTTTTAACAAGATAAAAGTAGCCTAAGCCTAAGTTCTTCCAAAATATAATCTTACTTTATTTCAAACTACAACTCGATCCGTTCATACGTTTAAACAGGATTGAGCAACTAACATCCAAACGTCCAAACATTGGCATTTGTAATATTATGTAGTAAGATTTACGATACCAATGACAAAAAAACGTTATTATTTTTTTGATTTCCTGTTTGTACTGGGTAATAAATATATAAATCATCATTATCATTATCTATACTAATATTATAAAGCTGAAGAGTTTGTTTGTTTGTTTGTTTGTTTGTTTGTTTGCTTGAACGCTAGGATCTCGGGAAGTACTGGTCCGAATTGAAAGATTCTTTTTCTATTGGATAGTCCATTTATCGAGGAAGGCTTTAGGCTATAGAAAATAACTCTACTATTTATTGAAGCGGAGCATGAAACAAGAATGTAACAAAATCGGGAAAAAATATTCCCCTTTTGAGAGTTTTCGTACGTTTCGTGCTTTGACATGACACATGACAGCATGTGTCAAAGATTGCGTCATTGAATTTCAGTAATCTGTGCCTCGAATATAAACCTTTGCTATTTTTTTTTTTTCTAAATCTGAGTTGGTACGACCAATTTCCGACAGGTGGCGTAGCAGGTTGCTGAAGAGGTTTTTGTTTGAAATCGATATTCTCAGGTATGAGTGAACCGATTTCAGTCATTTTTTTTCACCGTTGGATATGTACGGGATCCCGATGAGTTCTATACTAATATTATAAAGCTGAAGAGTTTGTTTGTTTGTTTATTTGTTTGTTTGTTTGCTTGAACGCTAGGATCTCGGGAAGTACTGGGCCGAATTGAAAGATTCTTTTTCTATTGGATAGTCCATTTATCGAGGATGGCTTTAGGCTATAGAAAATAACTCTACTATTAATTGAAGCGGAGCATGAAACAAGAATGTAACAAAATCGGGAAAAATATTCCCCTTTTGAGAGTTTTCGCACGTTTCGTGCTTTGACATGACACATGACAGCATGTGTCAAAAATTGCGTCAATGAATTTTAGTAATCTGTGCCTCGAATATAAACCTTTGCTAATTTTTTTTTTCTAAATCTGAGTTGGTACGACCAATTTCCGACAGGTGGCGTAGCAGGTTGCTGAAGAGGTTTTTTGTTTGAAATCGATATTCTCAGGAATGAGTGAACCGATTTCAGTCATTCTTTCACCGTTGGATATGTACGGGATCCCGATGAGTGCTATATAATATACCACGGGCGAAGCCGGGGCGGGCATCTAGTCAATAATAAATATAATAAATAAATCTCTGAAAAGACTGGACTAATTTTAGGGGACTTTTAATGAAAGATAGCTTATGGCTTAGCTATAGGCTTAAATAAACATCACTTTATTCCGGTTTGAAGGACTATGTTTCCAGAGAAATTACAGGGCATGGAGGTAAAACATTATATCTCAGACTGTCGAACGCCGTAAATCCTAATGCCGTGAATAGGACTATCTGCAAGGAAGGAAGAGAGGACTTTGCCCAGCAGTGGGACAATCTAGGCTAGTAATAATATTAACATATTATTTTCATAAAGTAAGAGAAAAGTACACGTTAAAAAAACGTAAAAAGTTATGCCTTAGACGATCAGCTGTCTGGTAGTGAAAGTCCCGTCATAATTGGTCCAACACTCCAATTTTATTTCTTTGTATATTTATTAATAATAATCATAAAACAAGTAAAAAACATGATAAAATAGGTAATTAATTAAAAATTTAAAAAACGAACATTGTCCATGTAAATTACCGAATAAATTTTCGAAGAAATTTCACATCGGCAAACTCCATTAACCCATCACTAACGCGCCAACGTACTCTCTAGGCGCTTCAGAGCGACTGAACGAATGTCAGAGTTATGCGGTCATATTAACCGTATCGAGAAGACACTGCCACGCCCTCAAGGCATATCCCCCGATATCCGTGGTTAAAACACTGATTAAAGTAACAACGAACTACAATATTATGTTACTTGCTGCTACGGAAGCCTTTTTTATTATTATTCAAATGTTTTAAAAATTATGTTATTTTATGAATTATTAAATACGACAATAAGTGGTCATGCATATATCAATTACAATTTTGAATAATTCCATGGACTTTAAAATGTAGTAAATAAATAGTATAATAAAATTGTATGTTGACATTTATTCAACGCGTGCTTCAACAACCGTCTACACGGTAGAAATCAGTAGCATCTATGAAATCTATGAAAGTCAGTTCGTCAGCTCGGTCGTCTGGAAACCCCCTAGTACTATCGGTATGGGTATGTGCATACATGTACATCTGTAGTATCAAATACTACAGTCATTCAATAAATGTATATGTATGTAATTTATTTTAATTAAGATATAATAGATGTAAAATTGTAAGCCCTCTAAGGAAAAATTCTAGAGTTTTGATGTTATTTGACTCACAAACTCACAAACGTGGAGTCAATGAATACAATGTCTCCGGAATATATCCGGAACCCCTGGTTCGAATCCCACGCACTATATGTGTATTTTCGTAATCATGCCGCTAACCTAAAAATGGTACAGAAATACATAGTGAAGAAATCTGCTTGTCGAAGACGAGTTAACTCCTCAAAGACAAGTTAAGTCTGCCAACCCGCAACTTAGCCAGCGTGGACTATGTCCTAAACGTCTCTACTGGATATTAAGAGGGAAACCCGTGCCCCAGCCAGGGGATTCTTATGGGTTGATAAGAATACGGATGTGTGTATAAGCCACTCAAGTTTGTAATTAAAACTATCAAGTCTGAGAACACAGCATCCGAAGAAATATGTTCATCACGAGCCGTAATACAAACGCAACGTTACCGCGTCGTTGTGGAGCAAAGTTACGCAGCGGTGACGTAACGGTATTTACGTTAATATCGTATTGTTTCCGAGACGTCACAGAGTGATTGATGGCCACTTTCGAGACGCATGAGACCACGCGAGCCCGTCGAGCTGAATCGATAATCTCGATTATGAAAAACATAATTCGTAATGACGATCAGTAATTTTATCGCAAAATCTGATAACAGTAGCAAATGAGAGTCAGACTCTCGCCATTACAACCAATATTGATAGGACTTCATTGGATTCCATCCGAAAATAATACATCTTGGGCAGTTTTTGTTTTTTGGTGATAGGGCTCATAGTCACGGTCTTACGGTGACAAGAATACTGAATAACTCCTTTTGCCTCCTTTCTGTCAGAACCTTATCGATACTTTGAATTCAAATATTTGTACTGTGCCTGGGTATAAGTATGTAATTATAACTATATGCGTATTATATCAGCTATCTGGTCGCCATAGTACAAGCTTTGCTTAGTTTGGGGTCAGATGGTGTTGTGTGTGAATTGTCCACCAATATTTGTTTATTTATTTACTTTTCTACAAATAAATAAAATTGAAGTGTCTGTTTGGAATTGCACATTAACGGCTGTTCACTAAATGCATATGAAAGTATACACGGTAGTTGCATAAAAACTATTCTTAGAAATGTGTTTTTTATCTTATTTTCAAGCAGCAAAATTTTTAAGCAGCAAAACTGAGCTAAATTTAAGTATTGCTCAGCTGTAATACTTCACGCGGCCCTAGAACAGTAGATAACTAAATAAACTAAACGGGTTTGGCTATTATTGCTGTCTCTATTATTCGAAGCGAAAAGAAAAAAGAGACCAATATCAAAGCTAAGACCGTTTTAGCAGTTTAATAAACCGTAGTTTTTTTAGACCCCCGGAGCAGTCACATTCACGGAGCTAATACAAAGGTCACATTACAGCGTGTGTGATGGACGCGACGTAGACGATGATTTGTCAATGCTGGGGAGTCACGTCGACGTGACCGATTACTGAGGCGTTCACCTCTCGTCACGACTCTTTGCTGACAGCCGTGTGGGATGGACAAATCAACAAAAACGCTTTCTTGACCGAGCTAAGGTAACCATTCACCCAGTTGGGTTAGTCATTTCGTATGTACCGTGGAATATAGAATGGACTAAATTATATTTCAACTCTTATTTACATGTCCATTAGTTGTTACTCTGCTGAAAACCTTTATTTATCGAGATTATCGGGAAGATTATCTTTTTGTTTATTGTAATTAAGATGAAAATTCATTGGTTTTCTAATTGACACACGTAAAAAGATCAGGGGTTCATAATTTCATTCGCTTTTTGTTCGAATTTTTGGTCAATCATTGCCACTCAGTGTGGTATAGCCGCCATCATGCTACGCAAGATTCCGACTCGGACTAGAGTTCCGGCATGTTCAAATTGTTTTTTTTAATCTTTCTTTAGTCCGGATAATTCTGTTGTCTTTAATGTAAGTAGTTAGGTATGTTGTGTAGTTCTCATTGTAATTCAGTTTTGTTAATAAAGGCTTCGGCCCTTGAAATAAGTATAATATGGATATTTGTAGTTACGTTTTACGCCGCAGGTTACGTCCTAAACCTAACGTGCCCTAGCCCATATAAACCACAATCCGATCCGAACTACAAAACATTGCGAAAGCTTTAAAAACTTTTCGGATCAGGAGTTCGTCAACGATTGGACACGTGGTTCAATCAACAAAGGGTCGTCTACACGCCGTACAACCTCCAGATGAGAACAGATTACACAGGTATCTCTATATAATGGTAGTAACTATAAAGCCTTACACAGAATGGAGATGATTCGCTTAAAGGGAAACGTCATACTTTTCACAACAAACAGCCATTTGTAGCATTAGATCGTGACTTCTTTTTTTATAAAGGCCGTACTTTTTTTGGACTTTTTCAACTATATATATTTACGCACATTTTACGTTGTTTTCTGTTTTTTAATATTCGTCTGTAGTTATCACTTGATTTTACTTAACCCTTCGCGTGCTTTATGTCAACAATCGTTGCTTAAGTGAAGCTCTCCATTGGAAGACGGATTGTGACATGTATACGACTTAACACGTTATAATTTTGGTACTAGCCTGTTCGAAATATCAATTACGCGATATTTACCGCTAACACAATAGAAATAAAGCTTTATTTGGCCTAGAAAAAAAATTTGATCCCACCGCGCCATTTCTCGATTGTACGACGCCATTTTGCGCCATGACGAAGAAAGTTTTTTTTTTAAACCAAATAATGTGAAAATGGTTTGTATTTTATTGTAATCTACAAAAAAAACTATGGTGAATGTTAATATTATTTATGTATTGTGTTATTTTATTCGTAAAAAAACGTAATAATAACATTGAAGTGCTGTGAAATCCGAAACTTTTTTACAATAGGCGTGAAATGTAAACTTTGCATTTTATTACAGGATTAATTAATATGGTAAGTACCTAGAAGTTAATGCAATAGTAAACAACATTTCAAGGGCTTTCTTGTGATATATAAATGTAGGTATATTAATGTGAATCTATAATATAAATATGTTATAATGATCTAGCTAGCACGTAGGCATCATTCCACGAGTTCGAGTAAAACGCGTGAGGGGTTAATGACTATTCTCAGTAACAATATGTTTTTTCTATTGATCAAAAGTACAGCATATAGTATTTATTAAAATCTACATATTTACGATCCAAATTTTTATTTGAAATTCAAACTTTAGCCATGATATTGCAAATTCAAGAAGGAGTTTATCGAGCTGATGTTGTTCTATGCAAGTTTGTTGTACTCGGAACGAGGAGGAATTATTTAATCTACAACATACGAGTACCTACTTCGGTTTCAAGAGCTAGCGTAGTTTGACAAGACTCTTAAAGTATTAGACGCAGACTCTTAGTAGAAGTTCCCCACAGGAGATATTGATTCCATTTTGTAAGGGCATCATAATCTAACCTTCTTTTATAACAACAAATCAAATTAAAATTTCAAAAATCCCATCATTTTGCGTCATCGTTAAAAAATGGCTTTAGTTCAATAAGATCTCTTTCAGTTTCTTTGACGTCACAAATGTCAAAATTTGTAAATTCATTGAATTTTTTTCCAAAATTTTACAATTTTGTTGCTCCCATATGTCTGGAGCAAATATTTTGAATACAGCGGCAATAGTAATTTTAGGTGAATTCTCACTTTAAAACTAACATGATTGCTGTAGATTTTTTTTACAATTTATTATTTATTAGTAGATAAACGGAGACCATATCAGCGATCACGGACTCCTTGACACGCGAATTTTCTTCACTTCACTAAAATTAAGAATTTAATTTTTACACCTAACAAAATCATATTAATTTATTTACCACATTTAATTCCACAACTTGACAGATAATTTACATGAAAAAGAATAGTCAACCCAGTAATATTAACGAGTACAAATGTCAAAGCTTGGATGTTTGCGTGTTTGTGACTCAATCACGTCGGAACGGCGTAACTGATCTGATTGAAATTTGGAACACAGTTTAAAGTCTGGAATACCACTTTTTATTGCGACATAATAACGAGAATAAGAACTACGCGGGTAAACCGCGTGGCACTGGTATTCATGTAATAAAAGAAAGTAATAAAATAAGTTGTTTTAATGGTATATCGATGATGTGGGACATGTGATTTTGGCTCGGTATACCCTTTCCGCATAACCTAGTCTGTAAGGGTTACACGTGTGGGAGTGCGAGTGAACGAACTGGATGATAGTGGGCCTGCCATTGTCCTTCCCACGGGTTAGTGACTGGCTCGTGTGAACACACCACAACTCAGCGCTACGGCAGAAAAGTGGACACAAAAATAAATGTGAACTAATTAATAATAATTACACAGTGTTGGATTAACTTAAAGTGACATTCCCGAACATAATAATTTAGGCGCCATCTTGCCCTGTTGAATTCGTTAAACATGAGAAACGCCAAAAATTGTGCACTTTTTTTTTCTTAATTGCTTGCTTGCTATTAAAAACGCTATTTATGTAAAAAAACTGTATGTAGGCCTAGTCATTTTATGTCGTGTGTTTGACTCCAGACCTTGGTTCCAACTCACACAAAACATAAATTTATTAATAAATTGAGAATTCACATACCTACTACATTTTCTATTTATAATAAGTATGTGTTTAAAACTATATAAGTATTATATCAGCTATCTGGCCGCCATAGTACAAGCTTTGCTTAGTTTGGGGTCAAATGGTGTTGTGTGTGAATTGTCCACCAATATTTATTTATTTTTAAATAGCCTTGTTTTGTGATCCCAAATAAAATTGTTACAAAAAATAAACTAAATTGGCTACTTATGGTATAAAAATACATATAAATAAATGTTAGAATTCAAACTTTTCACGCGAGTCACATGATTTTTGTTATTGTTTGAGGTTCAGAGCCACAAATTTTAACGACCCAATGACCAAAACTGAAACTAACGGTGTTAATACTGAATGTTTAGTATAATACGGCTTTTCAGCGGGTCACTTGAGTTTGTACACTCTGCAAAATTTAGTATCATTAAGTTATATTTAGTACCTGTAGTGCTGTACAAATTAGTCATACAGCCCTGTCAACTTCCGACCAGTTGCATGCAACATATTTTTTATGAAAATTATTCCAATTTTACTGACTAGACGGCAATTTTTTTGTAATCGAATTGAATGGTTTGATTTTTTAATTAATATGAATAATAGAATAATGGGTTATTAAATTTGACGTGGTAAGTGCTCCAGTGGCATCTCCACCGGATGTTTCAAGTATTTTGCCTCTCTTAGCATTTTTTACCAAGAAGCAACGTGTTTTTAGAATCTGAATGTGCCCCTATTACCGCCAGCCTGCCTGGGGCCTAACGACGAGACTAATTACAATACTCCTTGCACTTGACGAGCCTACTTCATACTTTTACGTATACTGCGGCTAAACGGAATTATGTAAGCATCAAAGAGTTGACATATACTACGTATAGAGTTGGCACAAACGCTTTACACCTAAAGCACGGGTAGCATCTTTCTTGCCTTGTCGCTCTTGTGGAAGTGTCATCATACTTTTGTCGCGGCACATCACTCTGTTGCCATAGAAAGTATGCTCGTTATCTGCTTACGAATGACACAAAGTAACCGTGCGGAAAATCTAACTCTATACGTAGTAAATGTAAACTCTTTGGTAAGCATCCTCGTCTATTATAGTCAGCACAAACAAGTATGCGAAGTTTGATGGAATCTCGAGTAATTCGGATTTTGTTGCGTGATGTTGTGTTTCTCAACTACCTACCAAAAATAATGAATTCGGTATTTGAGTTTGGTAAAGATTCGTCAGAAACACTATTTAGTTCCAAACTAAGCACAGCTAGTAAAAAATGTACCACTAACCTGATGTAATCAAAAATTATTTCCCTGTTTGATATGTACGTGAGTGCTATAGGCTATATATGTAAGTAGGTACAACGGGAGAAGCCGGGCCGGCCGCTAGTTTTTATATAAATATAAATACACGCATATGATACTCGAACGAAGAGGTTTGACTCCAGTTTCGTAACATCTAAAGTTTAGAGTACATTGTGGGAGTGAGTATTCCCTGATGTATATATGTATAATCTGGGTTTCGTCAAGTCGGGAGGTACGAGTTTTTTTTAACTTTTATAGGTTTACACTTGACCGACATCTCGACTGATGTTAAACGATGATGCGGTCTACGATGGAGCGTGTTTACCTAGATGAAAGCGATTCACACTCGATTTGTAGACACAAAGATTGTAACTATCGGGAAAACCCCACTCAGGCAAAGTATTCCACAGCCTTGACGTAATAATCACAAAAGTAGGGTCAAATCTCTTCGTTCATGTCTTTGGAAAATCAACCATGAAACGCTATAGCTTTTTTGAGCTGCGAGCATTCCGATAGAAAAAAGTTTTTTCTAGGTAAGCGTTATTCATCGTAGACCGCGTCGACCTTTAACATCCAGTAAAGACGGCGGTCAAGTATAAACCTACGATCGAAAAAGAAAGAGTATGTACTTGTACCCGTATGTGTCTTCCAATGCAGTTTTGGAAGGCTAATACACCAATCGTTTGAAGATATCCGTAAAATGTTTCAGCAACAAGTGGCAACGAAGGAGGAAGCTTATACCAAGCTGATGTTAATGATGCTGTTAGTATGTACGTTGACCGAAGCCCTCTTACTGTTATACATATAATTTTGAGACAAACTCTGTTGCAGTATTTGTAACAGAATATTCAAAACTAAGTTTGGTCTAGCGAGTCACATTAGAGCAACAAGCTCATAAACAGAAGGTTCGCCATCATTGATAACAACTGATGAATCTTGAATGCTTGAATTCCTACGATTTTCAGATCATACGATATAAATTTGATATGATCAGCCCACCGCTATCTGCCCCACTTCAAATTAGGCACTAACGCACTATTTCGGTAAAGACCGGTTACCTAATACATGACACTTAACCTTGATTCTCTGTCCAATTAATAATTTCGTTTTGCACGCGATTCCGCAGCACATACAAGTAAATATTTCGTTCGCCTGTGCAACTTTGAATTTGCGCAAAATCGAAGTCGACCTTGTATTGGATCTCAATTTTAACCCGTGTTCGGAAACCCGTACGTAATGCACGTTTATTGATGTTTTAGTACTGGAAGCTTATTCCCGCATTTGAAAAGGGTTAGGTTCACGTTTCAAGTTTTATAAGTCGTAGTTTCTTTGAGTGTCGGTAGCATACGCGACGGGCGGTAAGGCGGCGGTACGGGAGCGGTGTGGGAGCGGACGCAGACGGCGAGCCGCCGGGACCCATCTAAGATTTTATGTTCGCGCGCGAGAAGGATTTTTTACAAACTATGCATATGAGACTCAGAACTCGGAACACAGGTTTATACAGAAAGGCTGTGTTAACTGGTAAAGACGCGTTCTGCTCACTCTTCATAAACTCAATTATCAAATACATTATATATTTTGTCGAGTAGTCGTTTTGGATTGAACAGCTTTCTTTTTTGGATTTTAACAAATATAAATACTTCATTATCATTATCGTCTTATTATTAAAAGAACAAATTTGTCATTATGTGATTAGCGTGTTAATTATTCATAATCTATACTAATATTATAAAGCTGAAGAGTTTGTTTGTTTGAACGCTAGGATCTCGGGAAGTGCTGGTCCGAATTGAAAGATTATTTGTCTATTGGATAGTCCATTTATCGAGGAAGGCTATAGGCTATAGAAAATAACGCTACTATTAATAGAAGCAGAGCATGAATGAAGAATGTAACAAAATCTGGAAAAAATATTCCATTTTGAGAGTTTTCGTACGTTTCGTGCTTTGACATGATACATGACACATGACAGCATGTGTCTAAGATTGCGTCATTGAATATCACAGATTACATACCTCTTGAATATAAAACCTTTGCTAATCAAACTAAATCTGAGTTGGTACGACCAATTTCCGACAGGTGGCGTAGTAGGTAGCTGAAGAAGTGTTTTGTTTGAAAGCGATATTCTCAGGAATGACTGAACCGATTTCAGTCATTTTTCACCTGTTGTATATGTACGGGATCCTGACGAGTACTATATAATGTACCGCGGGGGATGCCGGGGCGGGCATCTAGTATAAAATATGTGTGGTGGTGACTACAGTGCTGCATGGCACTGTGATGTTACGGACAGGCTTATTGCTTATCATGAGGTGTAGGTGTTGCTTTCACGTCACTCCGTTTTCATAAAAAAAAAAACACTAGTGTTGCTTTTTACAATCAGATGTTTTAATTGCATGAACAGTATACGTCTTCAGTGTAATTATAGAAACAATTATTTACCCACAGATAGTATGCCAAAATAACACCTTGAAATGGATTAATGCCATGAATTCACAAAATAAGGATCTAAATAATAATCACATCATTGTTCTATTTGGTAATCCAACCAGTTAACGAGCGCACGTACTGAACCCAACTGGAAATGAATTGATGGTTTAGTAGGTTGAATTAGAATTAGTACACAAAACATTACTAGATCTACCTAGATATTGGCATAGCTAGTTAAACTCTACATTGTCTTCATAATATAAAAGTTCCGATTTGAAATTTGAGAAAGATCCCAAAATGAAATTGGGAATATCACTGAAAGAAACAACAAATACAAGAACAAAATTAAAAATGTTGATTAACCCTCCACTTGCCTCGGATTTGTTATCTGTACAACATTCTACTAGTCTACTACCTTTTCATTTGATACCCAAATTAAGGGAGTTGTGAAAAAATTAATGTATTTCGCCATTTTGTGGTAACGGCCATCTTGGATTTGCAAATTGTCATAGTGCAAAGTATTCTACTAATCAAGCCCTTTCGTTTGATACCCATATTGAGGTAGTCGTGAAAAAAAAACAATATAATTCGCCATCTGGTGGATTTGAATTTTTATAATGTATAGTATTCTACTAGTTAGTATTTCATAGTGAAACCCATGTTGAGGTAAGAAGAAATATTTTGTCCGACATTTTGTGGAGGCGGCCATCTTGAATCGATATTCCGCACGGATATTAACCTTCAAGTAAAAAAACCTCATCGAAATCGGTCCATCCGTTTGAGCTCTACGGTGGCACGGACAGAAACACACACACACAGACATCGACACAAACACACACTTTTTTGGTCAGAGAGAGAGAGAGAAAATAGGCAGAAATTCATTTATCAAATTTATAAATAATTATTTTTTATAATTGCATAAAGCGTTTTCAGTCAAATCATATTTTTTGGTACGTCAAATCTTAAAATATATAAATTACGCCACGTTACGTCACGTTGTTTGTCCACGATGGAGTCCTAAACTTTTGAAGCGATTTTAATCAAATTTGCACACGTGCAGTTTGATCCAACTTGAAAGATAGGATAGTTTTTGTTTCGATTAATAGTTTTTATATGACAATACCCGAACGGGCGGAACGGGCAGCTAGTAATATAATATTTATATGCTTGTGTCTATTTTACATACAAAATCGATTTTATTTCACAGTCTATTTATACCTTACTTAAACCCTCTACACACGAAAATCAGAGGAAATTACGTAAAACTAGTGGAGAGGACCCTAAATCGCACCATAAATCACCAATCATATGGTGCGATGTAGGCTCCTCCCCTCTACTTTTACGTCATTTTCTCTGATTTCAGGGCTCGCGTGTAGAGGGGTTTATGCTTATTTATACAGTGCTATAATAACGAGAGTTTGTCTAGTAGAGAACTACAGCACGTCCTTTCGGCTCATACCCTTAGAGCACAGCCTCGTATATTCGCATTGCGAAGAGTTGACTCAGTCTGGGTATTCCGCCGGCTGGTGTTCGCTGGTGTACGCGTCCCTCATAAATATGTACTTAACTTACGCCGCTGCGAAGCGATATCCTCGCAAATTGGGAAGCTATGCATAACAATTTAAGTTTCTCGCGAAAAAGCGACGAAGGAAGGTCCTTCTTTTCAGAATTTTCAATTTTCTTTGCAAAGAATTTTATATTCCATGTTACTTTATATCCATTCTTTGGGCGTTCTCTTTTCTTTATATTTTTGTTCCGGGAGATTTCTCGTTCAGGGAGGAGGATTAGGGAATCTTCGATACAGCACCCTTCTAATTTACTAGAATAATAATGGAAAATAGTAGATATAAATAATTTATTGAAGTTATAACAAATTGTTACGAGTAGATAATACTAGTGTAGATTTGTAAGATTTAACGACGGTGATAGCTAAGAGCAATGAGAGATCGTTTTCTAACCTCAGTTTTGAAAAAAAAAAAATTACTCAATTTTGTCTCTTCCTTATAAAATACAAACCAAATTCTTAGACGAATACATTATATCAAAACGGCAACTAATAAAGAGCAGATAGCATTTCAACTTAAACAATTACTTAATTTGTCGATTCCAAACCGTAGATTGATTAAGAAAATATTAGTATTCTAATATATCTTATGACAATGCGTTGCCTGAGTACGTGTTCCCCGATAGTTACAATCTTGGTGTCTTCAAATCGAGAATGAATTGGTTTCTTCAAGGTAAGCACGCTTCATCGTAGATCGCATCGTCGCTTAACATCAGGCGAGAAGGTGGTCAAGTGCGAACCAATACTAGTAAAAAAAATTGTAACATACTATTTTACCAGCTGGTTTCACTCCAAGCATAATTTATAAATTTATGTAAATACCTAATGATGTACCTACAAATAATGTAAACATAATATTCAATTAGGGGCAGCCTAACAAGACAATTTCTATGAAACTCGACAAGGGTTGATCCCAAATATGAATGCAAAACAGTTTTATTACAAAAAAATGTTTCAGAATTTTTGTTTTTAATTTTCTTTTTAGCTGTGGAGATGTTAAAGTATCAAATTACACAATTAAAATCGAAAATTCAACTTCTGCTATGAGTTATAGAAAGAGCTTTTTGTAGAGCGTATTTGTATGGATTCTGTACCTACGCCGACCGACCGACTAAAATACCGACATCGAATAATACAACTCTATTTATACCAATTTTATAAATAGAGTTGTATTATTCGATGTCGGTATTTTAAATTTAGTTTAATTTAAAGGTCATATTTTATAAATTCAGAATAAATACTAAAATTTGACAAATGCGAGCCAATCTCGCGTTATTTCGAACTAAAGAATGTACTCATATAACTTTTGGGTTATAGGCGATTCGCCACAAAGTAAATTCGTCACAATTTGTATACTCCATACATTCAAAGTAAACTCGCCACAAGTTATAAAAAAACAAATGAACAATGTCACAGGCAAATAAAGTTGTTGTAAATTCGTCACAGATTTTTGTTTTATGTCATTTTTGCATAAAGTAGGGTTAGCAAGTCATATTTAGGGTTATAGGCGATTTGCCACAACTTATTGGGTTAGGTAAGTACTCGAAATGATACAAAGATTTTAAACTATGACAACAAATAACTAATGGCTCATTCCATGACAAACGCTACTGAAGGTAAAAAAATTAAAATCTTCTATTAGCATTAAATTTTATGAAATTTGAAAGAATACACTCCAAATTATAACACACTGCAAAAAAAATCTAGAAAATATGCGTAATTTTTAAATTAATTAGACTTTAAAGTCTGTACTCAAGTGAACCAGCTGAATGACCATTGTGCCTCTATCTATTGGGAATACGAAATAAAATTTAACTGACGATGTATCAGTGATTTTTCTACATAACGATTGCAGGTAATTTATCGTAGTGTCGGTGGACTGCGGCACAGTCCCGATTTTTTGTTAATTTTCACGATATAAGTATGTTTACTAATTACTTGGGCACTGTAACACCCGAAACGAAAAATCAGGTAATCTTTTTATTATTATATCTTACATATTGAGTAGGATAGTGATATTTGGTAAAAGTAAGGGTGTGGCTGCAATAACTTAAAATACTAACTACTAAATACTAAATATTAGCCATGTGTGCTGCACTGGCTCATATAAAGAAACATGATATTGAAGACGCTTGGTTGCTCATCATGGAAGATTCTCTACAGAATGAAGCAGTTACAAAATTCAATGACTATTTTGTAGCTCATGGTTAGTAAATTCTAGTATATAATTTTCTAACTAGATAGAGATAGAGAGAAGATAGGTAAAAGCAAACCTAGATTGCTTCAGTTTCTTGATGCTCTGAAACAAGAAGCAGAATTCATAGATTGGAAATTAAAGAATTTTACATTTGGTATACCCCTAAATACAAGAAAACTTCGATCTATTGCACATGACAAAGATTTAAAAACTATTTTGGACAATTATGACAACATGTCCTTGGCTGAAGTTCTTAAGAAACTTTCTGTAGGTACTGCAACATTTTAGAAGTTTGTAAGATGCTCTATCACGGAAAGTGTCTTAAGAATCTGATTAACTTACATTACACGTTGTCGTAATTGTCCAAAATAGTTTTAAATTTGATGTCCTATGCAATAAAGTTGACTGACATATTTTCTAATATAGGGATATACCAAATGTGATATTTTTCAATTCAAGATTCAATTTTAATCTATATTTTCAGTTTATTTTTTGGTGTAACAAGAAACTAATGCATCTTAGATTCTATATTATGCATCTTATTGTTCAAATGTTTCAGCCACGCATCTGCTTTATTTATTTTCCTATGACATGGGCATGTCCTTATACATTAGTTATTTTTAATCACTGGGAAATAAAATAGTAATTGAATTTAGATTGCTTCATTTTGTGAAACAACCTCCGTAATAAACAAACAAAGCGTCTTCAATATTTTTTTTCTTTATTTAGGCAAATGCAGCACAGATGGCTAAGTGTTCCTTCTCTTCTCTCTTCGATGCCATTCAAATGTACAGTGTGCTTTCTTAGCCAGGGCTTGTTTAAAGTGAAAGTTACCAACATCTTTGTAGTTAAATACTAGGAAAACCTGTCTTTAGGACATTTATCATATCAATTTCAAAGACGATAATTACTTTATGTGGCGTCCATTTCGGTAACTTTTACATCTGTTATATAAAGAGTTGTTTTTTCACTAGTGTAGGTTACCGCGGGATAGCGATACACTTGACTGCTATCTCTCCTGATGCAAAGCAATGATGTGGTCTACGCTATCAAATAATATATCATATTTAAATAATATATCATATCTACACATTTATTCTTTGATTTTTCTGCTGTCTATACAGAAAAAAACACTGTGGCGAATTTACAATTGATAAATGAGGATTTTTCAAAAACATAGAATTGTGGCGAGTTTACACACATTTGTTTTTGTGGCGAATTAACTTTGTGGCGAATCGCCTATAACCCTAACTTTTCTGATAACTTTCGCGTGAATGGGGCCAACAGTCGTTCGATTCGTGGCATGAGCTTGAAGTGAATCTAATAAAGTGGATTTTAGATGATTATCTGTAAAAATGAATTATTTTTCGGAAAATGTGGCAAAAGTAGTAGATATAGTGACGGGACGAGCAGAACTGATATTGTTTTATAGTATAGAGTATCGAGATGAGCAGGGCATGCTTGGCTTGTTGGCAAGCAACAAGCCAAGCTATAACAGCACAGTGACATACACAGCTAGTGGAATATGAAGAATCCAAATCAAATTATTACCAACTGTACTGCGCTCGCCAGTAGGTATAAGATGTTTTATTCATATGCCCTGTAATTTATCTGAAAACATTGCTCTTCAAACCGGAACACTGTGATGTTTGAGTATTACTGCTTTACAATGAAATTATTGGCAAAGGTGTGGTACTTTTCCAGGTGGACTGAAAAGAGTACTAGTAATGTACTAGGTAAACACTACTTTTAAAAAATAGTCATCAACATCAACATCCTACTATATGTTCCCACTGCTGGGACACGGACATTTTCCAGCAAGGAAAAAGTTAAGGCCATAATCCACCACGCTGGCCCAGTGCGGGTTGGTGGATGTATAAAATAGTACAAGGTTGGAAATGCCAAACCAATACATGCACCATTTACATCGTGCGAGCGTGTGTAGTAAAATATCAGCCTAATATGTTCTGGCTGGAGATAAATGGAGGCTTTCCTTCTTTGTTGGGTTCCTCATTTAGGTGAGTATGCATGTACACATAATCTGTTGCTCTCCTTTTTAACCCCCGACCAAAAAAAGGGGTGTTATAAGTTTGACGTCGATGTCTGTCTATCTGTCTGTGTGTGTGTCTGTGGCACCGTAGAGTTCAAACGAATGGGCTGATTTCGATGTGGTTTTTTATTTGAAAGTTAATATCCGTGCAGATGTTCTTAGCTATGTTTGGTTAATATCGATTCAAGATGGCCGCGCCACAAAATGGCGGACAAAATATTTATTTACAACCTACCTCAATATGGGTATCAAATGAAAGGGCTTGACTAGTAGAATACTTTACACTAAAACAAATTTCAAATCTAAGATGGCCGCCACCACAAAATGGCGAATTATATTATTTTTTCACGACTACCTCAATATGGGTATCAAACGAAAGGGCTTGACTAGTAGAATACATTGAACTATGACAAATTTCAAATCCAAGATGGCCGCTTCCACAAAATGGCGAAACACATTTCTTTTTTCACAACTGCCTTTAATATGGGTATCAAATGAAAGGGCTTGACTAGTAGAATGTTGTACAGATAACAAATCTGAGGTAGTCGGGGGTTAATCAACATTTTTAATTTTGTTCTTGTTAACACAGTTTACGAAACTGAAAGCTCACTTTCACCTGTTTATGTATATGGTAATATTACTTGGCGGTTGTGCGAGTACAATAGATAGATAGATACATTAACTCTTTATTGCACTTAATTTAAAAAACAAACAAAAGTTACTTATAACAAAACAAAATAAAGTAGCAATTGGCGACCTTATCACTAAAAGCTCTCTCTTCCAGGCAACCATAAACTCCGCGAGTAACTCTTTTCCTAACGCACATAGGTCCGCGTTTGACCACTAACTCGTGTGATGGTAAGCGACAGTGTGGTGGAATGTTACGATTCTATAAGACTATACACATGTTAAATTTAAAATTAGGAAAGAGCCTATTAAAAGCAAATTAAAAGTTATTTACACAACATTTTAAATAGAGTATTTCCTAATAACATTTGTCATGATTGAGTAAACCATATTGCAACAATGAATCCAAGAAACTGCGTTTTTCTACGTTTCTTATTTATTATAGACTGCAAGCCCGTAAACAAAATGTAAGGGTCAAATGAACCACCAGGAAACCTATGTAGGATGATAGAAGGGTATAAAGTAATAAGATTCAGCACTATGCCGTCACTTGTAAGCTGTCCAACTGAGTGCAATTGAAGTGGGGGTTCTAAACCTTGATGATTTCTCCTTTTCGCATGATTTTTGTACGGCATGGCGAAATAAAAGTTTAGAAGAGGTATTGAAACTATAAAAAATATATATTTTAAAATTTTAATTATTAGTTTGTCAGAAAAATTCATGATTTTTACAGAGTAAATTTGGTCATTTACTCATTTGGTCTGTTCGGCATTGGTTCCATACAGTTTCAATACCTTTTCTAATCCATTATTTCGCAATGCCGTACAAAATCATGCGACAAGGAGAAATGATGGTTTAGAACCCCCCTCTTCAATTGCACTCAGTTGGACAGCTTACAAGTGACGACATAGTGCTGAATCTTATTACTATATATCCTTCTATCATCCTACATAGGTCTCCTGGTGTATCATATGACCAATAAATTTTGTTCACGGGCCTGCAGTCTATTATGCCTTCAAACAGAAACTAAAAGGACAGCTGTATAAAAGTGAAAAAAGGAACTAGATAACATCATGTAGATATCATAGTATGTAACATAAGCCCCAAATACCAACTTTAAAAAGGACGCGATGCAAGTCGATGTTTTTATAACTGATAGCAACAAAAACCTCACGTTCGTTAGTTTTATAGCAATTTCATTTCGCGAAAAATACGGATTCGTTTTTTGCGGAATCGAGTTTTACTGCGCGATTCGTGTTTTTATTCCACAATTTACATTTCCAATTTATCATTGCGTTCATATGATATTTCACCTGCAATTTAAAATTTACCGCGTATATTACGTATTTAAAATTACGTTCAGTTTTGGGATAAATAAAATTGTACGAAGAGCGTTGCCCTAGAACGCGTTTGCATCATGTGTTTTATCAGAAAATTAAATCACGATACAATAAAGGTCGAGAAACGAGATTCGATATCCAGCAAACGATGAGTCAAAAAGGATGGAAGCAAGCGAGTGAATCAAAGTGTGATCGCGGCGACGCCAGCGCGGCACAGCCGTACTTTGTGTCCGAATCAAACCTCTGTCCCACACCTTCAGCATTAACCGATATTTCCAATCTCGCTCGCTGCGCACATTTCCTTTTATTAGATTTTTCAGCAACACCCCCTCGCGTTATCGCGGATCTTCGCCGGCAGCAAATAATATAACGAAATTCCGCGGAATTTGCGTTCCACTCACCGCCCAGGATTCCATCCTCGAAAATAACATCGATAGGCGTCTTCTATACGACAACAGAAACGATTTTGCTGAAATACAGTACGAAACCGAGTTTATTTGCTCTATTTCTGGCACATACGCTCGGGGGCGATCTTTAACCATGCGAATATGGACCGCGGCGGAGTCTGAGAGCGAGTATGTTAATTTGTGTGCTCGATAGCGATGGCCGCGCCGGGATCGAGAGACGTGTTACGGCATAGGATGGCGCTCAACGGAGCAGTTTGCAAGATCCCGATCATTGAGACGTTCGTCTATCCGATCGTGACCACTGTCTCGCCGACGCGACCCCGCACGGGGTCACGATGCAAATCGAATACCCCGACAGTAGACAGTATCGAATCGGACTGTAAAGTTCAAAGTCACGATTATGATTTAGGGATTAAATAAAACAGCGTGGCGGGGTGGACACCGGCGCCGGCTGCGCGCCGACCGCATGTCGGGCTGCTCCCGACGGATCCAATCAGGCACCGGCCACCGCGAACCCGATCTCAGGACGTTCCACTCCGCTAAACAAATCTCAGCACAACCGACTGAACGTGAACCCGTTTTTTTACGATTCTCGGAATCTTTTTAGACTCGCTGTTGTTTTCCATTAACTAAAAGTATCAATACATCGGCTTTGTCTCGAACCTCGCATTGAAATATGAGCTCTCTATCGTAACACGATGGTGTAATTTCGAAACGCCGCGCGTACGTGTGTTATCATTACCAGCGTCTTGCATCGAATTCATTTCGTTCCGATTCCGAGAAAGAAATAAAACGAGAAGAAAACAAGAAGAGCATTAAATCGCCTGAGAACATGCAAATCAGCGTAATGTAGGGGCATCGAACTCCGTGACCTCAGCACGACGTAGCATTCACTAAAGCCACGAACTGTCCACGTCCATAACACATGTGTCCGATTTTATAACACACATGAATTGGGCGAGTAATTTTAAGCCCCCAACTTACACCGAATAGGTGCCATACTTAAGAGCCGCTCTATTGTAACATCAATATTGGGCGTTCAAACACCAACATTAACTTTATAAAGTGTTTGCTTCGCGATGAATTAAGAAAATTGGGGCAAACATTAAACCGGGCGCGGCGGAAGCCGGAGTGAGTCGAGAGTACATATGAAATCGTCGGATGAAAGCCATGATTGAGGATCGGGAGTACATCAGCGTCGTCTGAAGCGAAAAGGTTTCTGAGCCGACTTTATCCTCAGCAATAAATTGCATTCGACACAATTTGTCGAGTGACGTCGTGCGAGCACAAATCGGCTACATTGCCCCTTTATGTCGACGAGCCGCGAGCTCGCCCCGCGCTTTAAATTTGATGCTGTAAATAAAATTGTTGCTGAATAATGCAGTATCAAATATGGCTACATTGGATCACAACTGGAAGTAAAATTATTGACATTTTTTATGTTTCACTTTGAAGCGAGAAAACGGAAGAATTGATTCCATAGCACAACCTCCTAAAGTCTACACCTAGGAAGCATCGTTACGTACGAATCGCAAACTTTAAGATATATACAAATTGCATTCTATTCATAAGTCGCTGCAGAACGGGATGCTAAGCTTTGAGTACACGGATCGAGTGTTTCAGATTCAAAGACGAAACTGAGAAATCCACAGTAAATAATTTAATTAAAAAATAAATAATTTTGATAATATCTTCTAATTTAGAGCAAAACTTCCTTTCGTCGCTTCTTGAGAGGTTAACGAGCAGCTTCAATTCCTCCTGATTTATAAACACACGCACAGAAAACGGAAAAACTCGCATTGCGTCAGCAGTTTCAGTTTGTTCGCGGAACTTCTCTCTTTGTTCTTGAACAAGCCAGCTTGACGACACAACTTTTAGGCAGAAAGTATCAAAGTATCGAGGGCAAGGCTCAAAATATCCGCAATGATCCTCGGATCCTCGTGTCCTTGTGCGTCAATCAGGGCGGAATGCAAACTTTCCGTTTATTGAATTCCCTAAACAAATAAATAGTTGCAGGAATTTAAAGCTGCAAGAGACGATACGTTCGCGTCTAAAAGTTGGATCGATATGTTGCTCGGGGATATATAACGTGTCCGTGTTATTTAAGAGCGACATTCCGGTATTGTATTCGGACTGCCACTGCCGTGGACTGATGAAATAACCCGTGGCATACCGACTAGGACGTGCGACTCACAGTTGTGAGGTCGTAGGTTTAAACATGTGAGTATTTTTCAAAGTACTGCACAAATTAGTAATTCCCAGTGGCTTTTCGGGTGAAGAAAAAACCATCATGAGTATATATAACACAGTATGTTCCAAGAATCTTTTGAGGTCTACGTCATCTACGTCCAACGAGCGTATTGGATTGTGGCCTTGACTCTCTCTTAGCGAGAGAAGGCCCCGAATCCCAGCAGTGGAAATACTGGGTTACTCATACATTGTGAACACCGGCCAGTAAAACAAATCGCTGACGGTCGCGAATCTCCTCAACCCTGCCTCCTGAAAAATGCTTTTCTTTTAACAACGGAAGGGGAACGCTGCGGGTTAAATGGTCATGTTCAGTCAACTTTAGCTACAAATGGGTTCTCGGGAGGTTGTTACCGAGCTTTTTAGGTCCGCTTTCAATTTTACAATAGGAAAAGTTCTTGGAAGTAGTTGCGAGAGAAATTCAACTGCATTTCAAATTGTTTTAGCGGGAGTTTCGTGGAATCATGTGAAATTTCAGCTTTAAATGAAGTATACGCCTATTTGTAACCGTAAAATTAAAAATACCACCAGTTTGTAATCCAACAACGTTAGATTATAAAGTAACCTAACCTATCATGGGTTTTATGTTATTATTTTCACGAGTTTTGTTATAACTCACAGTATTTATAATTTTGACATATATTTGAATTTACATCGTAAATAAAGTGTGAAAAAGCGGACAGAAATAAAATAAAGCGGAGCTAAATGCGATAATGAATTTTGCTTCCTGCGGAGCGTAATTTTTCATATTTTATAATTTACACAGAGCGCGGTCACGATGAATCTGCATACAAAGCTGAATAATAAGCTTTTTAATGTAATTAAAAACACGGCGTCGCAGAACGAGTGAAAGTGGACGTGCTTGCTCGAGTGCGATGAAACACTCGGAGAGACGAGCAAACTCCCGCCAAAGAGAAAACATGTAAGGAACTAAAAAAAGATAAAACAAGATGTTTAAAAAGTTAAGTTCGAACTTTTGAACTAACGGGAAAATGGCAGTAGAACGTGAAGGTTTACAAAAAGACAGATAAAATTGGAAGCGCAGGAGCGACGGAAAAGGAGTTCTACGTTAAACTACATTTGTTGGTTGATGCTACTCCATTCAACGTCGACGTCATTTTAATTCAAACAAAACTTGGTTTTGCGTATTGTTTTTAAACTTTCACGATTTGAACACATAATTAAAACACTTTGCAGGACTTAATCACTATCAAAACTATCATTTAATTACCTCGACGTTTTGGCAGAAAAGCGAGAAGTCAGGACCTGAGTAGGATTTGAACATACGACCTCCGGTTCAGCGGGTAAACTTACTACCATTTGGTAGTAAGTCTACCCGTCTAGGTCTATTTAGACCACGAAGCCAGTTGGCAAGTGATTTAAAAATGCTTGTTGCTTTTCTCATCAATAATAATAAAACCAGATGACTACTTAGACAAATGGTGGTAGATATCCATCACAGATGTAGATATACATATAGGTATGAAACAGCCGCCTCGCCCTCTTACCCTTTAACTCGTGATTTATGTTATATCGTTGTCTCTTTCGTACGAATGCATTTCACGATCCCAGACTATCAGTTTCACAGTCATTAAACTTGAGACGATCCGAAATCAATCTCCATTTGACGACCGTAGTTCCAACTACAAATCACTTAGTATTATTACAGAGAAACTGAGGTAATCGTTTTATTGTTCTCTTGAATTTTTGTAGACAGATCAAGAATTTAACACCATTTTAAATTGTATTTATATTTCAATATGTTTTCAATTAATGTGTTTAAGCTATTTAACAGCCATAGCTTATGCTTACTTATGCTGTAGGCTGTAGTACATTTTCGTAGATGTTGGTTCTCAAGAGACCAAAATGGTACACTATGAAAGACAGGTAACATACATAAAAAAAAACATAGGGGTCGAATTGATAACCTCCTCCTTTTTTTGGAAGTCGGTTAACAAAATGGGCATAAAACGAATGAATATCGTAATAATATCATAAATGTGCAAGTTTTTACTAACCAAACCTCTTCAGTAGTTTTTTCTACACAAACTTTCGCATTTATAATATTAATAGTATAGTAGGAAGTAGGATTATTTAAGATTCTATATTGATTATAATTCAAACGTAAATGTTATGGGTCTTTCTAGAAGAAAATTCAATGAAAACAGCCGTATAACAGTTGCCATAAAGGTCGCTGGAATAGATCAGGACCGTTGGTGGAAAAAAAAGTGGACGCTTGTGGCTGATGATGGCTGGAAACGTTGACGTCAGAAATATTAATATATGGACATGTCAACCACCTTCACCTCAAAAACACGTGACTTTCGGACAGGACCGTTGACTTAATTAAATATGTGTAACGATAATGTTAGTTTTCATACTAAAAAAGTCTAGAAAAGTGTTTGCCACTATGAACATAACTCAGATAAAATTATGACGCCAAGTTGAGCGGAGCACACGGCGCGTACAAAGTACTTAGCAAGTTATGCCAAAAGTGCCCTACAGGAGTTTCGTCCCAAACGGCTTGGCTTTATGGCGCTAATAATGCATTACCGCCTCCACGTGCCATTCTCATATTAAAGTACTTTTTAATATTACATTACAGTAATCTCTATGATTTCCCATCAGACCAGTAAGCTGTGATTTTATTAGGTAGTTTAAAATTAACCTATTCAAAATGTATATTCTATGAGTTTGTTAGGTATAACTGGCTGTGAATAGTTCGATAGGAAAAAGGGCAACGTGGTATTAGATCATACAAATCAACAGCAAACTGTCTGAATCGCATCCGATCAAAAACAAAATTAGCTAGCAACACTATGGCAATGTTCTAATTTTAAAAAAATATTTTGACGAAGCGTGTCGTTACTTATTAGTCTTTTAGGACGTTTCTCGATCGATTCTATAGCCTCCAGCTGATAAGCAAACCCGTGCCTGGTATAACATGAGCAACTGTTCAGATTTGAAGTACCTTTGCATCTTTGAGAGGACGCCTAGTTTCTTGCCAGCTAATCAATCCTTTGGACTCGGTGCAGGAGCCAGTATTTTTACGTATATGTAATAAAAGTATAGCTGCTGCTCTAGATGGTCAGTAATCGCAACAATACATTTCAGTTTAAATTGACTTCTTTGTGATAAACATCTCACGTTGTTTTACAGTACATAAGAAAATCAATAACATTTGTGTAAAACACTCTATATAACGAATTCTAATGTGTGGGTTAGTAAATAATATTAAACTTTGCCAAAATGTTCAAAGACCTTGATGAATTATCAACACGCTACATACTAGTACGTGTCTAAACTGTAAAACATTTTCGATCTAACATGTAAGAACCAAGTTTAACATGAAAACTAATAAAGGCAATTGGACTGAAACTTCATCTACAGACAGACAGACGCGTCTTCTTAATCATAATAACGCCAAATCAAATACAAAGCTATTCCGAGCGAGAACAATTACCTAAACTGCTAACAACTTCGAAACTAAGAACAATTCGCTTCGTAAAATTCCATTTACATTGTAAGCATGTTAGATAAGCAACTCTCGACAGTTAAAAGACGTATTTAAAAGCATTTGAAGAAGTTTTGAAAGTTGGGATGTGGGTTGGGGGCTTGTTTGAGTTGGTACTCATTAAAATTCAATATTAGAGAAGTTGAGGTACTATTGATCGCAGGTGGCGACGACGCGGCGGCGAAGGGATGGGTACTGGAACGCATAAACAACGCACGAGGGACGCGCGGCGACAGCGCGGCGACGCAACGCTTCGTCTACTAAACTTGGCGCCCAACGAGGGGCTGGCTTATGCAGCAAGGGAAGAATTTCTAGCTGACTCATCCTATAACAGAAACCGTTCCAGTCTATATAATTCAGATCTATGAGGCTACTAACAGACAAATCTACGCAGAGTCTAAAAACATGTTATATGGCGCTTACTATAGCATGATATATCTACTAGGAGCGGCCCGTGGTTTTTCAAATATCCAAACTTTGTATTTACAATATTAGTAGGATCAGCAGGCCTACTACGAAATCCGATAAACGATATATCGGCCAAAGTTATGGACGCTTTATACCATGAAAAACAATCGGTCGGTTGATGACACAAAAACTGTCATATCAGCGTCGGTCGAGATGAACGAAACGCCCGATCAGATCAACCAACAGATTGTGTTTCGTGGTATAAATCGTCCATAACTTTGGCCGATATATCGATTATTGGACTTCGTAGTAGACCTGCAGATTGGTCAAAAATAACAATAATCACAAAGTTTTTAAATACTGCAAATTCATCCAAATTAGTGCGCATTACGTTCCATAATGCAACCCTCCAAGGTGCCTCCAAGTGAGTTCGCGGTCAAACGCAAACCAGTGTGAGATAAAGATCGTTGTTAAGTTCAAGTAGTGTGTAATAATACATCAACGGGTACGTAAATAGCGAATTTGAATTAAATCCATTACAGAAAAGATCAGGATAATACTGATCAGTGTCACACAATGACTTTAATTAATTCATATTTTCTCTCTCTGACTAACTTATATTCTATGGATTTTAATTGAAAATGGATTAATTTAATACACTGCTGAAACTGCACGAAATTCAGTGAACATAATTGACGAAAATTATTTTAAACATTTTGAACAATCGACGTGATTGATTGATATTCGATTATTATGCACGTTTGTTCTGAAAGAGCGATCAATTAATCGATTTTCATTGTATTTACGGTCAACTCTATCTCGTTTTCAAGAGTAATTTGAATCTTCTCAGTTTGCTTTCGGTTCTGTGTCTCAAGAAAATATATTTTCTGATTATCATAAAATAGCTTGAGTATTTTTTTTTTATAATAATTGACGAGACGAGCAGGGCATGTGCCTGATGGTAAGCAACATGCCTGCCGCATAACAGCACAGTGGCACAGTGACACGCAGCTATTGGAACATGAAGAGTCCAAATCATTACCTAGCACTGCACTGCGCTCATCACCCTAAGATGTTATATCTCGAAGCCCTGTAATTTCTCTGGAAACATTGCCTTCAAACCGGAACACAGTAATGTTTGCACATTACTGTTTGTTGGCATTTACGCGGTTCAGAGCCGTTGTAGCTTAGTGGTGAAAACGTACGTCTTCATAGTCGTATGTTCAAATCGCACGTTAATTTGAGGGTATTTTTCCAAGAGCATATTTATGTACAAATGTATCATAATCATTGACTTTAGCGGTAAAGGAAAAATCGAGACGAAACCGACATGTTGCGCACAAGGCGACGAGCGTATTGCAGTGTTCAATTCTTACAGCAAGCAATAACGTGTCCAATGATGATAGATAGATAAACACATACTTTATACGTATATTCATACATATACACAATATCGGGTACACTCATATCCGAAAATATAAGTTTACGGCTCTATAATATTGGTGCAAATGTTTGCACATCGGTTCGATGTGCCCCAAATTTATTCTATCAACAAAGAGTTATTTAAACTTGCACGTGAAATAACAGCACAGCGTTATGTTTTAATCATTGCCTAATTAGTTGCAGGCGCGTACAACAAAATAATGTGTTTACGTAATAAAATAAACGCTACTTTATACGGCAACCTGTGCTTCCTTCATTTGTTTCATCGAACATACCTGGAACAACAAATACGTTTATTAGCACAACAGATATTATAACTATAATTTTGCAATTATTATCTATTAGTCTAAGATCCCAGAGCCGCCAGACGTCACGTATTTTCTGATGAACGAAATGTGGACAATTGAGTAGAGTTAGTACGTACTAAGAACACATGCTTACCCGCTAACTCGCTTAGACGGCCAATTTTGAGATATGGGGCCCAGAAGATACATTACTTACTTCACGTATTTTCTGATAACTGATTTTCGTTTGTTATAGGCAATATCTTTAAAAATAAGGCCCCAATACTCCCAGACACTTTCCGCCGGCCGTTTTGCTTCACAGACGCATTAAAACTTCCAAAATAATGCCTTAACTTCACTTAAATTCTCATATTCCATTTGTGTATATGTTTATCAGACAACTATTTAAAAACTTTTCCGAAAAGATAGACCGATCTAAAGGGCCAGTCATCCCCTAAACTCATAATCTCGTACATATAAATGTTTTATGTACCTTCTGGATCCCATATCTTAAAATTGGCCGTCTAAGAAAGTTATCGGGTAAGCATGTGTTCTTAGTACGTACTAACTCTACTCAATGGTACACATTTCGTTCATCAGAAAATACGTGATGTCTGGCGGCCCTGGGATTTTACTCTATATATTCTCTCTTCGGAACATTCGATTCAGTAACATTGGAAATTTTATTTAAAAAAAGTACCGATATCAATAACACTAGCATTACAACTACGTCAGATCAGAGTACGTTGAAAGAGAGGCAGAATAAAAATATCTATCTAAGCACGCGCTCGCTTAAAATCCGTAAAGTCGGTTCGCGGTGTATGTTTGTAGAACCACCTACCGGAGTGTATTAAGGATGCAACCTTAGACAACTCTTTTAAACTAAACTAAAGCTTATTTTAGAAGAAAAAGCGATGTACTCTATAAAATAATATTTAACCCACCAATTTAAATAAAAATAAACGTTACATGTACTTATGTATACTCAATGTACTCTCAATATTAACGTTTGACATATAAACTAAGTACTATACCTCTAAGTAATTTATTAATAAATATGCATGATTTAATATCGAGCTCCGAAAACGTCGATAGCCTTAATGTCAGTAGTACCATTGATTTGTGCCATTGATGGTACAAATGACACAACTTTGTATCCTTAGTACCATTAAAGAAAAATGACGATATACTTACTCATAGTAAATTAAACTACAAAATTGGGAGACTTTTACCGTTTCCAAATTATTCTATTTTAATGTCTGAATTTTAATCCTAGTTTAATGTAATATAAAACATAAAACGTATTATTGTTCCATAATTTAGATTACAACTAATAAATTCATTTCATAATGTGTACACATGATTAGATACTTTTTCTGAACATATTATGTGAGTACCTAAGCTATATTGTTTTAAGTAATGTTTTTAAACTGAATAAATAAATTTCAATTTCAAAATTTCAATTTCAATAAGCCAGATATGAAAAGTGTTTATAAAATATGCGGAAATATTACAAAACTATTACCTTTTTGTTGCTTCGCCCACACAGAACTTAGAAAAGGACTATTCCTTAAAAAACTCAGCATTTTATCGGGATATTAATCGTCGAGAAACCAATCTGTTAAGTAACGCGAAATATTAAACAGGTTTACAACACAGAAAGGTAGCATCTGGTGCTATCAAAGTAGATATATTTAAAGTAGATAAGGGCTGTTTTGGCCTGTGCAGCATAACTTCATTGATAAATCGTTTCTACTACGTACGACTGAAGGTACGATTGTGATACCCACGTTGTCCACCATGGGCCATGCATATAACCTCAATCGGCAGTTATGTTATGCCCTCATCTTTATACAAGTCGTAATTCTATCCATCAGTATTCTTAGGACCAATTAAACTTTTTTATATCGACTCAGCGGGAAAACCCGGCCAGTATTGCCAGCTTTGAGAGACGCTCAGTATGTAGAAGAGTTTTTATTCAACCAGTAACAAAATCAATCTTGTTATCAAATTAGTGTATTTTTCCCTAAACTTAATATGAATGTATTCGTAATATGAGTATTCCAACAAAAATACACTTTATTATTATGTATAGGTTTACACTTGACAGCCATTTCGGCAGGCATTAAGCTCTTAGTACTCAATACTAAACAGACTACTCGTAAACTTATCAAATCTGGCCCTATGTGAGCCAAATAGACGCTTTATAAAAATTTAAACATATTACGATATTAAGAAACACACAAGACACGGAATAAACATCAAAGAGATTCTTTAAAATATTTATTTCTATATCAATTTAATAGTGTTTTCCCACAGAAATGCCCGTCTCGATGCATCGGTCATATATTGAGCGTCACTGCACACCGTACAGCAGTCGGTCGATTGAGGCTTGTGGTATCAAATCCACATTCATTTGCGGCCAGGAGCTCCACTACGGACTATTCTGTGGCCAGGACCATTGTCAGTGGTATCGTAGCTGCTAGTTTGCAGCCTACAAACTTACCTACCTATATACCTACTTTCCTATTATTTGTTGTTGAGTTTACATTTCAGCGAACTACGAAAATTTTGCTATTGACAGCGGTTGTTGGTGTTGAAGTTAACTAATAGAAAACTTGGTTACGTCAATTGAAGGATTTTCGACTTTATGTTTTACTTCTTAAATTTATATAAATGGGGCGTATTTTGTAGTGGTTGATCCTCTGCAGAGTACGCTCGGGAAGTACCTTTGCCAATTATTCGACGAGCAGTGATGTACAAACATTACTATGTTCCAGCTTGATGTACGATGTTTCCAGAGAACTTACAAGGAATAGAGGTTAATCACTGTGCTGTCTTTCACCATATGCTGTGCTATTATTGGCAAGCATTTTGTTTAATATCAGGAATAATATACCAATCGTGTTACGCCCAATTGACTACGATAAAACCTTGAATTTGACAAATAAACATTCAAGTCGTGTTAAACGTTATATAAGCCATCTATCGTATCTTTCTTTTTTTCTAATAACGTTTCATTGGAGATGGAATCAATTAAAGCCCTCCGCTAAAGTTACGCTTCGAATGTATTTGCATTATAATTTTAATAACCATTTGTTCCTAATAGAGTAAGATCCCAGAGCCGCCAGACGTCACGTATTTTCTGATGGATGAAATGTGGACGATTGAGTAGAGTTCGTACGTACTAAGAACACATGCTTACCCGCTAACTTGGTTAGACGGCCAATTTTTAGATATGGGGCCTAGAAGATACATTACTTAGTTCACGTATTTTCTGATAACTGATTTTCACGTATGTTATAGGCGATATCTTTAAAAATAAGACCCCAATACTCCCAGACACTTTCCGTAGGCCGCTTTGCTTAACAGACGCTATTATTTTGGGGGGCTAAGTCCGTCAGTCGTAGCGTCCGTCAATCCGTCAGTCTAAGCCCCTAAAATACTGTTATAAATACTGTTGTCTGGTTCTTGAGATACCTAATTGATCCAAGGTTTGCAGTGTAATTGAAATGGCTACAAGTGTAAATGACTTACTAAAATCAACCATTCAAGCATGATCAGTTTTCTAAAACGGAACTTAAAAAAGTCATTAAAATTCTACTGTTACATTTATTTTAAACCGACTCAGGTGGCGATGGGAGGAGGGGTGGGAGGGGGCAGCCTTCCGACTATAAACTGTTTATTGCCATTTTACTTACGGAACGCTATTCTCGCTTTCCTCGTAACATGTAATTCTACTTAGAGCGTTAGTCTGAAACCTATGAAACAATGGGAACTTGTAAGGAAATCTTATCAGGAGATATTTCATTTTCTGAGAATTAATTATTTCGTATCTTACTCGAAACGAGATATCACTTACATGTAGCACCGGTAGCATATTTCGATTTGACGCGCTCATCACGTCTCATGGACACTCACGTATAATATGGTCATAAATTAGACTCGAGTTTCGGCCGCGTCCGGCGGGCTTTTTCAAAGAGAGTCAAAGTGAAAGTTCTTTATTGATAAATGTACAATTTACACGTCAATTGGCACTGGTTTGTTTGGATGATGTGCCAAAAGGGCAGCCATCGCGCGCGTGCACTCTCCTTGAAAAATGCCGCCGGACGCGGCCGAAACTCGAGTCGGATTGACCGACCATATTATACGTGAGTTTCTCGTTACTCCAATTAAATATGTGTAACAACCACGTTAATTTTAATACTAATATTGATCACGTTATTGTCGCATGATAAAAATCAGCTTAAGTGTTATTCGTCTTTTATCCATCTTTTTACCAAATTTTATCCAGACCCCTTCAGTAATTTTTTGTTTGAAAATGTAACAAGCATTCATACAGACATACAAACTTTCACATAGGTACACGTATGATACTAGCAGCGCCTGGCAGTTTTATCAGCTTAGTTCCCGTTCCGTTATTCTAGACTATAATCTGAATGTGTAACTCAATCCGTTTAGCCTTTCACACAACCAAACTTTGACATTTATAATGTTAGTACGATTAAAAAGGATATGTAATGTAGCACAGTTAAGACATTAAGTTGATCGTTTCTATGCTAAGGAAGCATGATCCCTATAGGTACATGTTCTCTAATTTTTTGACACTCAGGAAGACAAGCCTGACTACAAATCGAAAGTGAATATAAATAATATAATATATAAAGTGAATACCATCATCACTGACGTGATGGTGGTCAAGTACAAATCTATAACGATGTAAAATCTAAAAATAAAAACTAAATCAAAACCTATACAATCATGGTAAGTTTCCTGAACACGCGCAAAAATAACAAGCAACGAATCTAAAACCAGCACAAGCTTTGAACCTCTTTGAAGCAGTTCAATGCAATATTTCAACAAAGCGAAACCTAAGATTATGTGTCACAAGGGCCAGAAAGAAAACATGAAGGAAAACTCCTTGTTTACACAATCTATAAAACGCGATCTCGCACAAAGGAGCACTTGAATAGTGGAAACTTAATACTCTAACAAGTGAGGTGACTGTTTTACCTTATTTTTAAGATGAATACGAGAGTTCTATTTTCGGAGAACGTGTGTCATCTTACTCGATTTTATTGTTTTACATCTTAATATATATAAATCTCGTGTCACAATGTTTGTCCTCAATGGACTCCTAAACCACTTATCCGATTTTAATCAAATTTGGACACCGTGTGTAGATGGATCCAACTTAAAAGATAGGATAGTTTTTATTTCGATTAATAGGCTTTATGTGACCATATCCGAGCGAAGCCGGAACGGGCCGCTAGTACTACTATAAATAGTGTTTTTAGCTAAATGGTTTCTACTGTATTGAGATTTGCAAGCATGGAATTGCCAGCGTGCGCGCTAGCTATTATTTGTGTAATTTTTGTATTAATTATATTAGGTTTAAAAAAATAACAGTTGATTTAAGAATTACGTTTTTTCCGATTGACACATTTCTTTTTTTTACCTTGGATACAAACTGAGTTCGATTGATTAATTTCGACGATGTGGATGTAGAAATTACTGTTTACGGTTTAAGGCTACCGCGGCAATCGTGAGCACCTAGGTTCGAATCCTGCCTACACCTCAGAAGATTTTACAAGTGCAAATGAATACTAGCTTTTCTTACGGCGAAGGAAAACATAATGTAGAAACCAGGATGTTCCAGTAAAGGCATACGTCTTCCTCTGACCTAAACTGTGGCTGCGTGGTACATTATGGCAATTACACTCTACTTGTGAAAGCAGCCCACAAGTCCCAGCAGTGGGAATATATAGTGGGCTGCTTGTATTTTTTTTCTACTTTTACAGTATTACACTTCATCGCCATATCGTCTAATGTTCCGATTTCCGATTAATCCGATTCGCTCGCGATTTAAACATACTAAAAGATTGTGACTATCGGAAAAAACGGAAAAACGATTGCTTACGTTAAAGGCCTGCCTAAAAATAGATTCCGAGGAATAATCGTGAAACTAAAAGGAAATAGCACAAACAATTGAAATACTATTATCAAGTACAGGTTTGACAGAGACCGCCGTCTTTATTATGCTAAGCAACAATGAGGTCTATGATGGAGCACGCTTGCTTACCTAGAACAAGAACAAAATTAAAAATTTTGACTAACCCCCGACTACCTAAGATTTGTTATCTGCACAACATTCTACTAGTCAAGCCCTTTCATTTGATACCCATATTAAAGGAGATGTGAAAAAAGAAATGTAATTCGCCATTTTGTGATATCGGCCATCTTGGATTTGTAATTTGTCATAGTGAAAAGTATTCTACTAATCAAGCCCTTTCGTTTGATACCCATATTGAGGTAGAAGTGAAAAAAAAAATTCGCCATTTTGTGGTGGCGGCCATCTTGGATTTGAAATTTGTTATAGTGTATAGTACTTTACTAGTTAAGCCCTTTCATTTGATACCCATATTGAGGTAGGTTGTGAAGAAATATTTTATCCGCCATTTTGTGGAGGCGGCCATTTTGAATCGATATTAACCAAACATAGCTAAGAACACCCGCAAGGTAAACCCGCAGGTAAACCCGCAAGGCAAATTAACTTTCAAATAAAAAAAACCGCATCGAAATCGGCCCATCCGTTTGAGCTCTACGGTGCCACAGACAGACAGACAGACAGTAGTAGTAGTGGTAAGACTCTTGGCAGAGTCCGCCTGGGGAAGTACCACACCTTTGCCAGTTATTCTACCGCCAAGCAGTAATGTGCAAACATTACTGTGTTCCGGTTTGAAGGGCAATGTTTCCAGAGAAATTACAGGGCTTAGAGATATAAGATCTTAGATCTCTGGGTGACGAGCGCAGTGCAGTGCTAGGTAATGATTTGGACTCTTCATGTTCCAATAGCTGCTTGTCACTGTGCTGTTATGTGTCAGGCATGTTGCTTACCATCAGGCACATGACCTGATCGTCTCGTCACTCTATATTTAAAAAAAAAAAAAAAAAACTTATAACACCCCTTTTTTGGTCGGGGGTTAAAAAAGTCACTCTCGAGTTGCGTTTCAAAATATGTTAATTTATTATTATTCATTATTTATTTATTTACCCTTCACATGAAATCTTCTCATCAGTTTTTACCTTGAATAAATACTATTCAGTAATCACCATCACTTGGCCTCAAAAGTGTTTTACAATGGCGGCTCTACGACGGCTGGCCATTCTAAAGATAGTTTACGTCATACGCGCTTAAAGACTTTAAATATATATTACGGTTTCGCACAAATCTGTACTTAAAAATATTCAGATGTGCGGTTGGGAGTCGAACCTTGCGATTGAGAAATCGGCTGACCGTATGCCCCTAACCCACCGTGCTACCTTCTACCAATGAATGTTATGAGCTTGCTTTATTTATAAAGGGAGCCATAGCAAAGCAATTACTATCTTAGTCCGGCGGTACATCCGCTGATCTTCGACTTTTTGCTACAAAACTGCCACCGGTTATCTCGCAATATTCTAACCACAGTATTACTATGGGTTTAACGGTGCAAGAAATCACAGCAAAGAATCCAGCATGTTACAAGAAAAATATATATTTCGAGAACCCGCACTTGGGCAGCGTGATGTATTAACAGCCTTCAATGTCTCTTTGTGAGACACCCAGCAGTGGAAATATAAAAAGTTGGCTTGCATAATAAGCCTTACATAACTGTTTGGAAACAGCGCTAACTATTTTCAAAAAGACGACTCAGACAATACAAAACGCCTATCAATTTATCGCACACCTAATCAATATCAGAACGCGAGTCGAGCGAGCAGACCGATAAATAAAGTAAAATATAATCGGGTCGGTTTCTTTTCGATGCCGATCTGAAAGTAATGGAAAACATATCAAACAGGCGACGGTATGATTAAATTCTTTTTCTTGTGATGCCCGATATCGTCGATTCGAAAAGGAATTCGCACCTACTTATCCGAGTGTAATAAAAAACCGTTTAAGTTTAATCGACAATGTTATTTTGTATTGCAAAACTTGACTTTTGTTATTGAGCTTAAGCTCAAACTTTACAAACGTGGGAATTAGTATAAAAATACAGATTTAATTGTATTCGATAACCCTATAGGATTTGGGCTCGCAATAGAAATTGAGTGATGCGACTTAGTAAAGGAATACGCTAGAAGTTACTTTATTTACAAGTCCATAATTAATTTAACTCCTGATACATCTGACGTAAAGAGAAAATTTTACTGTTTCATTCTTGATAGTTTGTTTCCAAATTATTGAATCTTATAAGTCCGCGTGCACCGCTGTTGTTGCCCAGGAGACATAAAATAGTTTATTTCTTTTTCGACGATTTGCAACATTTAGGTTTATTGAAACAGTTAGGTTTCTTCACGATGTTTTCCTACACTGTTAAAGACAGTAGTGATGAAAAAACGTAAATCTACTCTTGGAAATTCGAACCTTTGTTTTATTGATTGCGAAATCTTACGTTCTCACCACTAGGCCACCAAGGCTATTGGGCACCAATACTTCTAAAAATAGCGTACCCAGTTTAATTTAAAGTAGCGTCGCACACTAAGGAGGGTTTACTTACTTCTTCTAATCACTTAGCGTTAGTTATAGCAAGTTCTTTGCACCCGTAAAAAGCTCGTAAAAACTCCATTCGTATTTTGCATGCAACCACGTTAACGCCAACAGTAAAGCAGATAATGAGAGTAACTTAGTACCTAGAACAGTACTAACTTTCTTATGCATATGTAGATGAATACTTTAGATAATAACAATACATAATAAGAAGAATAAAATTGTCAACTCTGAGAGAATATGCATGCATATGCATGCAAAGAGCGTATCCTCTCTAAAATTGTATTAAAAGTATTCAAATTATTTTATGTATCATATACATACTTATTTATTTCCTACTATCTTCACATTTAGAGGTTTCTTTACTCTTTGAATTCCACAGAACAGACGAATCTTCAGAGAAACGGAAAAAAATGGTTCGTTGACATCGAAGTACTTCAAAAAAGATTGGATATAACAGATCAAGATAGAGAAAGATAGAGCGAGGGTAGGAAGACTTTGTCCAACTCTGCTCACTTGTATCAATACTAAATTCTAGTTCAAATTACGAGTCTAAGTACTATTAATATCCCAGTAAGCCTTTGGCTTAGCGGAATTGTACCGCGGTCATCATAATCCTATTGGGAGTTCGTCTGTGCAGTCGTTTTAAGCCTTAAGAATGTTGTCTTTGGGCTAGGAATCATTTCAATTCGATTCTCCTTTGTACTTATCGAATAATGTGAATGTTAAGATGTTTATTGCTCAATCAGGTTGTACAGAACTGAACAGATTAGTCTGAAAATTTCAACCTAGATAAATTATACTTTGAAATAGCATTTAGAAACTTTTAAACTCGAAAAATATGGTTACCTAGGAAGCAGCCTTTTTAGAATCGCCGTCTAATTAAAAAGAGTCTTTACCCTGTAAAAATCCGTGGGCAGGTACTATTTCGGTAGCAATACATACTCGTATGTACTAGACCATCTTAGCAGGATCACTACCGACTGATTTACGAGGCAGGTCAAAAAATGATGCACAGTCTTGTAATAAATCCATCATTATAAAATTTAAAACATCCATTACGCCCCTCGCAGCTATAATTTATAAGACAAAAGCTTTCTTGCGTAAGGTCAAAAGTTCAGAAACAAACGTACCTTTTTTATCTTTTTAAAGTCCATTATTAATAAGGAAAACTTTTCCTCCGATGCCCGCGACGGTAAGTAGGTGCGCACCGGTTATTTTATTTGTGTTAAATTGTTATTGTTGTGTTTTTCCATTGTGTGAGCCGTGACTTTCATGTTTTATAATTGATGAGCGTTTTATGATGTTTCCTTTTAATAATCTTGTTTCGGTGTTTAAAATTCGACTAATTTTAGTCTACTGTAAACACCTGCGTTATACCTAGGTACTTGTAGTGAGTGTGTATTGTAGTGGTAGGACGCTTTGCTGAGTCTGCTAGGGTAAATAAATAAAAAAAAAAAAATTGGTGGACAATTCACACACAACACCATCTGACCCCAAACTAAGCAAAGCTTGTGTGATGGCAGCCAGATAGCTGATATAATACTTATATAATTTTAAATACATACTTATTATACATAGAAACACCCAGACACAGTGCAAACATTTGAATTCATCACACAAATATTTGCACTGGGTGAGAATCGAACCCACGACCCTCGGCTTCGCAGGCAGAGCTACTACCAACTAAGCCACTAGGCCAGTCATACATCTAAATACATAACATCAAATACAAATACAAAAATCTTTATTACTGTTTGTAGGTAAGATAAGATGATACAAAACATTTTAAAAGTTGCCCCATACAAACCTCTGCGAGAGGCATGCAATATGAAAATAATGGTGAGCTGATTAAAGTCTTCTTCTTCCTCATCTTCTATTAATTTCTGGTTTTTATTTATGTCATCTGATTCTTCATTTTCATCTTCATCTTCATCATCTTTGCCAGTTTATTATCATCATACCACCACACAACAATATTACTGTGATGTAGTTTGAAAGGTAATATTTCGCGATAAATTACAGGGCAAAGATAAAAATGTATAACTCAAAAAGTTCTGCATTGATTCTTCTTAAATCTTGACACAATATAGGCATGGCGAAACGTAGCATGGTACAACTACTTTAAAATGAAATAAAATTGTTATTCAGGTTTCGTATTTCGTATTACAGATATTTCATTAAATTTGAAGAATTAAAAAAAAACTTTTCACGCAAAAACCGTTAATAGGATTTGGATGAAATTTGGCACACAGATAGATAACATTCTGGACACATAGACCAATTTATATTTCGGGAAAATATCGAGTTCAGCGTCTACGTGGGAGAAGCCACGAGCCACTTTTAGTTTGAAATGAAATGAGAATAGTTACCCAAGTTTCTCACTTCGAGGAAACAGATAACAAAATAAAATGATAATTTAATTTTACAGCTTTAGGTTCGGAGAGCTGGGAGCGCAGAGGTAGAGGTGACGTTACGCCGACGTCCGGTCCCGGAATAATTTCCACATTTATAACGTAGGTACATCTCACAGCTATTTCCAGAACTCTCGCTGTAGGCTCTAATTAAATTTTGCTAAGTTTTGTAACTAAAGGACGTTCACATACCTACACAGAATAGGTATCCAACACATTAAAAAGAAATCAGTAGGAGTTTATATTTTTATGTATTACTAGCGGTCCACCCGGCTCCACCCGTGGTACATGATATAGCCCATATATAGTACTCGGGAATCAAGTACATATTCAACGGTAAAATAATGTTAAAAATCGGTCAAATAGTTCCTAACATTATCACCATCAAACAAAGAATCTCGTCAATCTTATAATATTAGTATGGATTTTTTTAGGTTTACACTTGACTACCATCTCGCCTCATGTTAAGCAACGATGAGGTCTATGAAGAATGCATGCTTATTTAAAAGAAACCGATTCAAGACACCAAATTTGTAATCTTTGGGACCCTACTTAGGCGAGGCATTCTACAGCTTAGACATTCTTATCACAAAAGTGGAGCCAAAGGGCTGGGCCAATCGTGACAACCCGAATACCCGTGATGACAACTGACAACAGCACTTTTTGGAGCCTGGTTTGAATTCTACGCGCACCACTGTCCTTTCGCAGCCATGTGCGTAATGCCGGTAATTTAAAAACGATGGAGGAAAACATCGTGACGAAACCGACATGTTCGTAGAGTCTATCGAGGTGATAGGTCATCGACCAACCTACACTGAACATACTTACTAACAGCCTTGACTCACTCCTTCCGAGAGAAGACCCCGAGTCCCAGGAGCGGGAACATGTAGTAGGCTGCTTATGCTAAAAGTAGCGTAGTAAACATTGTTCACATTGATGAGAGGAGCGCATCCCCATACATAACTCTATATTTATTATAGCCATCAAAATGAGGAACACAGAGGCGGCAGAGATGGGTCGATGACGTTTATGGCGGCGTTCGGTGCCCGCATAATTCGGACATCTCGCCCCAAGTGCCGCACCGCACACATTCTACATACATACTACATTGTAGAGTTATGGGGTTAGTTCCCTTGCTGCCATCTGTTTGCCGCAGCTTTTTGCTACTAGTACAAAGTTTTAGTACCCGATAAAACGGCGTAATACTAACGCACTTTAAAATTTTATGTATTTTTTAGACCCTCACAATAACTCGGCAGAACTAAATTCTTTGATAGGAATCCAACTAGAAAGTAGCTCGACTACGTCTTTTACTACACATTTACTTAATACATAATATGCTAGTTATTTTACCGCCAAGCAGGCGCTTACAACGACAACGACGCAAATATTATACTGAGTTCTAATTTGGTGGACAAAACTTACTGGACAACGCTACAAAGCATCTTATTGGTGTCTCAGACGTGACGAGCGTATTGCAGAGCTGAGTAGAGATTTGAAGTAGAGACTAGAAGAGTCTAGTCAAAGATTCGTGGCAATAATAATAATAAGCAGCCGTTTTACTCACTTTCGTTCGTCTGTCTTTATCTTCTTGTTCTGTTTAATAACTTAATTAACTCAACTCAACCGAAATAAGTTTCCATAAACTGAAAACACCCACAAAATTCTGTAATTATCTTATCAGTAGTCTTATTCACATTCATGAAAGCATTTAATGGAAATTATCTTTTTCACCCATCTTGATAAGATTTCCTCGCTACAAAATAAGAACTTTAACAAAAAACATTTTTGGTTGAAACTTAATTAAATTGTTAATTTTATTAAAGTTAGCACACAACAAAGAGCCGAGAACTATATGGGCTATGCTCAGGATTTTAGTCTGACAAAGTGGAAATATGTAGAAATTGTTGTATCCACATACCTACTATCATCGAACTCTTAAAAACGACAGAAGCGGCAAACGCGCTTCTACTATGGCGATGCAAAATCAGGTGACGTCTCCTGATTTAGTCTCAATCGCAACAAGGAGTTGTGTACGTTCGCTGACAATTGTGTACGTTCGCTGACAATTAAATTTTCAAATATTTCAAACAAATTTTCGCCACGTTATGTTGTCTTTAGATTATAGCATACCTCATCTTCGTTTCTTTAATTATATCGATGCCTAGAGGTGTGTACTCAACGATGCCTACTATCCAATTATTTTTCACGTCAAAAAAATCGAATCTGACATATATCAGTAGATTTTGTAAATTGTTTAGGAACAAATTTTGCTATTTTAATAACAGGTTACTTGACCCGGCTATGGCGTAAGCAAAGAGTTTTCAAAGTTTCCATGTACTACGTATAGTGTTGAAACAAACGCTTTACACCGAAAGCACGGGTCTGATCGCTCTTGCCTTGTGGCTCTTGTGGAAGTGTACTTTTGTCGCGGCACATCACTCTGTTACCATAGCAAATATACACATCATCTGCTTACGATTGATTTAAAGAAACCGTGCGGAATCCCCTGATCTTATTATACTTATTCTCTATCTAAGGGCGTAAGTCGCACCTTTTCATTAAAGTTCCATCGCGATGCATACCGTGAATATATTTTGCATGGAGATTTGGCTTTGCATGTTCGCTCTCTCACTCGCTGTTTTGAAATCTGTTCTAGCAACGAACCAGTTACACATCTACAAGTAAAGACATTTAAGCTCAGAATTCGACAATAATATCAGCTACACTCATAAGACTTGTATTGATAATTATTTTTGGCCTATAAAAATCCAAATTATAAATAAATTTTACTCTTATTTAAATATTGGTGGATTGGAAATTTAAGGAAGCTAGATAAGTGACATCGTTTCATGGGTGATGTTCCAAAAACGCGAACGAAACGATTTGACTCCACGTTTGTGATAAGAACGTCTAGGTTGTGGAATGCGTTGCCTGAGTGGGATTTCCCCGATGGTTACAATCTTGGTATCTTCAAATCGAGAGTGAATCGGTTTCTTCTAGGTAAGCACGCTCCATCGTGGACCGCATCATCCCTTAACATCAGGCGAGATGGTGGTCAAGTGCGAAACTATTCTAGTTGACACAACAACAAATTTTGTAAAATAATTCACAGACGAATATAGTATTTAGTTAAAAAATTATATACTAAATATTTACTCATGCTTATCATACATACAAACGCCCAGACACAGAACAATGAGGCCTTCCGTGTTATCTAACGCTCACATAAGGTTATAACAGATCCTTTATTTAATCTTCAAACGCTAATTGCTTCCTCCGGGATAGCGGGTAAGCCCGCAGAGTAGAACTAGTGCAGCAATAAGTAAGTTCAACATTCTGCGGAGTTTCATTGGCGGGTCATTACGTACTAGAGACAATAAGCCGTCAAGGGTGCTCGACGACTCGCTGGCCTTTGACATGCCCTATTTAAATAAATTCGCAGCTACGAAAGGTTTTAAACACCTATTGTACTGCGGTTGCTTTTATTAAAGTTTGCTACGATGATTTGGTTAAAATACCAATGAAATGTTATTAGGAAGTCATGTACTGTTCACTTCATCCTGATGTTTGAAGAAAAGACAACGTTTGATATTTTTTGGGTATTAATTTATCAAAATTAATACCCAAAAAATATATACAATGAGTGTAGTGCCCATTGTACAAAAACATCGGGAAAAATCTACTCAGGCAACGCATTCCACAACGTTCTTCTTACCACAGTGGAGTCAAACCTGAGGTGTCACTTTTTCGAGCAACTAGCATTCCGATAAAAATGGCAAAAGGTAATATTAAGTCCTGCAAATCAGCTGCACATTCTCTAAAATGTATATTATGTGTGTATGTTATATGTATGTATGTATCTACGTATGTGTTTACTAGTTCTGGATAATAATTACGTAAACATAGCGGTCTGAATGCCACAATCGGTGAAATGAAGCTAATTAATGTCTGATTCCCGTGCATCCGTACGAGGCAGGTACTGGCGGTTGCGGTGGCGCCGTGTGCCCTTATCGCGGCCCTACCGTCGCGTGACGGCCAACCGACCTACCCGGAATATTTACCGTCAACAACCAAATGAGGAAGAAAACGTAAATAGATTAATTGAATCAAGGCTACCATGAAAGTTTTCGATGCATAAATAACTGTCGGATAGCTGATAGTTTTGGAGAGGGTAAGATAAATTTACCCATGGAAATGTTTCTGGCTAGCTTGCAGGTTCATTTTTCGATACGGGCAGTAGTATTAGGTGTAAATATCATACTAAGCATCTAATACTTGTGCTAAGCAGTGTTGCACATGACGCTAATGAAGCTAAAGAAATCACACACAAACAATAAAAACACAAGTAACTTCAAGATAACCAAATTTCCGTAGACCGCATCGTCGCTTAACATCAGGCGAGATGGCGATGAAGTATAAAACTATAAAAGTTAATAAAAAAGTCATCATAAGATATTTACACTAACAGTCTGCCTTCCAGCCATTCTAGCACAAGCCACTCTACACATCACAGTCATTATAACTGTACGTAATTAGATGCTGCGGTCGCGGTTAGGCTGGACATTTCTCATTAAATAGCATTCCTACGTCACGTGTCTGCTAAATTCACGCAAATCGTCACTTTAATGAAATGCTTTAAAGGTGACAACAGTTTGCGGTTTAATAGAAGATGTAGTGACGAAGAAAATAATGCGTATATGATCAGACGCGTTCAGACTAACCGAGGTGCATAATAGAATTAAGCGAAGGTACAAATAATTTATGTGTAGCAAACATGGTAAATGTACACATACAAACACGATATTTTTTTTTAAATAAAGAATGACGAGACTAGCAGGCCATGTGCCTGATGGTAAGCAACATGCCTGCCACATAACAACACAGTGACACGCAGCTATTGGAACATGAAGTGTCCAAATCATTACCTAGCACTGCACTGCGCTCGTCACCCAGAGATCTAAGATGTTATATCTCTAAACCCTGTAATTTCTCTGGAAACATTCCCCTTCAAACCGGAACACAGTAATGTTTGCACATTACTGCTTGCCGGTTGAATAACTGGCAACGGTGTAGTACTTCCCCAGGCGGACTCTGCAACGAGTCCTACCACTACATGTGCACATTTAATACGGTATGGCGTACACAATTAATGACAATAATTAGTTGAGCAAATTTGTAAATTAAAAATTGTACGCAAGGTATGCTATGCAAACACAGAATTGTAGATAATGTAATATCATATTTATACGATATAATTCTCACAGCTAAAAATCTGTAATTTTTTAAAATTATTTTTAAATATATTTAAAGTACGAGTACATGGCAGTACAACAGATAATAAGCGAATGATCTTATCATGAAAACTAACGTTGTTAAACGCATTTTTATTTAATTATCGAAGAAACTCAGTCAAGTATAGACCGCCAAATGCGGTTGAAACTTAAGTCATACATGACCGATCCGTTGTAAGTAACTCGTCAATCATTTAAAAATAAGCGAACAATTAACCTTAACGAAACATATCAACTACACAACAGTTACTTTTCAGTAGTCAAAAAACTGATACAACATTTTTTTTTCCAAAATCACGGCATCTTTCTGGTTGTTTGTCTCTGAAATTGCTAAGTATCATGGAATGCCCAAGCAGAGGATCCACATTCTTCCCGTGATGATGATATAGTGCAGCATTAGCAGAAGGCTTGAGGTCGAACCCTTGATCACGTCGCTACATCAATCATGCAGACCTACAAATAGGGGTGCGGGCTAAGTTACAAGCACACACAGTATTATGGATGAAATTGGATCCATAGTAAACAGAAAGGTTTCTATCACTGAATATCTCATTTATCTATGTATACAATAAGTATGTATTTGCAATTATATATTTAGTATTATATCTGCTAACTGGCCACCATAGTACAAGTTTTGCTTAGTTTGGGGTACTTGATTTTCAGTAAGAATATTCGCAAGAGGCTGATTAAGATCTACATCTGGAGTATTGTATTGTATGGCAACAAAACGTGGACCATGACTCAAAGGGATAGGGAAAGATTAGAGGCATTCGAAATGTGGTGTTGGAGGAGAATGAGAGAATCAGCTGGAAGGAAGAGCAATGAAGAAGTTTTGAAGATGGTAGAGGAGAAAAGAACATTATTGGAAACAATAGAAAACAGAAGAGGGAAGATGTTGGGACATCTGATACGACACGACAACTTCATTAGAACAATAATGGAAGGTAAATTAGAAGGGAGGAGGAAGAAAGGTAGACCTAGGAGAAGTTACATGAACCAAGTGAAGGAGAAGATAAATGTAGTGTCGTATCAGGAAGTCAAGGAGAAGGCGGAGTGTAGAAGTAGATACATGGAAAGAACTCCACCGACAAGAGCGTCGCTCTTAAATTATGAATGAATGAAGTAACTAGAAAGGTTTCTACCAATGTAACAAAGTTTGAATGTCATTACTAAGATTTTATTTTTTAAATACTATGTAAATAATTATTTTATGGCCTTTGCCTATATTTTTGACATATTTGTTTTTTACAGTACAGTGTGACGAGCAGGATACATGACTGCTGTTAATACCACGCCTGCCCATAACAGCACAGTGTCACGCAGTTGTGACCATTAATTTCCTAGTACTGCACTGCGCTTGTCACCTAGACGTACAATCGTATCTATGCACTATAGTTTCATCATATCGGAAGACAAGATTACGTATAAAAAAGGGACGAAGGAACGTATTTGCGATAAATATCCTAAGGCATTTTTTCTATTCAAAATTAGTCAGAGCTATTTCAAATACTTAACTATGTTCTACACAGAATAATAAATAAATATTGGTGGACACCTCACACACAACACTATCTGACCCCAAACTAAGTAAAGCTTGTAAGATGGCAGCCAGATAGTTAATATAATACTTATATAGTTCTAAACACATACATATTATAATAAGTAATAGCTTTACCGTACCGCTCTAAACTTTAATGCATTTATTAAAAAAGACTTGAACTATTACTGCCAACTTATAGCTAAAACTTGTCCAGTAGGTGAGGTGGGCATTAAAACCGTTTACGGAGTGCAATTAAGTAATAACGTTATAAACCGGTTAAAAGGTTACAAAGTTTCATCCTGGTCTAGCATTCTATCCTGACACCTGATTGTATAACAGCAAAACTCATAACACAATACTTTATCAATACGACGAATCTATGATGATGTCATACGTTATAATTATAATATGTTTTGTCACGTATTTATTTATTTTTTATTATTATTATGTTAGCCTATATTGTCCCAACGTTGCGCAAATGCCTCTCTTCCCTTCCTCAATTAGTCTCTAACGAGAGCTATTTTGAGCCAATCCTTGTTGTGGGCGTTAAGCTCATCTTTTCACCTCTTTAATGTTTTTATTATTACAAATACGTGAATAATATTATGGTAATAAATAGCGTCGTAACAAGACCATGATTCAAGTTTAACCGAAACCTGTTCTAATATTAAAAGTTTTTTTCGACAGAAACGCTACGAGTCGTAATACAGTACAGTCATTACAGTCAAGTAATATCAGAACAGTACTTCATTTAGAGTATGACGATATCAGAATACAGGCCTTGGTGTAAATTATAACTGTACATAACCGCTGGCCGCCTATTGCCTGCTCGTAGGCTTCACTGATTAATTGAGCTGAGGCGGCGGTGGCAGGACGTCGACCTGCGGCAGCCTTGTTTGGTAACTAGCCGCGAGGGACGCGTGACGGATGTCACACATTCCCGCAATTACCTCGTCCATATCACGGATCTGAGACCCTGAAGTCAGCTCTATAGTTGCGCGGAGTAAAACGCTCCACACACGAGTCCTAAAATCAGAGGAAATGACGTAAAAGTAGTGGGGAGGAGCCTACATTGCCATATGATTGGTGATTTATGGTGCGATGTAGGGTCCTCCCCACTAGTTTTACGTAATTTCCTCTGATATTAGGGCTCGTGTAGTGAGGGTTTAACTCTGCAACGAACTCAACTAATACTAAACTTCTGAGCGCCGCGCCGACACTTCATTTGCTTTTATTTACGAAGTGTATGGTTCTGTCAAAAAAACTTTTCGTTATCAATGGATTAGACTCTAATGCCCGAGCGACACGAGGCTAGTTTTTCATGCTACGATAGCAAGCTAGTGTTAGTAAGCTATTACTTCTAGCATCGTGTAGACGGAACTGGCGTTGCGCAGCGTTGTCTATACGAAGCTAGAAGCTTGCTAAACTACCCTCGTGTCGCTCGGGCATAAAGTCATAAACACCGCTGCTTTATAGTGTGACGACATTGCGAACGGAAAAATGGTTTTTAACATCTCAGTCTGCACTGCACTGTGCTCATCATTTGGAGAATTAATAATGAGGTGTCGGTAATTTCTATTGGCATCTCCGTTCAAATCCGAATATAGCAATGTTTTCATATTACTGTTTGGTGCAAAGACTCGAATGTATATATTTGCGTAGCAAACAAAATTCGAAATCTATGGTTTGGCGGTGATAAATGGCAAACATCGTGATGACTCCTGAGGTGGACTTTATAAATGCCTGCCACTACGGATTCGTAAAAATATATAACGCCTTCACTTTCTGTCTTATCTCTTCTCTTAATCATCTAAAGCATTGTATATGTTCATATAAGTATAAATTTTTACTCCTACTCTTTAGGCAGAGAGTCAGCCACTGTACCGCCAACCGTTAAAATAACTTAAATTATATTACACGCTGAGAGTCCACATGACACCCCTTTCTTCGTTATAATCGTAAAATTGCAGCGATATTGAAATGGGCCGTATAAGCGGTTCACTCCGAACATTACACTCTGAATATTGGCAATGCATAAGTTTCAATATAGGAGCTCATTTCAAAGGCAACGAACGAGTTTATTACGGCAAACATGACTCATAAAGCCAGATAACTGGGCTAATAAAAATCCTACCCCTGTTTGCGTGCCGAACTCGGGCAGCCGTAGCCGAGTCCTATTAGATGACCATCGCACTCTGTCTCGCGGTCTCGCCATGCGAGCGACAGAGACAGAGTACCGCCACATTTGGATCCTAAACAACAATAAAATCGACGGCAAAAATAGCGCACAACGCCTACAAATTACTACCAGTGAAACATGTTTCCTCGCAAAGATATATGGCGCTCTTCCGCGGAAGGCGGCGGATCTCGATAAATATTTGCTTATAACTTGATTACTGCGGAGGCTTTGATGGCATCAAATTTACTGGGACTCGGGAACAGGTGATGTCGGAGCATTTGTTCAACAGGCAAGGTAAAAGGTCCTTGCAATATTTAATTATTTAAGCGGATAGAGAACGTATTTGTAGGGAGACTTTGATAAGGGACTAACTCAAAACTTTTTGTTGCTAACTACATAGCCTCGAAAGAAAATAGATTTGATTTTTTTTTAAAGCGGTTCGATAAATAATCAGGGTATATGTATTTACATTTACAAGTCAACGTTAAATGTAAGCACACTCTCCCACGGCGCTACCGTTTGTCTTCTTAACCTGGTTTTAAAATTAAACACAAACATCCCTAAACTAACCATTGTCGCAATAAAGTTTAACCTGAAATAGAATTGAATGTTTTTTACTGTCGTCTGAACGTGTGAAACACCCCTTTATAATATTCACGAGGGTATGTACGCGGCAAAAATGTGCGGTGACCTCAAATGAGGCTTTTTCCCGACGGGCCTGCGGGGTCAATTTGCCAACACTTTGACCCTAAAGGTGGCGCCCAAATTATCTTTGGGACACCTTGGAAAGAGGTCACCGTGTAATAAATAGTTAAGCTTGAGTTAATAGGTCCGACGTTAGTACGCAGTTGTTTGCGGCTTAGAATACTACGCGGGAACGGGACATATTAAAAGCAATAATTTTAGAGTACCTGGCGACCGCGGAGAGTCGGTTTGTTGAACTCCCTTAATGTTCTGCACTCAATGAATAAAATTACAAAATTCAGAAGGAACCCTCAAAAATAGCATTACAAATGTAAGGCGTTAATTTTGTTTTCATGCAAAAAAGTTTTCATTTTCAAAACGAACAAAATAAAAGTGAAAAATAAAAAAGTTTGGACAAAATACATAGAAATCTGTCCATTTGTAAAATCAACGTCGCGGTCTAAACATTTGCTCAAGGTTTAAGGTAGCCAATAATTTGCAAAACCTTTGAGCAAAGACAAATTGGAATGGAAATTATTGTTTATGAAGTCAAACAAACCGAATGAAACAAAATTGAGCATAAGGCAAACTTGCCGTGGTTGCAAATTTTACGGTGGTTGGAATCTTTGTCAACGTTCATGGGATAGCCTACGAGGAAAGATGCGAACTGAACGATTTTATATGGCAGTTTAGGTTACGCGAATGTGTCGCTATGGCGTTGACATACCGACCGGTACAGGAACATCAGCTAAACATCACCCATTGTTAACATCAGTTGTACTACCAACTTGCCATCACTTATCGATACGCTATCTTATTTTATGGATGTTGTATTGCCAATGGTTTTCAACTAAACTTACAAAGAGCGAAACCTACATCGGATTTTTTTCAAATTATCAACGTCCGTTTGCGGAGTTCAGGTGAACGGAAATTGCAAATACAGGAAATGATACAAATTTTCGACTTCGTTTCTTCAATGTCAATTTAAATAGAGAATGGGATTAGGCCAGGCTAGCACTACACTTACAAAATTTTGACAGACAATGTTGAATGTGGTAAAGTAACTGTTGCGTTTAATATCTACTGTTACAGAAAACCTACTGCGGTACCCAATCGAATTCAAGGTAAAACCATTACACTATTCGAAAGGTGTAGTTCTGCACATGTTCATAAGGAGCATCTGAAGAACTGCACCTAATTATATATTTAGTAGACATAAACACAAATTAATCAAACTTATAGTATAAGATCCCGCTATACAACGACCTTCCCCGAGCTGTTTATTGGATGAAAAGTGTTTTATATGTAATTTAATATGTCAACAAATATATTGCAAATGGGTTGCCTAAAAAATGTCAGTCCAGAATATGATTAATTAACAATTACAGGAAAAAAATTAAAAATTTTGGTTAACCCCCGACTACCTAGATTTGTTATCTGTACAATATTCTACTAGTCAATCCCTTTCATTTGATAACCATATTAAGGGAGTTGAGAAAAAAGAAATGTATTTCACCATTTTGTGGAAGCGCCCATATTGGATTTTAAATTTGTTATAGTGCAATGTATTCTACTAGTCAAGCCCTTTCGTTTGATACCCATATTGAGGTAGTAGTGAAAAAAATAGTTATAATTCGCCATTTTGTGGTGGCGGCCATCTTGGATTAGATTTTTTTATAATGTATAGTATTCTACTAGTCAAGCTCTTTCATTTGATACGCATATCGAGGTAGGTTGTAAAGAAATATTTTGTCCGCCATTTTGTGGGGGCGGCCATCTTGAATCGATATTAACCAAACATAGCTAAGAACATCCGCACGGATATTAACTTTCAAATGAAAAAAACCGCATCGAAATCGGCCCATCCGTTTGAGCTCTACGGTGCCACAGAAAGACACACACACAGACAGACAGACAGACAGACAGACAGACAGACAGACATCGACGTCAAACTTATAACACCCCTTTTTTTGATCGGGGGTTAAAAAATATTTTTTTCAAATATTTCACTTAAATTGATTGAATTTTAGAAAAAACTATGTAACATAACTTATTATTTTGGCTTTACTCAGTGCTTACGAAATCTCATGCAAATATTTTCAAATAATAAAAAGTTTCAAACAAACTTTCATCTCTTATTGCACCCCTTTTGGAGGTTGAGTTTTGAAAAATACTGTAATACATAATTAATTATTTTGATCATGCTTAATTCGTGCGAAATTTTGTGCGAATACGTTTAAGGAATAAAATGTTTCATAAAACTTCCATCCCGTTTTTACACCCTAGGGATTGAATTTCGTAATGAGATTTCGTAAGCATTGAGTAATAAAGCCAAAATAATGAGTTATGTAATACAGTTTTTTCTAAAATTTAATCAATTCTACTGAAACATCTAATAAAAATTTATGTTAATTAATCATATTCTGGACTGAAATTTTTATACAACCCATTTGCTATACATCTGTTGACATAATAAATTACATATAAAATACTTTTCATCCAATAAACAGAAGGTCGTTGTATAGCGAGATCTCCTACTATTACGTCAATTTTCGACGCAGACAAAGTCGAGACGAGCCGTAATAGTGTATATTTTATGAATTCTAGACTCTCGGCAGTAAATCTCGAACTAATTATCTCCTTCTACATCGCGCTCAAACGCCGCTCTTGGCTTGAAATTACTCGCATATAAAATATTCAGTCCCCCGAGTCAACTTGGCCTCGGCAATTTGTATTGTGTCAACCGGCAGTATATCGGCGGCTCCAGGGGACTGAACCCCGCTGAATGCGGTAACACGTAGTCGGGCATAATTACAAAAACAAATGTCCAAGTCGTTGACTCGAGGACATGCGCTGTGCCCGCTCTACCGTGAAGAGAGAAAGCCGAGCCGAACCGTCATGCCATCGGGAATGTACGCAAATCGGGTTTCATTTTCTATACAACCTTGAATAATTGCGAGGGGAAAGTAAAAAAAATAACATACTCATAGAACACGGCATCCGATCCACATACCTGTTGGCGGCACGCGAATGCATCGCCGCTGCGCTTCAGTTTACGCCCTCCGATTGCTGGTTTATATTACATGATGTCAAGAAAATAAGGATGAGTTCAGCACATATGTGGAACGGAGATCCAGTATTTAAAATGAAAGGAAGACCCGAGAATTTATTCTATTAAATATTTTAACACGCCAAAACAGAGTTTGTATATTTTTTACATTTTATTCAATTAGGTAATTACCATTTTATTGTTTTCTTAGTTTGGCTCCCAGTTACATTCTAGGGATCTAGGGCCTCAAATGACAAAACTGGTGGTTTTATTTTTCGAAGGCTAATAGGCATAATGTTCTGCTACGTGATGTTGTAAAATGAAAGTGAGAAATAATTTTAAGATGGTTAACGAGTGTAATTGTTTAGAAAAATATCGTTTTAGAGATTTCACTTGTAGATAAACGACTACAAATAAACAAAGCGGAATACGCCATTACACTCACTATTATTAATACCGTTACAGCGTCATTACTTACATCACAATGGTAAACTGTAACTATAAACACTGTATTTAATTGTCTACTGACGAATTCATAGTTTAAAAAATAAGGTGTGAAGCATTTTCTCAACATAAGTTACCTTTACTTTTATTTTTTACATAATGTACTTTGTAAACAAATACTTATTTAAGTATTAATTTCAATGTTGGAGGTAAAATATAAAATGGTAAATTTTTAACACGTTGATATAGGAATTAAAAATATTTTACATGTAGACGAACTGCATTAGTACAAAACGAAACATAAGCTGGATTCTCTATTCAAGTTCATTTTATTGATATTGAACGCTTATTTTAGCTAACAATTTTAAAGGACTTTGAATATAGAAGTATCATACTTGAAATAAGGCTAACTAATATAATAACTCTTGATGAAGGAAATTATGACACCGCCTATATTTATTATAATATCAAAGCGAAAGAAAGCAGGTCCGTAATTTCAAAGAAGTTAGCAACAACTGACAACAATGGACAAATTTGTCATTTACGCTAATCGACGTCCACTTTACTCAGAATTATTATGAAAATTAGCGATTACGAGTTGCTTTCCCGCTGGCCTCACGCATGTCTGTAATTGTTAGATTCGCGGAAAGAGTTCTTCATTTAACATGCCATCTCAATTACACATATCAGTTGCTGTCGTATCCATGTGCATATTTACAGATAATTAAACTGAGATCATTGAGCAACGCAAACAGATTGACAAGATAGACTGAACATAGAGATTTACTACGATAACATGACCCGCCCTTCCAGAATTCAAAACGTTTGAAAGTATTTGTGAAAATATATACAACGCACCACCACGCATGTGTGCGTAATGCTACTGCAGACGAATAATTACAAGTACATACAAACTCTTTCGTCAGGATGTGACTACACACATTAAAACAGTAATTTGGAGGGGCGGGCCATGTTATCGTAGTAAATCTCTACTCGTACTACGTCGCTAGATCATAGCAGTCATAGCAGTAGACTGCAGGTGACAGACAATTATTATAACGTAGGGAATAAAACACTGATAATAAATTTACGTGTATTATCCAGATTATTAAAATAAAGATTGCAAACGAAAACTAGGAAACGATAAAAAGCTAACGAATATACTACTTTTCTACAATTTTAATTTCGACTCAAGGAGAAACTGCACAATTAACAGCACTTAGCAAAAATCTCTATGGTGTCGGAAAAAAAACAATAATTTATTTATTTTTCTTCAACAGAGCATCAAGTCGCAAAAATAAAATGTTAAACAAAATCTGATAAGTTGTTCGATAAATTATATGAAACGCTCGATTTTCAATAAACGTGAAATCTCATAGAACGCAAACTAAAACAGTTTGTAAACCCCTACTCTAATGTTAAATAAGTAACATATATGGCAGCAATTCAACCCAAAACAATGATTCAGCCCAACATAATGAGACTATATTGTTATTATCACAACTAACAATTACAAGTGATCACGAAGAGGTCAATTCTGGTCTCACAACACAAATTTAATTCAGGTTAGAAAATACAAAGAAGAAAACTTTGGACTATGAAAATAATAGACTGTTTTAGTTTTCGTTTACGATGTGCCTGTTCCGATTAACGTTGTACGTCTATCACACCGTTCTGTAACGATAATGATATTTCAAGTAATTCTAAAGAAAATGAACATAAAAGTTTTGTAAGCTGTTTCGTATAGGTTACTTTTTGATTTAAAAAAAAGCCAGCCAGCAACGGTTGCTCAAGGGTTTGTCAAAACAGGCCGTGGGTGGCTGGTCCCCACGATTGTTGCCTTGTTTTTGCTGTTCATAAATATGTTTTTTTAGACTTGATGATTTTGTTTTATGTGTTTGTTTTTGTATTTATTTGTTTTTCTTATACACAAGTGTGTATTTTTAATGACTTCAATTTATTGTTTTTGTTTCATGTATTACAATTTATTTCGGTTGTGTTCCTGTTCGATTAAATTGTATGTTTTTTAATAGGTTTTAACGTGATTTTTGTATGTATTTTTGTAACTTTTTAAGTATTTTTATCGTGTTTTTTTAATATATTTTTGTAGATATTACCTAATTTATTTTAGTATGAAAACTAAAGTGGTTATTACACATTTTAAATATTATTTTTTTGCGTAGTGCACGGAATAGAGTAAGTGAGGTTATTACTACATAAATCAGTGATTGTGACCGTGTGACAGTTTGTCCGGATTAAAGTAAGTGCAGCCCACGCCGCGCCGTTTCCGAAGCCGTCCCGTTGAACGAGCGTGTTTTAGTTAAGTGCCACCGAGGCCCGAATCAGTCCCGCGGGCACCTTTCTGCTTTAAAGGGACAGAAAAAACACTACGTTTTTGGAGGTCACGAATTTGAAATTCAATGTGATTGTGACAACTGAAATGGTAGGGCAAATCGAGATTACGTACTCTGGAAAGATTAGGTCGCAATAAAAAAAATAGTGATTTACTTACGACTTATCAACTACTACTACTACTACTTACGTTTACGCTATTGTTACTTACGATTATCAATAAGCTACCGATGAAAGAAAAAAAAGAGGCAACATTACAAACGCTTCTAAAAAGCAATTTGTATTGATCATACCAGGCGCTTATAACATAAAAGTAGTAAGATCACTAAAGAGTAACTCACATAAAGAAAACAAGTGCATTCGTGTGTTTCAAACCGTTAATTAATTTTATAACTTACTCTTTTAAATGTTACTTCTGAGAAGTAAAACAATAACTGAAAATTCATTAATATTCTGATATTTGAGTTAGACGGGCAAGTTAAACAATAAACAAGTGAGTTAACTCGCAGACTGACTGAGATTGTTAAGATAGTAAACAACCAAATTCAACTTACTTAATTTTACAGATCAAATATAATTAGACGATTTTGAAATATATTTTTATAAAATAAAATTGACAGACTAGGAGGTGGTCTATCTGGTGGTAAACAATAACTACTATGCTTACAACACTAGGAGTCTCGTCGACACATTGTCATTGTACCTCTAGTGAGATATTTGACGATATTCGTTGAAGTGTCCTATACTGAAACTTGTGGGAAAACTGTAGGAGGAAAATCGTTTCACAATAAATGGGAACTTATTCGATAATTTGTTGATTCGATTGTTTGATTTTGAAATGTTTATTTTTATTGTATTTTAGTAACTGATGATATGATGAGGCGTTCGTTTCTGTCTGTTGTTCATGTTTTGCTGTTATACAGTAATTGAAAATTGTGTTTAGGAAATTAATAATATTCATGCTAATTTCTACTTATTAATTTAACATCTGTGTCTGATATTTAATTGGATAACGGGACACTCACGTATCCAATTAAATATGTGTAACAACCACGTTAATTTTAATACTAAAATCTGTGTCTGAGTTTATATTTTAAATGATAATTGTATTGTATCATCTATCTGCTTCCCTAGAGTAGTGCAAGTTAGTGTGGGACTTGACTAATTTCGCGACGTGTTAGTGTGTATTTGTAAAGTGTTTACTTTATATAATTATTTAACGGGATCGGTATTAGCTCTATGCAAAAAAATGCTAGAATAAACATTAAAAACAAGAATGATATGATGTGAATTGGTCCGAATCTAAGATAGAGAATAAATAAATAGATCAGGTTTTTCCGCACGATTCCTTTGTACCAATAGTAAGCAGATGACGTGTATACATATAAGCTACAGCAACAGAGTGATGTGCCGCGACAAAAGTACGACACTTCCACAAGAGCGACAAAACAAGAGCGATCAGACCCGTGCTTTCGGTGCAGAGCGTTTGCTCTAAGTCTATACGTAGTATATGTAAACTCTTTGGTCTGATAAATGCCAAAACACTGAAGTAAAGTAACTACGCGCGAAAACCTGCCTCTTCTCAAACCATTGCATTTCTATAGCAAGAGTTCCTTATGTATCGTAGGAAAACGTGTGTAAGTACCAATGTTTGTCACTATCTCTTGTGCAAAGGAGTAGAAATAATCGAAACACACCCCATTCTAACAAGTATCACAAAGCGTTGTACTGCGGAATAATATTTTATACATTTCCATAATTTCAAAACGATTATAAATTGAAGTTATTAGTTAGTTAATGGCGCAGGCCGCCATATCAACAGAGCTTCCATTTCCGTATTTGTGCAGGGCGCGCCGGGAGTGGCTCTTTATCTGCTAACTCCCCTAACCCAATTTGTAGGGCCTTCAAGTGGACGCTCTGATTTCGGTGACAATTAACTGTTCGCGACGCGATGGAACCGACTTCTGAGTATAAGGTATAGATCGATTAATTCTTTTACTTATTCTTTAGTGACATCACCCATGTTACCTATAACATTTCTGATTAAAGTTCAAACTTTGTGTCGGTGTATCAGCCTATCAGAAATAGCCTCAGTTTCAATTCTACTGAAACTAACTGAAGCAATTTGGTGAGCCAAGGGTGTGAGACTTTGATGCTTGTGGCACTTGGTTGTTGATACGACTTTACAGTGTGATATAATAAATTTTGTATTATTATTTTTCTTATTTTTGACCAATAATACAGTTATTTGAACGGTACACGCCAATAATGCCTTCTCTTAATCTGCTTACTCCCCTATCCCAATTTGTAGAGTTTTCCAGTGGACACTCTGATTTTGGCAACAATTGACTATTGACGACACAGTGGCCCCAACTTCTTATGAAAGAGGTGCATTTGTACTGATTTTTTATTGATGATTATTCAATTTTACTAACTTTTTAATGTTTTCTAATGTTTCTTACGATAAAATGAACCAACTTATGGAGCTTAAAGTCAGTGTTTTTTTAATAAAGTACCTAGTATATTATAATGCATGAACATCACACGGTTTTAACATTTTCAAATAACAAGCAACAAATTAGCACCTAAATTGCATAAAGACTGTACGTTTCGGGCACCTTTGTAAACAAAACACGTAGAAAAAAATTACAGCATAAAACGCGTTCAAACAAAATCATTTTAACATCTAAGCGAGAAAATTACTCGCTACCCGCTGAGAGAAAAAAACCAAGCGCAAAAGCAATATTGGAGATTTTGTTCGAACGAATACCTTCAAAAATTGCTGAATTGCTGACTAAATAGAAAGAATTACATTGTTTGACATGATCTGAGACGTAAACTGTGAATTCGTTTCATTAATTTCGTATTGTTACTCTTGAATAGTCCTTTAAATTGAAAATAGATTGCAAAGCGATAGCCTCGAGTGTCACAAAAATGTACCTACCCGTCTGACAGCATTCAGGGTTCAGCTTAGAAATAAAGTCTTTGTTGTGTAATTGGATCTATCTTGAAAGTGTATTTTACCGTCGGAAAATTTCAAAGAGAATTAATTATGCATACATTTCAATGTTAATCATTATTTTGAAGCAAACGTTTATTAGTTAACATTTTATAACTACTGCTAGTATTCGTGTAAATAAAAAAAATGGCTATTGCCATATTTATGCCCTAACTGTGAGCCTCATAACAAAGCTCAAAGTCACACAGCGAGCTATGGAGAGCGCTATGCTCGGAAATCTACGGGGGAGGCCTATGTTCAGCAGTGGACGTCTTGCGGCTGATGGTGATGATGATGATGATGATATGCTCTAAGGAACCTTATATATTATGTGTTTTGTACATAAAGGAAGACAATAGGCAATGGATGGAAACGTAAAGATGAAGATGGGTCTGAGTGGCGAGAGATCTATGTCCAGCAAATGGACTAAGATGGTCTGATGATATGTTATTCCAAACTATCTTTTTTTTCAAATGAAGATTGACGAGACGGTCAGACATGTCAATGTGCCTGATGGTAATCAACATGCCTGACACATAACAGCACAGTGACACGCAGCTATTGGAACATGAAAAGTCCAAATCCTAGCACTGCACAGCGCTCGTCACCCAGATATCTAAGATCTTATATCTCTAAGCCCAGTAATTTCTCTGGAAAAAACTTCTATTAGATTTTCAAACTTCAGCTTGATCCTATTTGTTATTACGACATGATAGAGCACCAAACATCCCAGCTTTCACATTTATAATATTGATAGGATTATAAAGGCGAAAGTTTGTGTGTGTGTAAATGTCTATGGTTTTCCCCTAGTATCTAACTAGACGTTCTTATCACGTTTGTGATAAGAACGTCTAGGTTGTGGAATGCGTTGCCTGAATGGGTTTTCCCTGATGGTTACAATCTTGGTGTCTTCAAATCGAGAGTGAATCATTTTTTTCTAGGTAAGCACGCTCCATCGTAGATCTCATCATCGCTTAACATCAGTCGAGATGGTGGTCAAGTGCGAACCTATTATAGTTAAAAAAAAAACTCTGTAACGACGGAATATATTTAACTGAAATTCTTGGTACTTACTGTGCTAGATTCGGGTACTTGCTACTATTGAAAAAGGATTCATTCATCTGCGAACACTACTCGTAGGGATCTGTATTGTAATCTGTAGCGTGACCTAGATAGTACAAAGGGCAAGCAGTCTGAGAAAACATCCCTTCGAGTTATAGTTTCGCCGTGACGTAAACAGAGTTGCGAGCAGCCGCGCGGAAGGAGACCGTAGCGAGACGCCGCCGACGCCTGCTGGCTCCACGTCTACATGTAATATAAAGGTAGTATATCTGCGATGTGACAGTGCTTTATCTTCAACCAGGAATCCTGTCAGTACTGATTGTGGTAACAAAAGGGCAACAATACTCCTTTTTCATTCGATTTAAGATTCGTCAGGCTTCAGTCGCCGGGACGACGGCAACGCCTGCTGGTTCCACGTCTACGGGTTATATAAAGGTAATATATCTGCTATGTTACAGTGCTCTATCTTCCCTTAGTAATCCTGTCACTGCCCACTACTGGATGGGTAACGAAGGTGCTACAACACTCTTTTAAGTAAACTCTTTAAAATAAAGATGCTGGAAACCATAAGATACGTGCGTACAAACATACACACTTACGCGATTACAAATACACAAACTTTCTCTTTTATATTGTTATTGTGATGATTTTTGCAGGTGATTGATGTAAAATTTATATTAAATAAATTGAATTTCAATAAAATCGTCCAAAATTTCACATTAATATACGGCACCTATTAATATCGACACGTCGCATTTAGTTAAACGTTATAATGGATGTTTCCCAGAGGTGACCTTTTTATACAAAGATCTGAGCTCAGCTACTGGCACAACTTGGTTGGTTCCTGTATATAACGCTGTACTTATACGAGTAAACTAACATTACGTGACGTATGAAAGAACCGTCAGTACCAGCTGAAATTACACAAAACATGTTTTAACTTTTATATTGGAGACACAGGTTTCAATGTCCTCTCATTTCTACACTAAGGGACGCATGACGAAAATGCTAGCGTTTATTTGGCTCCACGTTATTATAAGCATTTTAAAGACTTTATCTATTATAAAATAAAGTTAATAAAAATAAAAGTATTACAAAGTAATAATGGTACTTTACTAGCATGTGAATATAGATCTACTTAATAGTATTATATAGTACCTTATATGTAGGATTATATATCTACACATACATAATTTGGTCTTAGTAGTCCTAACCGTCAATGGCCTACAAACTTTTGCTTCTGTTATCGAGGGTATGTCCTCAATAACAATAACTGTTTCATAAAGTATTACGGCATTTTGTTACGACACGATCGTTAAGTAATTTAAAGTTATTGTTTCTGTTTCTTTACTCATTTTATACGTAGCTGAATCGCGCTATTTTTAATTGGCTTCCTAAAAAGAGAATTTCAGTTCGGTTGTATTTTTGAAAGTTTGTTACTTTTGTTACTTGAAAAAGGCGAAATGTATTTTGGATTTTCGAAATAAAATGTTTACAGTTAGGTTAATATGAAATAGATGTTGTGGTGGCTTAGTGGGTAGAACACTACGCCACTTGCGCTTCATAATCCTGAGGTCGTAGGTTCCAATTCTGTCTGCACGTCTGAGTTTTTATCCTGTGCAAATTCGACATCATTACTGGCTTTAACAGCAATACATCGTGAAGAAACCGGTATGTTCCAAGAATTTTCAGAGGTCATACGACTACCGGCAACCCGCACTGGGCCAGCGTGGATGATTATGGTCTTGACTCTCTCCTGCGAGAGAAGACCGCAATTCCCAGCAATGGGAACATTTCGTTGGCAGCTTATGCTATACAAAATGTAACAGAGTAATTTAGGTAGCATTTTTCACATTGAAAAAAAAAACTAGGAATAATACTACAATTTTTTAACCAATGATAGGCTTACGCTTGTCCACCACTTCGCCTGTCTACCACCTCATTAGATAAACATTTTTGAAAAAATATTTTATTAGTATTCATATATCTAGTACACACGTGTACTACTGTACATTTGTACTAAATTCGTATACATCTAGACTAGACAAATGTATGTATTTAAATGGACTGGATAATTTAGATTCCACATTATATTAGTTTTAGCTCAATAGGTTTATCAAGTATTTTACATAAATACACGGGTAACTCACGTTTAATGTAGTCAGTCCAGTCCGACTCAAGTTTCGATCGCGTCCGGCGATCTTTTTCACTCGTTCAGTGCTAAACGAGCTGCGAACCCGCGCGCGCACTCTCCTTGAAAAAGATCGCCGGACGCGATCGAAACTTGAGTCGGACTGGACTGACTACATTAAACGTGAGTTACCCGTGTATTTATGTAAAATGTGTAATAACCACGTTAGTTTTCAGTTTATCAAGTAGCAGTAGATAATTGCTATTAGATGTTTCTAATAAATAATTCATGATCAAACTTCGAACATAGGAACGTACTTACCTCGTGAATCATTAATGCGACCACCAACTAACAGTTCGAGGTTGAAAATCTAATAACACTCGAAATAAGTATTGACGTAAAAATTCGATTAATTTAACAACTAGTAATAGAGTAAGATCCCAGAGCCGCCAGACGTCACGTATTTTCTGATGGATGAAATGTGGACGATTGAGTAGAGTTAGTACGTACGTTAGTAAACGTTATGAATGTTAATACGTTTTAATAACATTATTATCGGATTCTTAGTGAAGTTCCCGCTCAACAGTCATAAAGCTGAAACTCAATCGTTCTTCAGAAATGACACAGCGCGGAAAAGATATTCAAAGCCTGCTAAAATCCGATTAGGTAAATTCCTCGGAGCCTATAAATCACCTGCCTCGATCCCGTGCCCTTATGGGAAGCTCTGACACAACTGTGCCGAAGTTGCATTAAGATTCAGATATAGATATGGTAGTAACTCTAGATACAAATTATAGCTGAGTACCAACTGGATCGCGATAGTTTATCATTATTTTTTGAGACCTGTGCTGTCCAAGTGCTTTTGGAATCACTTTTTAATATAGCTATTTAAAAACTACGACGAAGTTGCATAAATATAGCCATTTCCTTTTTATGTAAACACTAGAAAAATAAACAAATTTCAAATTTTGGTCTTGTCATTATTTTAGAAGCACAGACACAATAGTTAGTCCATTTCTATCAACTCGTTATGTGGTTCTCTTCTTTCATCAATTTGGGGTAAATCATATTTCGTGTCACCGGACAAAAGTAATTCCACAAAGAACTAATCTGTGATACAAAAGGGTAAATCACAAAAAGGATTATATCACCTGAACAAACACAAAACAAGATGGAAGTCAGCAAACTCTGTACTTACCTAAGCGAAAACAACGATCTCATTATAAAAAGGTAAGCCACCATCAAAAATATTCAGTTGAAAAATCTTAAACAAAAACGAAAGCTAAACAAAAGGAACCATTTACGGATTCATTCTTGAAATTATTTCTCTTCGCTCCTCTCTCGCAAAATTGTTTTAGGATTCTGGAGGAAGTGAAGAACCCAAGTACCTAACTTCAGCTGTTACAAATTGTTTCGTTTTTAACCTGCCGTTCAAATAGGGATGTAGGTTATTTATATTTTTAAATGAGAAAAATCTAATTTGCTCTTTGAATAGAACATTTTGCTGAAAATTCTAATTTAGTTTGTACTTGTGTAGTGTCGGTATTCTTCAATTTATGCTTTTAATTTTGTATTGTTTAATCTCGTAGAGAGCGAACGCCCGTTGAAATCATTTCATTCCATTGCTCGTGTAGCTACGTAGTCTCGTAACTAACGTGGCTACGGCCACCGTAGCTCGCATTCTAGAAACAATTCCAAGAAATCACGTTTTTATATTCACAACATAGATAAATTAACGAAAATTCCAAGAAATACTGTTCTCTATTTTTTAGAGACCATGAAAGAATGGAATTTTAAATTTCTACTTAATTTTACGACATTAATTTCAAAAATATGGATGACATGAGTTTTTGTGATGCCTATGTTCTGAAAAAAATCTATAACAACTTTTCAACAATTACATGACTGACTGCGGGTGATATGAGAATAACCACAGGGTTATATAAAACGCTCGTACCGAGCCAAAAAGAAACATAATTTAATACATGAGCCAATGGCGAAAACGCGACTTCAAGTCAGATGTTCTATTATAGGTCGTTTAGTCAAGTCATAATTTCAATTGTGTATGAAACAGCAGTTTTTTTTTTAGGTTAATTCCATAGTAAGAAATATTTATTAGGAGGAGGGTACAAAAATACCTACTGCCTACTGCAGCTTAATAAATACTTTTTTATAGAATAGCAACACGCCTGCCTTTAACAGCACAGCGTCACGCAGCTATTTGAAGATGAAGAGTCTTAATCATAACCTAGCATTGCACTGGACTCTTCACCCAGAGATATAAGATTTATCTCTAGCTATGTAATTTTAAATCGAGAGTGAATTGGTTTCTTCTAGGTCTGCTGGACACTGCTCTGTAGACCGCATCATCGTTTAGCATCAGGCGCGATGACGGTCAAGTGTAAATCCATAAAAGTTAAAAAATCTCTGGAAATTTGGCATGAACTTGGCATAGAGCAAACAAGCCCCGCCCTAGTTTCATGCATCCCAAAATTCTCCCCCGATTTATGGTACAAGGCCATTAAGTAAAGGCATTTTAGATTTTGATCAGCGCCTCTGTAGCCGGCATCAGTATGCGGGCCGCGCGCCGCCGCGCCGGTAATCACTCCTCAATGCAGCCGTTTAATGAGATTTTTCAGAATCAACTGCTTCCGGTCTTATACATTTTATTGTTCGCAGAAAGTATTATTTGACAGGGAGTGCGGAGGAATTTTTTCATTTTCTTTTTTGGGCGTAGACTTTTTCTTCATGATCCACCAATTCATCTTGTATGAGGGTTTAAACCAAATGTCGATAAATAGCCGAATGACTCAAGAGTCGAAATAAAAAATACATTCCAAACAAACGAAAACTACACCAAACATTCAAAGTACAAACTTTGCTTAGTTAAGCACTTTGTTGAAATAAATTCGACCAATGTTGAAAAGAAACAAGCCCCAGCAATTTTTTTTTTTTTAATCCTTATTGTACATTTTTTTGTAAAATCGAAACTTGCAGTTTAAAGTCAAAAATGAGTTGAATAAAAAATCTGTATTCATCTATAAATAATATACAAATATACATTCTTGTGGATTTATTAAAAGTAACCGTCCCACTGTTTGGAAAAGGACTGTAAAATAGAATGTGTACATCACTAGACACAACTAGTAACTTGACAAAGACCACTACAGTAGGCTTAGATTTTAAATAAATCTAAATCTAAGTAATCTGTGTTTACGGGTAATCTTGCCGCGAAAGTGTTTTACAGAGTGTTCGAAGAAAATCCTTATAAATCTGTAGCCGCGAACGGCCCAGCTAGGGGGGATTTACCGTGAGACTTTCATTAAGACATCGCTTTATACGACAAAGCTGCCGTTTCAATGCACGAGAGCTTAAACATGTGATTTAGTAGGGGAAGTAATAACCAGTTTCGACTAAAATTATCATCACATAACATACAAACCGTAGTCCGTAATTGACTTACTACAACTTAATATAATATTACACAGTGTAAAGAATTGAGACAAATCTTGACTTAGTAGTGGGACTAGTACTTTAAAATTAAATCAGAAATCATATCCTATTTTATTCAGAATTTTCCATTTCAGTTATAAAATTTCCCCCCGATAAAAAGTTCCTATATGCTATTAAAAAAATAAATGATATACTAATATTATAAATATTAAAGTTTCGATTCAGTCATTCCGACGTGATCGAACAACAAGCATTCAATCTTTCACATTTTTATTAATCTAGTATATATTTCTAAGTCTGTAGTCTATTTTTCTAACTTTATTTTATTTAGTAATGTGACAGTTGGCGTCACCTGGTTTGCTGCCTTCCAAGCTTTAGGCTACAACAGAAGGCATGGACATACTAACGAAACATAACAAACGAAGACAAGACATACTAACGAAAACTTACTTAAAATATGTACAAACATACGTAGAGCATGCCTAAAAGCTTACATGAAACACCGACAAACGTTAAACCAGCAATGTGGTCTCAAACATTACTAAACTACTCTCAAATCTACTAAATAAACTCAAACATGTCAAACATTACTGTTTTCCGCTTTGAAGCGCAATATTTTCAGAGACATTTCAAAGCAAACAGATAGATCTTCATACATTTTTGTGCCATTGAAGTTTTTTGCATTTTTTTTTAATTCCCAAAAGCGAACGAAGAAGTAGCAGGCATTACCAAGTATCAAATTACATGTTCAACGAGATGACCACCGTAACCTAATTATGACTGTATTACATATCTAGTCGATGTAATGTTATGTTGCGGTCCGCCATAATGCTAATTTGATGAAATAAGTTATGGTTACAAGCTCCTATATTGCAATATACAGTGTTAATCAAATTATCTGTTACTTGGGACATGCGTTAACACACGCTATTGTACAATTTGGAAATCTGTTTTGGAGTCGACCACGCAGAACGGATAGCAAAATAGATGATTCGTCCTAGCATCCTAAAAGCTATTGGAACTCTCTCTGATTTTTTCCTAAAACAAGATAGGTGTATAGGTCTGTTTTAGTAAGAGTAGGTGGGAGTCTTTACAAAGTCCACTTAGGTATGTTTGCCACTAATTAATTACAAGCAGAAATTTGCAAACCTCCCTGTATTCCGGTTCAATAGACAATGTTTCCAGATATTATGCAGAGTAAGGAGGTAAATCATCTGTGTCGGTATATACTTGGCTGACAATCGCAGTGCAGTGCTAGGCAGTAATTTGTATTATTCATGTTCAAATATTTGTCTGGCAGTGTGTCATAGTGTGCCTAAAGACGAAAGTCTTTAACCAGTGCGTGTTGCGAGTGATGTCTTATAGAACTGAGACGTGGTCCTTCACTGTGGGCCTCATAACGAAGCTCAAAGTCACACAGCGAGCTAGGGAGAGAGCTATGCTCGGAGTCTCTTTGCGCGACAGAATCCGTAATGAGGATATTTGCAAAAGAACGAAAGTGGCCGACATAGCTCAAAGAGTAAGCAAGCTGAAGTGGCAATGGGCAGACCACATCACCCGCAGAACTGACAACCGATGGGGAAGAAAGGTTCTCGAGTGGCGACCACGAACCGGAAGACGCAGTGTTGAACGGCCTCCCACTAGATGGACAGACGACCTCACAAAGGTCGCTGGAAACTGCTGGTTGCAGGTTGCGCAGGACCGTTCATTGTGGAAATCTAGGGGGGGGAGGCCCATGTTGAGCAGTGGACGTCTTGCGACTGATCATGATGATGATGTGTCACAGAGAGCAGGCATATTGCTTACCAGCAGGCACGTATCTTGCTCGTCTCATCACTCTATAATACATATTTTTAAACTTATCCCTGATAAAATTATACACCGTAATTTTTATCACGGATCACGCACCCACGTGAACACGTGTAAACCTTTGCGCAAAATTTAAAATTTACATAAGTCGATCGACTTTTGAGAGATACGGAACTCTAAATTGAGATACATAAAACATTCCCAGCTAAAGAGGCCAGAATATGAGGGTGACAAATGAACGGCTCTTTGCAATGTTACGAAATGTATAGCCGTGGTCTACAGCCATTTGTCCGCCGCCCACGCGAAGCTTTGTCGACCGCTTTCTCTTACTTGTAGCCTGACGTGAATCAACAGAGACAATGGTATTGAAATGACGGACCACATGCTCGAGTCCTATCCAGCGACACTGGTTATATTTAGACCTATTTAGTAAATCTTGTCTTGATATCTTCAAGTCGAGAGTGATTCGGTTTTCTCAAAGCACCGTAGACCGTATTGTCGCTTAGCATCAGGCGAGATCGCAGTCAAGTGTACACCTATAATTGTTCAAAATCTATACAATACTGGCTTAGTGGGTAGTAACTCTGCCTGCGAAGCCGAAGGTCGTCGGTTCTATTCCCACCCAGTGCAAATACTTGTGTGATGAATTCAAATATTTGTACTGTGTCTGAGTGTTTCTGTGTATAATAAGTATATATTTAAAATAATATAAGTATCAGCTATCTGGCCGCCATAGCACAAGCTTTGCTTAGTTTGGGGTCAGATAGTGTTGTGTGGGAATTGTTCACCAATATTTATTTATAATACTTTTTTACACCTATCTACCCTTTTACAGGTTGATCTATAATTGGTTTCTTTTTTCAATTCGTCCCCTAAATGTTTAGAACGGTACGATCGTTGTTTTAATACATAGACTGCTGGATCGGACAAGGCACGCACCTGAACTTAATCAGAACGCACGCCAATATCAGCACAGTGTAACGCGGCCATTTGTGCAATTTGAATACGAAGAGTCCAAATCATTGCCTAACACCATACTGCACTCGACACTATTCATTCTAACTTTGAAAACTTCTCAATTATTTATTTCAGGATATTATCGAAGATTCATGAACATTAATAGATACTCGTATTTTGTAGAGTTTAGCGTAATAATTTAATATTTTTTTGTCAAACAACCAACAACAAAGTTGTAAACAATTTACCCTTTTTGATTAAATTTGATAGCAAATTCCAAAATCTAAGGGTTGGAATCATGCCCTTGATTGATGTTTGACGACTTATGTAATAGTAACTAAATCCATTCAAAACTTATTGAAAATCTGTCTCCATTGTACGACAAAATATGGTTTATCATCGCGTATCACAAATATTTGCTCAAACAGTCAGAAAGCTGGCAAATATCAGAGCAAAGTTAAAACGGAATGCGGCAATGCTATACTATTATAGTAGTCAAGTAAAAATGGGCACGTTTATAGAGTTCCTGGTCAACGATGGTGGATTCCCACAATGCCTACATTGGCTAGTAACAGTTCGCGTGTTTACTAGATAGTTACTAGCGCCAATGGGTGTACGGTATCAGCATCCATGAATGGGCGAGCACCGAGCATGTATCGCACGCTCCACATGCGCCGCATTGTGCAACGGCCCTAACTGTCGCCAACGGGACGTATCACTCACTCGTGTCATCGTTTCTATGCGATTGAAAATTACCTTATGTATACGCGTTGTTTATTTTAAAACTAAGTTGTATTTTAAACTAGTAGCGCACCGTGGGTTTACCCGCATAGTTCTCGTTAAACCGTAAATTTTCGCGATGAAAAGAACCTTGTGCTATTTCAGACTATAATCTACTTAACTGTGTTCCAAATTTCATCCTGATCCGTATAGTCGTCGTGATTGAGCAACAAACATCCAAGTTTTTGGATTCAGGACCTATAACCATTTGTTACTACAGTATGTGTTTGTAACAGGTTTAATTCGAGCGTTCACAGAAGTAATTCCATTTGAATTGTCGTGAGATAATTGTAATTGTGTCTGAGATGGAGCGCTAAAGACATACCTAGAAGAATACCTAAAAGAAACCCATTTACTCCTACATTTGAAGACACCCAGATTGTATCCAGTGTGAAAGATCTACTGCCTGGTAGCCAGCAATGATGTCAATATTACAAATTCGATACTTTCGATTTTTGGATTCTCAATCACTCAAAACATGCGTTTGGGTGGCACCTTGGATGGTTTACATTCACAAATCAGCCCGGCAGATGGCGCTGCAGTCGGTCAAGATCAACCTAGATTAAATTACTTTTGGAACATGGAGTCCAAATCATTACCTAGCCCTGCACTACGCTCTGGGCAACCAGAGATATAAGATGTTTTATATCTATGACCGAAATGACCTGTTGCACTGGAAACATTACTTTTCAACCCGGAACACACTGGCTGGCGGTAAAATAACCGGCAAAGGTGTGGTACTTGCCCAGGCGGACTCTGCAAAGAGTCCTACCACTATACTATTCCATATCGAGAAGGTACATACGTAACGTAATGAGCGGCCATGGTCATTTTACGTCGTAAAACAGTAAAGTTGATTGCAGTGTTGTGCTGCTTTTTATGGCTGCGTGTGTGACTTTTGCCTCGCTGTCAAAATGTCAACTCAAAAAGTAATGGACTAAACTTTCTACCAAAACCATTAACTTTCTGTCGGATTTACCTTCTAGAATTTAATTATTTTCTATAATAGCTCAGGCAATAAAACTCACTTTCATGTTTGTGATAACTTAAATGTTAATATCTTAAATTGTGTATTCGCTACTTTTTTAGTACAATCGCTTAATATACTTTTTAGATTTTTGCACTCAAAACTAAAACTCCGTCGTATTGAATAATCAACATGTTTGAAATATAATATTCACCCTCCATTAGCTGATTAAAAAATCAGTTAAATAGTTATTTTAATTTAAGACGAATCACATTAAGGGTATTTAAAACTTCTAGGTATACATAATTAATGTATACATTTGCTTGATATCAATAAAAGACTGTGATATGAACTATTGCATTTTTTTAAGTTACCTTTTATGGTTAGTTGTCTCAGGTGTCCTCTACCTATCGAACTTTGACACTAGTGGTTTTAAAAGAATCTCAATTCAATTTAATTTGGAGTAGAACTTGCTCATAAACCTTAAAGAAATACATGTGTATTTCTTGCATTTTTTTAACTATTCCTTCCAACTTCGACAACTGAATGCTTACGGCAACCAAAACCTGTGAAATTGAGTACATATTTCACAGGTTTTGAGTTGAGAGACATTGAGTAAAGTTGTCAATGTTTGTGACATTAAAATGACTCAAGGAGAGAAGTAAAGCTTGGGACTAAGGAGAGAGAGAAAAACTTTTATTTTAGAATTATGTAATTCATATTAATATTAAAAGGTGAACATTTAATGTGTTTAACTGTTCCTACGTATCTCAACCCATTTTTTTCCTAAAATTATTCACCAAATTATCTTGGATCCTAATACTTATTACAATCGAACCTAATTTAGCTCATGGTTTACGGAATCAATAACCAGAGCTTAGAGCTTATAGAATCCTTTTTAACGAATAGATGTCAAACAGTAAACGTAAAAGTTAATGATAAACAACAACAATCGAACTCTCGGTGTCCAAATATTGGAGTCCCCCAAGGATCCTCATTGGGAAATACGCTTTTTGTTTATTTTGTCAATGACATGGCTATGCTAGATGTAGATGGCAAAGTCATCCAGTACGCAGATGATACTACAATAATATTATCAGCAGTTACGGAAGTGGATCTATATGAGAAAGTTAAGTGCGCCATTTCAAAATTTGATGAGTGGTTTCACAACAACGGGCTTAATCTAAATGCAGACAAAACTAATATAATGTATTTTAATTTAAAATCCCCAAATCAAACTAATGTTTCCGTTAACTTGCCAGATGGCACGGTAATTACAACTACTAAAATGTAAGTCTATTGGGTTTTGAAATCGATCCGCTCTATCTTGGAAGAGCCATATAGAAGCCACTTCTAAAAAGATGGCAAAAGGTGTATACGCTCTTAAGCAATTAAAATATGTAACATCGCCTGAAAATTTAAAGGAAATCTACTACTCTTATGTCCATTCAATAATGACTTATGGAATAGTTTTCTGGGGATGCTCTACAGACTTTCAGAGAGTCCTCAAAATGCAGAAGAGAGCCATAAGAGTATTAGCCGGTGCTAAATTTAAGGAGAGTTGTAGGGAACACTTTAAACATTTTAAAATACTGACATCTGTTGCACATTATATATTAGAAGTTATAAAGTACATTAGGTACAATCTTAATAAATTTGTGTCAGTTGAGATGCAAGATAGGAGATCAGGACTGAAGCGGACTGTTTTAAACCCAATAGGGTCCTCCAGGTTGACTATTGCGAAGAAGTCACCTATACAGATGGGGCGTATTCTGTACAATCATTTGCCCGAAGGTTTGAAGGCAATCCCTAATGACACCGCTTTTATGAACAAACTGAAAGAACTTCTATTGGAGAGAACGCTGTACAGCATTAATGAGTACACATGTACAAAATATGATGACAATGTTTTATAAATAATGACGTAATCGAACTGTGCATTCCTACTATTTTTATATTATGAAACGTATCACATTTATAGGAAATAATTGAATTTTTGAAATTGAAACAACTGCCCCTTTACAGCAACATTGTATTAATTGTTTAATTGTATATTTTGACGAGACATATTTAAGCCCTGTTATTCATTGTTTTGCAACCTATTAATGTAAGAAATGTTAATGGAATGTTTAAATATGTCAATAAAATTATTCTATTCTATTCTATTCTATTTATGCTAAGTTAAATACTTAGTAAATATATTACCTAATTTAACACCGGCTTTGATCCCGTATAAAAATTAGAAGTTGTTTAGCTCCGGCTGGCACCGTGGGGCTCAGCTAGAATTTACTACCGAGCAGCCTAAATTATAGGCTTTGTTACCTAATCTAAGAAAACTAGAACTAGACGACAAAGCCGTGTAACAGTGAAACATACAACCAATTCATATAAACTCGACGTTTTTACAACTTCGCAACCAACAAACATTGAAGGTCCACAAGTCAGAGTGGCTGCAATTAATCAGAAAGTAGAGGAACGAGTTGGTTTGGGCCGTTGTGTGTTATGGGCAGTGGGTCAGTGTGTTATAGCGTCTGATACTACTTTTTGATCACCGCTAGGAAAATGAGAAAGTTTATTTATGTTTGTACTATCATCTTTTTATCAACACTGTTTTGATTAGACTACTCAAAAAAATTATAAGGCTTATGGTTTTGTTTGGGAACTCCGGCCCAGTTAGCAAATATAGCTTTGAGTTACCACGACTACGACTGTTGTAACGCTGTAGAAACGTAGGGAGGTAATTATTATAAATGATTATTTAAATAAATACACGGTTAACTCACGTTTGATATAGTCAGTCCAGTCCGACTCAAGTTTCGACCGCGTCCGCGTGTGTGCTAAACGAGCAGCGAACACGCGCGCGCACTCTCCTTGAAAAAGATCGAAACTTGAGTCGGACTGGACTGACGTGAACGTGAGTTAGCCGTGTATTTGTTTAAAATATGTAATAACCACGTTAGTTTTCATACTAATAATGACTATTTAATTAACTAATATTATAAATGTGAAAGTTTGGATGTTGATTGCTCCGTCACGTCGGAACAACTGTAAGGATCGTATTGGAATTTGGAAAACAGTTCTATTACAGTCTGGAATAGCACTTGGCTATTGGCGGAATTAACGACAAAGTCGTACAAGCCAGAAACCAAGCACTTGGCTACTTTTCGCAGGAAATTTTCAAGAACGGAAACCCTACGTGTGTTGCTATTTAAGTAATAAATTAGAGCGCAATATATCCTGTGTTATATTTTCAAAATGTGTTCAAATCGTGAAAGTTTAAAGTTATAAGTATATTTATAATGTATATGTTTACGGCTCACGTAAACCTAAAGTAAATAAAGGAATGTCTGTGATAATGTCAAGGGCGCCATTGGCAAACACGTACGTATCAATTCTATTTCGAAAACCGATGACCGGCATGGGCGGAGCCACCGTGTCATCGTGACATTGGAAACAAGTTAGAGACTTATCTCTTACTCATCAAATACCAAATTCACATGAGCTTTGAATTTTAAATAATCCTAACATAACAAGGCTCACAATAAATTTGCCATGGAAACGTACTTTAAACAACTAATGAACATAAAAAACATGATAAGCTCAATGTCGTGTACAAATATTTGGAGAGTTTGTTGTTGACTATTGAACGGTGTCAGTGTCACGATTTTCCGAAATCATGAATGATTTCACGCTTGCAAATAAAAATAGGCGTGAAATGAAACATTTGGATGAGGTTTCAGAAATGAAATACTTCACAACAACAACATCTGTCAGATTCTCACTAACAGGATACCATGCAAATAGCTTATTAGATGAAATATATCTAATAACTAATAATAATGCACTACTGAACGCCGTATTCAAAACATGTCAAAGCCCAATGCGATACCAAGACATACCAAAGGCGTAGACGTTTTCGAGTTTTTTAACGTATAAAAAACTGCAGAAGTCAAAACTTCTTTTGACAAAAGTTTGGAACGCGCAGATAAATAGAAGCACTACATTATCAAACGTCTTCAACATAAACACATTTTAATAGACATTTTATTACAAATAGACATTTTATTACAAAACTTTCGATCATTTCAGTACACAGAGTTCAATCTTTGACTGAGATTTCATTCATAAACATCGGCCTTTGCAATATTTTCAGCAACATATTTAGGAGGTACACTTTCTTATCGTACCTACACTTTTTTCGTCTACCTCCCACACGTTCTGAGCGTTTAACGCGCGTTATGGAACTTCATTCCAAGGTATATCCTTATTCTTACGCTTAGTCCAAATCAATAGATTTTTCTGCCATTTTTTCCGAATCGGCGTAAACTTAGAGAAGCAGCGATAATTGGCCCTTAGAGAGTATTCCAGCCTAAACGACACCGCTAAAGAAGTCGGAACCCGTCATTCGAGCTAAATAAGTGCTTCTAGGAAGTTTCCAACTTATTCCGAATATAGCCTTCGGGTTATTGTCACTTTAATTTCTATTATAATATCGGATCTATAAATTCGGCACGGACATGGTTTAATAAGCTTTAAAGTAACAAAAGTTGGCTTCATAAATATTCAAGCTGGGTCGGTGTCGGTGGAGGAAATCCGATAGACGCGAATAAATTGAGCAGACCGGGTTATATTGGCAGGTCTAAGGATGCGAAATGGGCGGCCTCTGGCGCAGTCACCATGTGATACATAAACCAGAATTACAAACAAATCATAAGTATTTTATTGTTGCCCTAGGTGCCCCGGTGAACTACGTAGAACTAGTTTATTTATTTTCTTTTTTCGACAATCAACTGATACTTTACACTTTTTTATTTCTGAGATACAACTGGTTTGTATTTCAACAAAACCGACTAAAAGAGATTGGATCTCATTATAAAGATATAAACAGACAAAAATGACAAGATACATAAAAAAATGTGTAGCTAGGAACAGTTTGTATTGGAAGATTCAATTGTCGTTTTTGATAATTTATTTTACTTATTCTTTCGGACAAACGCCATTTTCTACACATTTCTAGATAAAATACTCCCAAATTAATCTTACACTTTTTGACAATCTTACTTTGCTAATACAAATCACACTAAAACGGATCAACTTAGTACTGTGAGCCGGAAAACACGTTAATTTATATAACTTAATATGTTTTCGTCGCTTGATACTAGATAGCTTCAGATAGATGTGTTGGCTGGCTAGCCTAGCAGAGGTAGATCGCGGTTCTATGTAAACACCATCTACTCTTCAAACTCATCATATTTAATAGTAGGACTCCTTGCAAAACCCGCCTGAGGAAGTACCACATCTTTTCGAGTTATTCTACCGTTAGAATTTATTAGTGTTACTGTGTTCCAGTATGAAGGGGCAATGTTTCCAGATGAATTACAGAGCAACGAGACTAATCATCTTTATATCTCTGAGTGACAAGAACTGTACAGTACCTACTAGGTATTAATTTGGACTCTTTTGGTTCAAAGAGTTGCCTGACACAGTGCTGTTATTCGCGTGTTTTGCTTACCTAGTCACTCTGTATTATAAAAAAAACACATTTTAATTTTTACTTCTTACTCTCTCAATTTTTTTGTTATTCTGTGAAATGTAGAAACTGTTGGTCGTCCTCGCTTTCAAGACAGGTTACGATTCAGGTGACTCCATTGGGAGCATTTTGTATTCACAAACTGTACTAATTTTGGCTTTTGAGCCAAATTTTCAATTTTTTTTTTGATTTTAAATTTGAGCTTTTGGCAACGTGTTACATGTATCCTATAAAGAGATAGTAAACCTGTACTCACCTAAAATCAGATCGATGTCGGGATATGTGACACTCTCACAGTCGTGTATTGTCTACACGACAGAAATTTGTTAATGTCTGTCAAGTACAACTGGAGATCTATCGACTATCCTTTCTGTATTTCCCTACTTGGTCAGTGCTTATTGGTTGATTATTCTCTTTACTTACTCGTAGCATGTTTTGATTATTGAGGATGTCTTGGAACAGGTCAAATATTGAATAAATATTGGTGGACACTTCACACATAACACTTCACTTCAACACCATCTGACCCCAAACTAAGCAAAGCTTCAAAGCTTGTACTATGGAAGCCAGATAGCTGATACTTGTATATTTTTAAATACATACATAATTTACATAGAAAACACCCAGGCACAAAAATATTTACACTGGGTGGGGATCGAACCCACGGCCCTCGACTTCGCAAGGAGACTTACTACCAACCTAGCTACCTGGTCAGCCAATTTGTAGCTAATTTTTGGGTATCTCTACGTACCTATAAATGATTTTAAGTACATATAAGTTTGTTAAGGGTTGAAAAGGAGGATGAAGAAAGTTTATGTAGAAGTGTTAAGCTTGAAGCTACAAGCTTGAAATAAGTTTTCTTTAGATATAAGCACATGATCTTTCAAAGTTCGTAAAAAATGAAAAAAGTAAGAAGTATTTTGTAATGAAATCACTACTAATAGTTTAGGTAAACCGCGGGGACTCCGCGGGCACTGCTAGTTGCTAATAAAGGTCACGAGGACACGATTCGAGGTGAACCACTACTTGGCGATAATTCCTCATAATTAACAACGTTTTATGGTAAACCCATGTAAAGTAAACACGTGGGCGAGCGCCAGACAAATCTAACGGACAGCCGACATCAATTTAGACCTTAATCAATCTGCGTCAACAAAAACATAATTTATTTATATGTCCACGCGTCGCCGACGCGAACCAATTCATTAAATATGTGACATGTGAACCATGAAGACCTGCCAAATACATGAAATAGGGGAAAAAATCAATAGATACTTGTACTTGAGTACACTATTTGTAAATATCTATTGAGCTGGTGACAATTTCACTAGACTATGTCGTAGTAAAGTAGAAAATTTTATGATTTTGTCAGATACACGTATACACACACATAAGTATGTGGGTATTATGAATACCCAAAGACTTATGTGAGTGTGTGAATACCGTATTCATCTGTTCTCACAACTTTAACATTATTAACCCTAGATAGCTAACGTTCCTGAACTTCTATGATAAGCTAACCATTCGACTTTTTGACGACCATTTTTTAAACGTGTTTTTTATTACAATTGTATATTATTTTAATCAGATTTACTATATTCCCGGGCAATTTGGGATATACATTAAAGATAATTATTACATAAATGAATATTTATTAAGCTTTTAGGTACTAAATCACAAATCTTAATGGGCACTAGTTTCTTTGAGGTCAATGAGGCACTAAATCTTACAATGACTAAATTAGGACCATTTTTTTTAAAAACGTTTTCTATTTCTTTTGATATTATAAAACTAACAGCTTAAAATTAACCGTAAGTATAAAATGACTTAGATTTTTTCGACAGAAGTTGGACAAAAGTCGACTGTATCTTCACCACAAATGAAAACTCTGGCATTATTACAGTGATTTTTCGATGTCAAAATGACGAGTATGCAGTAGATTTCTCAAAAATAAAAGTACTTACCGGCTAAACGCGACCACCACGCGACGTAGTCTAGCCGTCGCTAAGTTGGCTCGAATCAGCGAATGTGTAGGTAAAACCATTAGAAAGGAATAGGGAGATATTTATTAGATGCTCGTCATTTTGACGAACGTTAGCTATCTAGGGTTAATTACAATTCGGCAAACGAGACATCGGTGGTAAAATTTTAATCGTCCGAATGGTAGGTTAGATCCCCGATATCCGTGGTTAGATCTATTTCTAGCTATTCTTTCTATTCTATATCTATATATATCTAGCTTTTTTTTTAAATAAAAGTAAACAAATAATCATTTCTGAAAGACCCGTTAAAATTGCTAGCTATTTTCTAGACTAGCCGTAACAAACAGAGATACAGATAACGTGTCTTAAAGAAATATAATCTAATTTCAAGCCGATTCAACGGGAGGCCGGGAAATTACCGGAAGACGAGCGCAGTGCAGAGCAAGGCTGTGGATTTAACTCTACGTGTTCATACTGCTCAAATACCTGCGAGGGGCTGCGTTCTGCAAAGAGTCGTATCACTACAAAATAATATAAGGTTTTGTTTTTTCTAAAAAAAAATGTCTGAGAGGCGTAGAAAAATCAATTTCAATTTAATTTGTATAAATCACAAGAATTTTTAGATGAAAAATAAATTCCATCAAACATTTTTAGAAAAATAACAATTTAATTATTCGAAAAACTAACAAAAAATACTTATCATAATGACAAAATAACATTTTCTTTCGAGCGTGCAAGCGACTATTTAATAATAGGGTTCTGAAATGACGAGTGACGGCGACGTTGCGCGTTGCCTGAGAAATTGTATTTCTTGCAATATTTAATTAAGGATTATACGAGAAACGCTAGCAACCCTTGCAACAACTTATATTTGGAGTTTTGAAACAATGAAAATAGTTAAATAATTTTCTGATAAAGAATTTTTGAAGAGAAAACTTCATTTGACACACAGGTTTTTTCGTAGGCTGTGAATTAGCCTGATCGTCACTCTCGGTAGTGAAAGGCTCGTTTGGGTGATCTCGGGACCGCCGAGTGATCCTAAAAGGCCTCCATTTCCAACTTGGGAAATATTTAGTAACCTGCATCTGATTTCATGGTTTTGTTACCATTTCATTTTATCAGAGACTAGCCGCTTCCGCCGCCGCCCTGGTTTCGCCCGTATTTCATAAATAATGTACAGCCTATAGCACTCAGGGCTCAGGGCTCACGTATGTATCCAACAGTGAAAGAACTTTTGAAATCGGTCCAGTAGTTCCAGAGATCGGCTTGTTCTAACAAAAAACCTCTACAGTCTTATAATATTAGTAAGGATTTTGTTCATATAAGTAAATTTACATCGAATGATTTCACGAATAGGAGTTTCAAGTTAAAATAACAGCAAGATAGTCAGACGTACTCTGAATACGGTGGCCGCTGGGAACTAGGCTACGATTTTACACAACGAAACGAAATATTTGCTATTCGATCTGCGTTTTCAAGACCGCAGCATTGCGAAACGTCTCGTGGCGTCTAGATACCACATCACGACTCTGGCAGCTCACGTGTAGCGCCACATACGTATTTATAGCTACAGCATCTTGGAACTTCGATAGACACTTGGAACTTGTATGAAACAAAACAATAAACATCTTTCGTGCCAGAGTAATCAAAATTTTTAACGAAACTTTTTAGTAACACGAAACGATTAATTGTCTAGATTACAAATACAAATAACAATTTTAATGAGGTTTTTTTGCGGAGTTCACCAGGGGAAGTATCCATACCGTTTCCAGTTGTTATATCGCTAGGCAGTAATATGCAAACATGTATTAAACTCATATTATTGGATTAACTACATGCTATACAATAACTAGTCTGGTTTTGGCAAACTTATTTACCAACAGGTGCAAGTCTTGCTCATCTATTTACTTCTCTATATCTCACATCTCTTTATCTTATGAAATAAGAGAGAAGATTATGGTGCCTATGGTAATTTATGGTGCTACTAACAATGTATCCAAAAAAAACTATAACAAATCGCAGGCAGACACTGGTTACTATTTTTATTTCAGCCTGTACATTGTCTCCATAAACAGAGCAAAAGCCTCTCTACCTTCCGTACCGCCACTTTTAAAGAAGATTAGCAAACTGTCGCTCTAATATCCGGGACTAAATACTATCTAGGCCGGGAAAAAAATTATAAAGACAATAGTAGAAAATAAAATGAATTGTTGAACAATTGCCTAACCCATGTCACTGTATCATAGTGAATTTTCTAAGTCAAGTTAGACATTAACAAATAAAAATGTAGTTCCATTTCTATACTCTATTCCTAGGCTGTAATGTTGCATATCAAATGAACGCAATTGAAGAACAGCAGTGCGTGGTAACAACCGCAGTGTGAATGTTAAGGTGCGTAATAGTTACGCCTCGGTAACCGTACTCACTTTAACCTTGTGCCGACTTTTTCCCTTACATCATTATTAAAACGCATTGTCTCGATACTTATTGCTACTGGAGGCAACGTATGAATGCTAGCGTCTAAATTAACGTAAATGTTACAAAAGTATATAAAAAACTTAATAGGGTTGCTAGTCTTAATTATTGACGATAAAAACACAACAAAGCGTTTTTAGAATGACAGATTTTAGTGAAAGGCGAAAAGTTCACCCTGCGAGGATCCAGGGCCTGCTCTCGCAAGGAGAGAGACATGGTCATAATCCACCACACTGGCCCAGTGCGGGTTAGTGAACGAAGCATGACCTCAAAAGATTCTTGGAACAAGTAAAGCCCATTTAGGAAGCGCACTCCACGGTTGTTGTTTATGCAGAAGGAAAAGGGTCGAACATAAACAAGCCCCATTTTAACTAGTGACAGGCTTTCAGCCAGCATTCTCGTCCTGACTTTTACAGTATCTATACTAATATTATAAAGCTGAAGGTTTTGAACGCGCTAATCTCAGGAACTACTGGACCGAATTTAAATGTACATGATCTCTGAGTGCTTTATCTATAAATGTACCACGAGCGAAGCCGGGGCAGACCGTTAGTCGTCAGATAAAAATCAGGACGTTTTTTTTCTTTTTGTTAACACATGAAAAATTTCAATAGGTACCATTAGTATTATTGTGTTGATTCAGATAAATCGAAAGAAAATAAATTTCTATACAAAGTAGGTTAAATATTAATCATTTAGTTTTTCAACCTCTGAGTAAAGAATTGAAAAGGCGTGGGTTAACTGCGGATCATTAGCTTTACAGTTAAACAATCTACAAAAACTAGACAAAGCCGGCATAGAAATAACATTACGCCAACGTTCATTTAAATTTGCTCAGTGTTGGGGCGAGCTGGTTAAACTACATGTGTAAGCCTACGTGACAACTAAGTAGCTAGTAGACTTTTAATAATGATACGACTGATTTTATAACTGTAAAAGTTCTAATAGCTGCGTGACAATTTGCTGTTATGGGCATGCTATGCAGGCAGACATGCTACTAATAAATACATGTCTAATTGATCTCAATTTTTGACAGTTTTTGATAAGGTCGAAAATACGCCAAATTAATTGAATACATCAGTCAAACTTTATACAGCTGTGATCATTTATATGTGATTTTGAAGGACCTAGCAACAAGGCAGCGAACGAAACGCCCAGCATGAGTGTAGCGGGTAGGTATGTATTCGGTGCCTTCCTTGTTACCGTGTTCAAAGGTCGGCGACATGCCTACAACTTTTGTTATTTAAATAGTACAGACGAGCGAGCATTGAAAAGCATGGAGCTCGCTGGAGCACCATCCTTTTATGGATGTTTGAATTATACGTAGGCGGAAGTGGGTTAACGATCTCTGAATCACAAAGAGTGATGGGACGATGCACTCAAAATATTCCACAGATAATTTCGTCGGATACGTGATTTTTTGCCCGTCCGCTTTGATCTTCGATTCGTGACTCAACTATTATTAAGAATTGCGAAATCTTGAGCAATGAAGAAGATAACAACCTTCGATTAAATTACTCAATAAAATAATGCTCAAACGAAATAATTGACGCAAATCATGTAACGTCAAAATAACTAATTTTAAACACTCGGAATGGGCTTTTAAAGACCGAATTAGAATACCAGAATTCGTGTTGGAGCGAGCGCAAACCGCAAGCAGACGTTATTCTATCCTTTTCGGGTACTTTTGACTTCCAATTCCGTAATTTAGGGAGGTTGTAGGTTTTTCGAGTGGATTTAAACAGGGTTGAGCTCGCGGTGTAATTGAAAGCTGTTTCGTTAAACAATTAAGTTGTCAGCGATGAGGAAACCTTCCCGACGGGTTAAGGCGTCTCAGTACTACTGTTTCCCCATTTTTAGGGTAAAGTAACCTTTGTACTAAAACTGCATGAATTGTATAGAAATCGAACGTGGCTAAAATTCTCGAAGAACAGTTACACTCAAGCAAATGTGCAACAAGTCACACAATGTATGTTTCTAAGCGACCAGACAGAAAAAACATGAAATTAAAATGTGTTCCAATTCAATTCAATTCATTTATTCTGACCATAGGATACAATTATCACTTGGTAGCGTCGTATAGTCCACAATTTCTTTTTTCTTTTCATGATTACAATTTGAAATATAAATAATTATTATACATTACATAAAATTCATAACAATAATAACCATTTAAGCGGCTGTAAAGGTGCCTTAGTATTTTAGTAGTATTTCAGCTGTAAAGGGGCTTCGTCAGGCAATGTCTTAAATTAAATTAGGTTAATTGGAACTGTAGCCCATTGCAAGAGCTTTCAAATTTATTAGCAATTTAATGTGCCAAAATAAGAAGAATATTATAATACTGAATTTTCCTTTCCGCCACATTAGGTATCCCTGAAAATTTCCTTAGGATTCGGGGACTTTTATGGAGGGTAAAACTGAATAGGTAAGTGGCAACACTGGGCCGAGAAGGCTGCACCGCAACAATCCGGGAACCCGCTAGTAATTGCTTTTGTTAAACATTTTCGTTTCAGGTTTGGAATACGCGACGGACGTCATTCGCGATTTACCTGTTTTTGGGTTTCGAACCGAAAATTACATTGTTACATTTACAGCTCGGAAATGTTTATCTGTAGCCAATAAGACTTGATCCCTAAGCACGTTGTGATTCTGTTTTTTTATCAGATACTATTTGATGAATGTATTTCTGATCTGCGTGATCCTTGCTCTTCTGCCGGACTGCTCATAGTTCGAAAAAAAACATAGTTTTTTTTTTAGTTTCCAATGACTGAAGAGGTTTGACACGACTTTCGTAGTAAAAACGTTTGAACGGTAGAACGCGGTACATACTTGAAGAATGATGGATATAAATGAAGAGTTTTCAAATCAATTAAAATCGCGTTCCAAGTTAGACCACATTGTCATTTGACATCAGGCGCGTTTACGGTTAAACGCATACGTAAAAAATATGAGTAGGTATCACTTTGCATCGCAACCAGGCTATAGGAACAACTATAGATGTTTATAGTTAAAATTATTTTATTTTATACTTACTAATTGCCACGTAATTGTTAATTCAGTATTACCTACTCGGTGTAAAACTCACACTAATAACTAATTACACATTCAAGGTTTTGTTCAACATAAATTTAAGTAACAATAGCATTTTAAATGTGAGCGATAATTTGTGAGAAGTATTATAACGTTTAATAGTAATATCAAGTTATTTACTGCGACCATTGGCACAGGAACGCAGCGCGTAGGTCTACCAACTTATTTGTAGAGTTGACGAAATAAGACAATCATGTGTGAAATCGGTGTGGCGGCTTTGGAAATATGTATCATAAAATAAACTAAAATTAACTTACTGTCATAAACAAGCTTTGCTTAGTTTGGGGTCAGATGGTGCTATGTGTGAATTGTCCACCAATATTTACTTAAGTATTTATTTGCCTAGATGACTTAGCGGTGAATTCTTATGAATTTGTGTCTGAATTAAAATTTTACATCGAAGTCGCTTTTTTGTTTTTTCGAAAAAATAAATTATTTTTATAATTACAACAACAGCACGCTCACTGTACCGAAAAGATACGTTGTATGTGCTCTACGTTCGATGGTGAACAATTTCCCACAGTTGTTTTTCTGACCCGGGGAACTATGTAGAGCTGTGAGAACATTGTGTGTAAACAAGAGCAAGGTAATAACCGGTTATGCAACGCTGAGATCGCGAACTTACCGAGGAACGGCTGCTTTACACAGCCACTCTACTGCCAAGTCACTGTGTAACCCATTTTCCCCACTTCTGAGCAAATCAACACAAATAAATTCTCTAAACAGTAGATATTTTGATGCTTTTCGATAAGGTCTGATTTGCAGCAAAATTATCTTTAAAAATCCTACTAATATTGCAAATGTGAATTTTTTGATGTTTGACGCGATTGAGCCGCGTCGACACGTCTGAACCAATCGTCTTGAAATTCGGAACATAGATTAGTCTGGTATAGGACATAGGCTACCTACTTTTCATCATGAGAAAATAATGGGAAAGGGAACTACGCGGCTAAACCCGCGAGGCGCTGCTAGTATGCTAAGGAATAAAGCACAGATAAGAACAGTTTGACTAAAGTTTGGGAGTTTTTAAGCGTGTTCTTTTCCACGTATCTCTGTACCTAACGGTTGAGCCATTTTTTATCCCGCTTAAATTAGTGGTTGTTAAGACACAGGTCATAACAAGTCACAAATAAATGAATAAAAACACGTTTAGATGTGTTCTGAATTGTAAGTCACGATTCGGTAAATGTAACGTGATACAATAATAAATAATTGAAGGAACAAAATTGAAGAATATATGGGTTTTGAGGGCTTTGGCATCCTCCGATCTCTACTGCCTTTGACCGAACTATGGCTTTACGTAGAAGACAACCTAATTGGATTGAGAGTGTCATGTAAGCAGCCCATATCCACACGTGGACTAAAATAAAATAAATCGAACTTATGCTTCAAAAATGTTGTTTTATACTAACAAAGTTGTAGCTAACTAGTATAACTATTAAAGATTACCCACCCAGCTAATTCGTATTTATATGGGCAGACCTACGTTTAAGAAGTTACTCGTACCAACATTGGTATGCGGTTGGATCAGTTTTGATCGCTTTTTAGACGTGATTAGGTAGTGCATTAACTTATCAATACTTAATTTCATAGTAAATATGTTTTCCTCAAACACTTTGTTAATTTGAACCTTAACTACATTAAATACGGAAATGAGTTTGATGTTAAACTTGTAGTTTATTTAGGAAAGCATAACCTCGGGCGAGGGCGAGCTTGGCCTTTATTCCCATTGACCAATAATAATTGAAACGTGTTTTCCCATAACGTTTCGTTCGTAGTCACATAGCGATTCTACGCAATCCAAGTAAAAGTTGTTTATTTGTAAATAAAAAAATTAAACGACAAACACAAATTTGTACAAAAGCAAACAATATGCCAATGTAAGAAATAAACATTCTTTTGTTTTTGTGCGTGCTTCTCTGAAACGACTGGGTTTTTTTTTTTTTTTTTATGTATAAATATTGTTTTCAATAAACGATTTCTGTGTATTTGGTTGTTATGTGGTCGTAAATGATTTTGCAACCTCTTTTCTCCATTCTCCACTTGTTAATAATGCGATTTTAGATTCATTGTAGGAACAATATCCAAATAATTTAACCCTCGCGTCGTACATAGACGTGATGTTATTTTGTACATGAAGTATCGCTTCACTTTGTTTCATTCGGATCATATTTTATGCCGATACAAGGTTTGTACGGTCAGCCAGGAGATACCTATTTAGAAAATGATATTGGTTATTTTATAGACAATACTTCTTCAAATCCATTATTCCGCAACGCCGTCCAAAAATAATGTGACAAGGAGAAATGATCGAGATTTCCAAGCCCCTATCTTCACCTGCACTCAGTTGGACAGCTTTCAAGTGACGGCATAGTGCTGAATCTTATTATTTTATACCCTTCTATCATCCTACATAGGTCTCCTGGTGGATCATTTGACCCATAAATTTTATTTACTCTGTGTTTAAAGATATCTCAAATTGAAGCTGTCTCTTTCGGAATGTATGTCTCTCCCCTCGCGTTAGACCAAATTATGTAGGTAATTGTTTGTGTTTGAATACCAATTATAAATTATTATATTATAGTATTTGTATTGTGTCCGAAATGTCCACCAATATTTATTTAAATTATTTATTTATTGGTTACCGGGGATCATGGCCCAGATAGCATTCCCAAAACATTGTATTACATCAGTTACTTAAATGTTAATGTAAGTTATGCTTAAAGTCAACAATAGCCACACAGCTGGTAACACATCGGTTTTATGTTCTCGTCAAATGGATAACAATTAATGATACAGTTTATTGTAACAGCGGTGTTCTCCGAGATTTCGTCCCTTGAACGAAACTCTAAGAAGTGCCGTGTAACGCCTTATTCTCCTATTATAGCTGAACAAGAGGTCTAAAAGGAACGATCTAAGGTAAAAAAAACATTTACAAAAAAAAGGAAAATGAACCAATGAAGAGTCAACTTTATCACAATCGTCATATAGTCCATACTTAATTGGCTCCGTTTTAAAAAGCTCTTTCTCACGGATTACAATATTTTTCCTTTTGGGTGTGACGTCACAAACGTAGAAAATGTCTATTCATGAAGTAAATGTTTATTTTTTTACCTTTTATACACTAGATCGCCATCTCGATCGTTATGTTAAGCGACGATGCGGTCCACGATGGAGCGTGTTTACCTAGAAGAAACCAATTCACTTTCGATTTGAAGACACAAAGATTGTAACCATCGGGGAAGACCCACTGTGGCAACGTATTCCACAGCCTAGACGTTTTTATCACACAAGTAGAGTCAAATCTCAATTTGTATTTTGTATTTGTATTTTGTTTTTTTAACTTTTATAGGTTTGCACTTGATTGCCATCTCGCCTGGTTTTTGGCTTGCCTAACCTAGGAGTGACTAGTGTGACAATAAAAGAATAGCTAATAAAGTTTGATAATTTAGGCTGCTGATACGATACGACACGCAAACTAATTCCTCCGTATACATTTACATATATCTGTTTTCACAGATGAGTGATATTTTTTGATGGAAAAAATGATAAACACGCAGATGGTAAGCATTTTAAACAGGTTTTAATATCGCTTATGGACAGCAAAAAAAAATTCTCAATGGAACAAATACGAGAATAAAAACAATTGATAGCAGAGGCTATCAATCAAAATAAGATATGTAAACGTATCATCTTGTTAGATTTGATATATTTTTTTTGTTTAACTTTTATAGGTTTACACTTGACCGCCATCTCGCCTGATGTTAAACGACAATGCGGCCTACGATGGAGCGTGTTTACCTAGAAAAACCCGATTCACTCTCGATTTGAAGACACAAAGATTGTAATCATAATATACATACATCAATGTCAATGATTGTCAAAATTTATCACACATATTAGATGTCATAGGTATTGGAATCTGCAGTTAGATACGGGGAAGATTTTTTCATTTTGAAATTGGTCCTTTGGTTTTTTTTTTTTGTAAATATAATCTCCCTCAGTACCTGCTTATTATCTGAACTTCTTGAGACCCATGTATAACTGATTCAAAGTCATTATATTTTATTTACTGCCCCGTAACAGCGCCACGGCCAATATCACCGCAAATGATTGCGTCTGACCAACTAATGACTGCTTTCGCCCGACAGCACAACTGCAAAACACTGTTATTTTACTGTATTTAATTCGTTTACATCGGAATTGCAGTCTAGCCCGAGCTATAGAATTATAATAACCACTTACGTCAGAGGTTGAAGCCTAGATAGCTTAATTACTGTACTGTCCGACTGATTCACGTACCTGCAAAGAAATAAAAGAGTTATTTAAATATTAGAAAAAAAAACATTAGCAGACCACTTTGTTATTTATCTTATTTCTTTATCGTGTGTAGCATGCACCAATGCTCTACAATTATTATCATTAATTCTACTACACTAAGATATTAGCTTAGTCGTGTATTTTTATAGGTTTACGCTAGACCGCCATATCACCTGTGATGTTAATAGATGGAATGATACGGTCTACGATGGGGCGTGTTTCCCTAGAAGAAACCGATTTGAAGACTCCAATCATATTGTGTGTTCAAATAGGTATGGCACAAAGTAAAGACACGATTATAATTTAATTTCAATTTAAATTTAAGTTCGATTGATCTATATTATCTGTGGACCTTTTTATTGGTATATCGATAACTTAGATGTGTTTCGTAGTTCGTAAGGTATGTATGTAGAATAGTGTAGTTTTCTTATTGTAATTAAGTTTTGTTGATAAAGGCTCTGCCCGTTAAAATAGTACATTTTTTTTACTTGAGAGATAACTCAGTGGACACATACAAATTGAACAGTCTCGATGTAGGGCTGATCCAAAGCATCTTAGCTGTGCCTATGTCGGACGTTGCTAGAATGCTTTATGGGTCGGCCCGTAAGTTGTTTAAAGATAGAATTACTAGTATCTAATTACTCGTTGCTGTTATGTAATTTGTGCGTTAAATACGGGACTGACATAGTCAAATGTGACTCAAAGTCCCCAATTAAAATGAGATAATAAAAAAAAAAAAAATTTAACTTAGACTTAAAACGTAACTAGAAGGATATGTACATCCTAACAATAATACAGAAAATCTTTTCTGCCTTTACCTATTTGCTGAAAAATTACAAAAAATTTTGTGTCCAAATTTCTTCCGTGCAAAGAGGATATATATACCTACTTTATCTAAGTATTAGAATAAGCTTCCGTGAGATGTCATATGTCATATCACAAGGTGACGTTTTCCTTAACTCAATGGTCAAGTAACTCAATGTTTCTATTTATAATAAGTATGTGTTTAAAACTATATAAGTATTATATCAGCTATCTGGCTGCCATCACACAAGCTTTGCTTAGTTTGGGGTCAGATGGTGTTGTGTGTGAATTGTCCACCAATATTTATTTATTTAAGTTCAGTGGGGATCAAACATGTAAGCAACGTCGTGCCGTTGGGCGCGAGTTCCAATCGCACGTACAACTCTTTGAGGATTTACAATAGTTGGTCAGAGTTAGAACTAAGCCATCAGCTCTTCATTACCATATATAAATACAAAGTACCTGGTTGACCAAGCTTTGCTCGTTTTTTTTAAATGATATTTAGGCAGGTATTTAGAAGAATATTATGTTCATATGTACTTGTACGAATTACGTAGTAATGACTTACTTAGACCTGCTTAGATACGAATTAAATGCGTTTATAAAAGGCTCTAAGTATAAGATTTTCTCAGAGAAAAAAGAACAAAAAGAAAAGTCCCGAGTGTAAACATCAGGATTCGAACCGGGGCCTGTTGACTCCGAGGGCGAGCATATTCCGTCTGAGGCATTTAGACTTAAAGAACAGTGGCGAAATAAGTTATCGCATTCTAATGACATTATAGGAGTTTTTCATTGTATAAAAACGCGCATAAAATGATGTTTTTAAAAAATAAAACCTAGCTAGATCGATTTATCGTCCCCGAAACCCCCTGTATACGTAATTTCATGAAAATCGTTCGAGCCGTTTCCGAGATACCTACAATACCTACAAGATTTACTCGTTTAAAGGTGATAAGATTAATAAAGAGCATACTGAAGGTCTAGTAAAGATACTCACGACACCAGTGCGTTCCATTATACTCATCAGTACTTCAAGCATGGACCAATACTGAATGCCAAAAATACCAGCTATTTCAAATTATTTATTTGTAACCACAGATTACAGAAATTCTGTAATCTGTGTTTGTAACAATTTATCACTAAAAATAAACAATTATTTAGTCATTTATTTGCAAGCAAAATAGATATAATTATAAATGAATTTAGAGTGATCACAAAAAAAACATTGTTTCTTTACTTTACACACAGGATATGCTTGCAAAATAGCGGAATATTACTTAGTGAAGTTAATCGAAGTTATCCTTGAATGGAGTAAAATCGATTTTTTAACAAATAAGTAGGTTCATAAACACATTTGCACGAAAATATTACAATAATTTATTTTAATTAAATTCTGTACTATTATACTCGCAATTGCAAATGCATACATATTGTAAGTAGGTACCTATATAAGTATTTACAATCATATAAATTTAATATTGTGTGAGCCATCAAAATCCGATAGTACCATAGACAAGGCTTTGGTTTAGAAAAACGACGGAAATGTGTCTACTATTTAGTAAATTATTATCTAATGACAAACCCTGAAGTTAAAAGAACATTCTGAAGTCATGTACCTTTTAATTTACCAGTCCTTACTTAGTTACATAAAATGTTCTGTAAACGTTTATTCTTGTCACTGGTTTATTACGTAGGCTAAGGAATATGACGTAAGCGCATTCCCGGAAGCATTATCTATTCTATGCCGGAAGGTAATAAGGCAAGAATCCGGGCAAGTTATTGGATGAAGCGCTTCTACGACTTCCCGAGACTCGGCATTCTGATATGAACAGACCAAATTAGTTTCTCATTTTTATAATGAGATTATTTCGGACGTTTGTAATTGGCTTCGTAAAAGTTTTTCTGAACAGCCTTCAGACTTTGAAGGCCGGACTTTGGAAAGTCACGGAACTAATTAAATCATTGGCGGCGCTATCTTAAGCCTCTGACGTAAGAAGCAAAGAAGCATTAAATAAGCTTAACCAACCACTTTATGCTTCCAGATCTGGGAGTCGGAGCCTTCACTCGCATAGTCAACCACTATGGCCATGTGCTAGTTGGAGGATAGCGCATCATCTCCAAAGATCTTCCTTGGGACATGCCGATTTCTCCACGAAGCTTTACTTTCCCGTTGAAGCCGACGAACTTATATTCTACATTTGCACTAGGCAGTGTTAATAGGTGCAGACGAGGTTGAAAATTGGAATCTACCACCTCACGATTGTGTAATCTTACGTTTTAGTGGCTGGAATGTGCAATTTCAAAAAGCCCATCATAGATTCACTGCTAACATTAAGAGTATTAGTAATAATGTACAGTATAGATGGTCTGAGATCTGAGACACGGCGTTTTCAAACTATTTTCGCAATAAAGACATATCCATATCCCCGCATTTCCGTGGTCTGAGATCAACTACCAAAGTAAGTCATTAAAAGCATAACAAGAACAAAATGAAAAATTTTGATTAACCCCCGACTACCGCAGTTTTGTTATCTGTACAACATTCTAATAGTCAAGCCCTTTCATTTGATACCCATATTGTGGTAGTAGTGAAAAAAATAATATAATTCGCCATTTTGTGGTGGCGGCCATCTTGGATTTGAAATTTGTCATAGTGCAAAGTATTCTACTAGTCAAGCCCTTTCATTTGTAGGTAGGTTGTGAAGAAATAGTTTGTCCGCCATTTTGTGGAGGCGGCCATCTTGAATTGATATTAACCAAACATAGCTAAGAACATCCGCACGGATATTAACCTTCAAATAAAAAAAACCGCATCGAAATCGGCCCATCCGTTTGAGCTCTAGGGTGCCACAGACAGACACACACACAGACAGACAGACAGACAGACAGACAGACAGACAGACAGACAGACAGACAGAAAGACAGACAGACAGACATCGATGTCAAACTTATAACACCCCTTTTTTTGGTCGGGGGTTAAAAATAATATTTTTACAATAAAGAGTGACCGGACAGAAGATCCTAAATCAGTGCGGTCTTCACCCACGGACATTTAAAATGATTTATCAATTTTCCCCGTAATTTCTCTGGAAACAATCCAGAACACCAGTTATGTTTGCACAATACTGCTTGGAAGTAAGCGGCAAAAGTACTTTCCCAGGAGGACAGCACAGAGTCCACAAAAAAGTCTTGTCTTCAAACTACATAATAAGTTAATTATGTACCTACAGGAAAAAATAGTACATTGTCACACGCGTAAAAGCTAGGGTTATTATGCAGCTGGTTCGATGAAGGTCATTTATAGATACTGATTGAACCACATATTATTACGTATACAAATGTACCTAAGGCCAGAGTATGCAAAGTATGTTAGCAAGTTTGCACACAAATGCTTGCACATAGTACTCACAGGTCGAGACATATCCGTGACAATGTAAGTAATTCTTGACTCGTAATTACTACTTAATTTGTATTCTTTGTCTTAGAGTCTTATTTATTTATAGAAATAGTTACTTATCCCCAGCACAGATGCGTTTTAGTGACGCAAATCGACCTGTGAAAGATACGAGTATACTCGGGGCATTTTAATAGATAACATTTGACAATTCATAAAAATTCGACAACGTAACCTTGTAACGGCGGGCATAAAATAATATATTTTTTCGTTTTGTTAGAACTGCATATTGTTTATTTTTTTTCTATTACGACTACATATTTGTTATATTAATGACTGATACTAGCAATTTTACGATTTGTTTTCACTTATAAACCATTCTAAATATAATAAACAATATCTGATCTAAAGAACTGTACGTCGCTACAATGTTGCGTCAGTTAACCTTTTTTGTTTTTAACCACTAAGGATGTTACTGTAAAATCGAAAGCTGATAAGTTGAATCGAATGCAAGGATTACTTGTGAAGAAATATCACCATAAATTAATGCCCACTTTGTGACTAGGTACAATAAAACATAAATATATTTATTATTATTTTATTAACTACTAGCTTTTACCCGCGTCTTCTTCCGCGTAAAATAAGTAAGTATTAAGGTAACTGAGGGAGTACATATTTACTTGAACAGTAGTACACCCATACAAATTTACTTTTACTAATATTAAAACATTTTTGTACCTACAATTTCATAAAAATCAGTTCAGTGGTTTAGGCGTCAAAATTTAATTCACAGGTAGAGTTACTTTCACATGTATACTATAAAATAGTATGCATTTTAAGTGCCTAATTTAAAATTTTTACGATTTTCAACATTGACAAACTTCCACATAAATTTCATCCCCCATTTCAACTTCTATTTCATCCCCGTATGGTTTGAAATTACAAAATTGCTAGCACAACCCTTTATTTTCTCCACTTCAAGTGTTAGATATAATGTTCCATGGTTTTATCTTCAACAACGACGAATTTCCACACAAAACTTTCATCTCTGTTCAGTTAATGAATAATTAAGAAATCGAAATTACAAAATTGCTACGCGAAGCTTATTATATAGCGAAGCGATTGCTTCGCGTCAAGCGTTTAGATACGAAGTCATGGTTTTATCTTCAACAGTAACGAACTTTCATATAAACCTTCCATCCCCCATTTCAACCCCGTACAATTCTAAATTACGAAATTGCTAAAACAAACACATATTTGTTTCGCGTTAAATGTCTAGATACGAAGTTTCATGGTTTTGTGTTCAAAAATTACGAATTTCCATATAATTTTATCCCTCGTTTCAACCCTTTTCCGTAATAAAAAGTAACCTATGTCCTTTTTTGAAATTAAGTCTATCTGTGTACCAACTTTCATTAAAATCGGTTATGTCTCATGCTTATAACTTTGAAAATTTCGATTCATACAACCGTCCATCCCTTGTTTCACCTTCTTATGGGTTGTATTTCACAAAACCCCGTCTTAACGAGCACCTGCGTGCTAAAATACACCTCCATGCAAAATTTCTGAGTTTTCGTGAAGAGTGATCTATCTTTTTATACCAATATAGATAAAAATGCTAAAAATAACTGTGAGAATAGACAATATTATTGAACATAATTAATAATTTCTTTGAGTGCTCACACCAATGATGAAGATGACAATACTAACTGTTTTTCAGATACTGCTTAATAAATGCATTTTTTTTTTTTTGTTAAATTATGCACTTGTCATATATTGCTCCTTAAAATTACGAAAAAAATATTATTATGGGGCACAAGGGTTTGCCGGATGATTTTTAAAATTCACATATTGGTGTTTCAAGTCCGTATCGATTCATTTCACTTTAATCGAGGTTTTAACCAGGTCACCTCACTATGACGACATAACTGACAAACGTCAAATGTTACCTTTTAAAATGATCCGGCATAGTGTTGAATTAATTATTCCCTTTATTTTAATTCTACTTTACGTGTAGTCGATACAATATATCGGCTTCCTGCATAGATCTATGACGTTTCCAATAAATTCAACGACTTTTACGATTAGTGCACTTCTTCAGGTAATGTTATTACCTACCTTGATAACGACTTTTCTTCACACGATGGATCTTCAAAGTCATCAGCATTATTGTAGCATGTACCTACATGAAAGTTTACACTTCTATTTCAGCTAATATTAAAAAATACTAATCAAAATACACCTCTTTTTTATCTCTTTAAAAGCGGCGAGATCCCACCGGCGTTATTATTGACGTGACAACGTCTTATAAATTGGTTTGCCGGGTGATACTTCAAGAAACTGCGTTACGCTCCGCTCACGTTATGCGCTCACAACGAGAGCGAGTGAGAGGCACGCGTCCCTTCCACTCGGGCATGGTTAGCCCGCCTAAGAGCGAGAGAGACAGACATAAAAAGTGAAAGGCACGCGTCCCTTCCGTAAAATTATTTTACCACTCAAAGTCGTTGTCACGTAAAACTTTCGCCCGTATACCGACTTTACAGGCAACCAATTTTTTATTTAAACATCTTCTGATATATTATAAGTCTTAGATAGAGTGACAAAACCAGCGGGGCATGTGCCTGATGGTAAGCAAGACGCAACACAGTGCTGCTACTATTGGAACACGAAGAGTCCGAATCATTAGGTACCCAGCACTGCATTGCGCTCGTCACCCAGAGATATAATATGATTTATCTCTATGCCTTGTAATTTCTCTGGGAACATCACCTTTCGAACCGAAATACAGTTTGCACATTACTGCTTGGTGGTAGAATACCTGGCAAGGTATGGTATTTCCCGAGGCGGACTTTGCAAGTCTCGTACCACTACTAGAAGTAAAATGTAGTTAGTACCTAAAATATACGTTTTGTTATCTCTAGAGGTATATGCATATATTTTAACTGATTCTTAAAGAATTGTTTCGTTGCTAGCGGCCATCATTAATCTTACCCGTCTTTCCTTTCCCGAGCGGAAATCACACTCGTTTTGTTTCAATAACGTGTATGTTACCGCCATTAATATACATAAATTAATATTAAATTATGGCCTGTCTGTAGCCTGCCCTTGCTTGGTTTCTACCTACCTAGCCCTCAATCTGTTTATAATACACTGCACGTGCGAGAAAAGTGCCCTAACGACGCTTTTCTATTATTACTTTCACATCGTGGTATTACTTTACTATTTTTTTGTAAAATGAAGACCAGTTCTGGCATGTGATAGTAAGCAAAGAACAAACTGGATTATGTACCCTGAGTGGCTATTTTACAATGGATGAATAAGTGCTCTCCATGGTAGATCGCCTCGTCGGTTAACATCAGGCGAGATAGCAGTCAAGTGCAAATCTATTCATTATCGGTAAAAAGCAGCACATTGAAAACAACATAACACTATGCAGTATTCTGAACAAAAACAGTTGAAACTGCTGGGTACTGTGCTCCTACCGAAAAGTATAAATTAGTTTTTCTGTCATTGGTAGGTAGTTTCATTGGTAACTATAATTGACTGGTAAAAACAGAACATAGAAATGTCTGTACATCATTGCTTAGTGGTAGAAAGACTGATAGTCGTGATACTACCCTAGGCGGATTCTAGTAACGGAGTATCTACCACTACATCGATTTGATTGATATGTGCAGGATGTAAGTACGAATAATATAAGGTATACGAATAATGTCTTCCTTTAATATAATATGCTCGAAGTCTCTTGTATCCGGCTTCATATGACTCCTCGTCGATGACATCACCCGAAGCTTCGAGCGCTAAAAGCACTTTGTTTTCGAAGATGCTCAAAGCAATTTTATACCCGTTTGAACTTTAACATTTTTAGCAGAAATCCTTGGCAGATTAGTAAAGGTGAGCACGAGGTGAATGCATCAGACTTTGAGATGTGTCGTCTTCTCAACACAAACCTTTGCATTTTGCTTTGCACTGTTGCAAAATCAAGTCTATCTACAAGTCAAGTTGCAGAGAAATCTAAACCCAACAGTGAGAAGTAAATGGGTTAACACGTTAAACAAATGAGACTCAAAGACGTCCCGTCCCGCAGTTAGGTACGCTTTATTTCCAAGAAAAATATGTATATCCTCAGCATTTTATAGGGCTTAGTATCCCATTTTATCGCGGCGTAATTTCACTAAATATTCCAGCTACAATTACAGCTAACACACGGGCAAATATCCAATTAAAGTGTAATTTACTCCCATAATAAGATTCTGAGGCAGGCGGGCAAATTAAGTGGGACTCGTACATTCAGTGGTTACGTAAATTCAGTACCTACGCGAAAGGTAACACATGCTCAAGATCTTGATAAGCGAACGTGGCCAACAATTCACAGCGGTCGACATAGCGCGAGCTCGCCTAGATACCGATCAAAATTTAATTACTGCTTATGCCGACAACGCACGAAGTATAGTAGATACCCACTTCAGTAGGTTCACTAATTAGTAGAGCCGAAATACACAGGGGGAGGTGCGCGAGTAACCTTGAAGGCGCGACTGCCTTCCTTCTTCAATGAGAGTTTCAGGGTCGGTGTGCCTACGTCAAACTTGATTAGATGACGTTGTTAAATATTAGGTATAATTTGGCTGAAAGACTTCATCATCTGTTATCATTAAAACGAATTATGAATTAGGTACCAGATGCGCCTCACGGTGTGACCCGTGGCTTATTACTTTTTCACGATAATTTATTTTCACCAAATACGATTAACTCAAATGAATGATTTTAACAAGGTAAAAAATGACACTCCAGGTATTGTATCTACTATGAGTTTATTATTCGAATCAGAGCAAGCAGAGACACACAGTAACAAACATACACACGTGCAAACACACATACTTTCCATTTAAATTCGATACTCATATTGTGCATAATGACATCCCCAAGAAATACTACGCCAATCGTAGTCATATCAACCATAGGTATATAGGCTTACGCCTATAATCGTATATGATTTTTAAAAGGCGCATTTAATATTAAGTGTACATAATTACTGTTGCTAAAAACGTACTAAATCTATGAAAAATCTTTAAAAACAATATTTTTTCTTTATAAAAGTCCCGTCCACCTATATATGTAATGACTTAACAATTACTTGGCGCAGTATTCCTTAGAGCTATCGATATGAAGTATTACGAAGGGAATATTATAAAAATATCCTGTATCTCTTAAATAAGGGTTACTCAGCATTTCCTAAACAAACTGATAGTCATTTATGTGACATCCTCTTCTTTTTTTGGTTCCAATATTTTTTCCCGTAATATCAGCACCAGTTGACCTTTCGTAGCGTTTATATACGACAACGACCTACCTACCTATAGGTAGTACACATAATTGACCACCGTGAAAACCGTTCTACGTTGTTTACGTCCTAAAGTAGACAGAGGAAGCGAGCTTATGACGCCTTCGACTAAATAGCGCGTAATAAAAGTAAGTTTACCTGTAAGCAAATTAAATAGAAGAGTATAAGTTCAGTACTTGATGTTAAACGACGATGCGGTCTACGATGGAGTGTGTTTACCTAGAAGAAAACCGATCCACTCTCGACACAAAGATTGTAACTATCGAGAAAAACCCACTCAGGCAACGTATTCCACAGCCTTGAAGTTCTTATCACAGAAGTAGAGTCAAATCTTTTCGTTCGTGTCTTTGGAACATCAACCATGAAACGATGTCGCTATTTCGAGCTGCGTGCATCCCGATAGAAAAAAGGGCAAGGTGGTATTAGTCGTGCAAATCAGTCGCATACTCTCCGAAGTGTATCCGATAAAAAAATCTTATGAAATGTTTATTTCATGCCTACGATCAGCAATTATTACCATCAGCCAGTAATTGTCTACTGCTAGACACAATACACTTCTATAATACGCCACTCAGCCCCATCGTTCTTACGCTTCCAGCCTCTCGTATAAACATGCAGCAATACCAACAAAATTGTACATGCTATTGCACCATATTTTAATTCAAATTAAGTTAGTTATTGTGGTCTGACGAAACTGACGTTATAATATAGGTATCCATAATAAGTAAATTGTAAACACTATGTTGTGGTTTCAAATCACTGCAGTTAACTTAATACACAGAGTAATAAAGCAAATTATTGCGTATCAAACAGATGTTGCTCCATTAATATTAATTATTCCAATAATTACAAAGACATGTTAGCGTACGTTTCGTGTAGTTAATAAGCGGTGAAACTTCTCGAGCACCATGTGGCCGGAAATCGTGAAGGTAAGGTAACAGAATTACCGGATTCCAATTTAGCTGAGGCGGTAATCTACGCCATGACAAAAAATAAATCACAATGCAGTGTTTTGTTAGATTATACACTGCACAGGATGTATGGCTATCATCTTAATATTAAGATGATTTCGGAATGGCGGATATGACTCAGATAAAAATTTACCTATTATGTATTTCGGTATATTTTTTAACCCCCGACCAAAAAAGGGGTGTTATAAGTTTGACGTCGATGTCTGTCTGTGGCACCGTAGAGCTCAAACGGATGGGCCGATTTCGATGCGTTTTCTTTTATTTGAAGGTTAATATCCGTGCGGATGTTCTTAGCTATGTTTGGTTAATATCAATCCAAGACCACAAATGGTGAATTATATAAATTTATTCACTACTACCTCAATATGGGTATCAAACGAAAGGGCTTGACTAGTAGGATACTTTGCACTATGACAAATTTCATATCCAAGATGACCGGTAGGTACGTCACAATGGCGAAATACATTTTTTTTCACAACTCCTTTAATATGGGTGTCAAACGAAAGGGCTTGACTAGTAGAATGTTGTACAGATAACAAATCCGAGGCAGTCGGGGCTTAATCAAAATTTTTCATTTTGTTCTTGTTTATAGTAAACTGTGACAATACGAGCAGGACATGTGCTTGGTGGCAAGCAACACGCCTGCCCATGACATCAGTGTCACGTAGCTATTGGAACATGAAGAAGCCAAATCACAACCTAGCATTGAACAACGCTCGTCGACCAGAGATATAAGATGTTTTATCTCTATGCCCTGTCATTTCTCTGAATAAATTAATTGCCCATTAAACCTGAACTTAGTGATGTTTAGACATACATTTATGTAACTGCTTGGCGGTAAGATAACTGGCAAACTTCCCTAGGCGGACACTGCAAAGAGTCCTACCACTACAAAAAAAATATTTATCATTATTTTCATTCATCTGAGACTCTGAAAAAGCCTTGTTTGCGTCTCCGCTGGCGTCTTCAACAAATGAAATATATAACAGGTGGTAGGTATTAATATTTCATTTGTCTGGCGCAATCGAGAAGTGTTTTTGACAGATTTTGGATTCATCTGTAATTCTTTAAGAGCGTGTGGGCCATAATTTTGAATTTTTAAAACAACTTTAGGACCTTTAAAATAGTGTATTAAACTCTGAAAAAAATATATGTAATAGTTAAGGATCTAATCTAGTGCAATTCGCAGTCAGTAACACGATTTAATGTATTTTACTTGATAGAAAAAAATCCCAAAGTTTCCCCTTTTCAAAAAGTTTTTTCAAGTTTATGACTAAACTAATTAATATTTTTACTAAATTTTTATACTCAACGAAAGCCACTAAAAAGTTACAGATGCATTCACAGAGCTTGACTTGATAAAAAGTATCAGTTATTCACTATGTTTAATATCTACCATATATATATAGCGCGCCGTTCGGCAAGCCTGATCATTAGAACTTTCATAAAGCCTCACCCGCCTTTAATTCGTCTCTCCCTAATAATCAGTCCGAAGACAATCTCTGAATTATTAGTATTAATAATCAGTCAGATGACAATTAGCTAATTCCCATATAATAATCAGTCAGCCGACATAGTCGTTCTAAAACAAAACTAAGCCAGCCGGCAAAGTCTCTCTTTGCATTTTCCCCAATAATAAGTCAGTAGACATAGTAACTCGCGTAGTAGTACCGGGTTCGGTTCCCGTCACGACCCGGTGGGTGTAGGCAGTAACTCTGTCAATAGGCACTAAGTGCCGAACCTTGAATTTCTCCCCGGTGACAGCGCGAGCCGAGGCCGTGCCGTCTAGGCGCCCTCGCGTGAGTGAGATAGTCACCGTACCCGCGTCACTGCCCTCCGCGACATGCGGTTCACGGGCGCACTATGTCCGATAGCGCTCAGCTAGAGTGCTTATGTTTTCGGTATGTATGTATGAGTTAGATAGCTAGGTAGATAGCTCTCTCTCTTTAGTTCGATTTTTCTTTCAGGTTAGACTTCGTAAGTATGTTAGGAATGTTAGGTTAGGTTATTTTGGGTCCTGCGCCTCCGGCGCTAACCCAATAGTCAGATAGGCAGTAGGGGCCTCCGGGCCAGCAGTCATAAATCAGTTAGAAAAAAAAAAAAAAAAAAAGCAAGCCTGATCAGTCGCGTTTCGGCGCTCACGGACGACGGGCCTGTGCTTGATTTTGCAATTTTGACAACCGATAAATTTTAAATATTACGATCATAGTGCCACAGTATAACAATATCAGTAGGTATTACTAGTGAAGCACGCTATGATCTTGATTTTTGATACCGTTTTCATTGGAATTGCAAATAGACGCTGATACTAATTAGTACGCTGTTTACTTTATGTTGTAGACCAAAAGGGGAGCCTCAAAAAACTGACGTCGATACCATATAAGTAAAAAATTCAATGCAGATGCAATGGAAAATAGATAAGTATCGGTAAAATATTCGTCCGTTAAATCAGAGATCGGGATAAGGAAATAATGAGAGGGGAGAAATCCCCTGCGTAAATCCCCTAATATAAATGTCAGACTAGTCTTAGAATATCTTTGTTACCATAATCCATCCAGCCATTTGGAAGATATGTGGAAATAAAAGATTTACAAACATAAAAGATACGCGCGAAAAACATAACCCATCTTCCATTCCGGTAAAAAGGGACATGTTTATGCTACTGGGAACAGGATTCACGTCTTATTATTTTTACATTGTTATCATCAAATTTGACATAATAAATCGTAATCGGTAAGTTCGAAAAAAAAGTTTACTGGCAACAAAAAATGGGAAATTTTATTTTCTACAATAATAATAGGCTTTATAACCTTTTCAGAATATCAGCCAAAAACGTTTTTTCGAGCTGGCGCTTGAAGTTCCACCTGGATTTGTTATTATTTTGTGATTTTATGCTCAGGAAATGATTCCAAACCTTATATAAAAAATACGAATCGGAAATTTAGTGCAGAGTTAAATTCTACGAGTAATTTTACTGCCTAAAAGGCTTCTTATCAAATTTGGTCGAGTGTCTAAATTTCTATGAACAATATTAACACTTTCATACAAAAAAAAAGAAAAACAATAAATTTTGGTGGTGTCACAAACTTGGAAAAGAAATAAAAAAATAAAAATTCTAACAAAACCATACGTGTATCTACGGAAAGTGTTCAAATTTGTATTGAAGTTCCTAACATTTTTTTTCTAAACTGAATAGTTTGCGCGAAAGTCTCTTCCAAAGTGGTAAAATCTGTATGCGAGGACTTTTCTTCCAAGTACTAAGTACCTTACTACCAAAGAATTTACCTAAATGGCATATAAATGCAAGTTAGGTATCATTAATGATACCCGTATGGTTTTGTTACATTTTTTTTTTCTTTTCCAAGTTTGTGACACCACCAAAATTTATTGTTTTTTCTTTTTTTTGTATGAAAATGTTAATATTGTTCATAGAAATTTAGACACTCGACCAAATTTGATAAGAAGCCTTTTAGGCAGTAAAATTACTCGTAGAATTTAACTCTGCACTAAATTTCCGATACGTATGTTTTATATAAGGTTTAGAATCATTTCCTGAGCATAAAATCACAAAATAATAACAAATCCAGGTGGAGCTTCAAGCGCTAGCTCGAAAAACGTTTTGGCTGATATTCTGAAAAAGTTATAAAGCCTATTATTATTGTAGAAAATAAAATTTCCCAATTTTTGTTGCCAGTAAACTTTTTTTTCGAACTTACCGATTACGATTTATCATGTCAAATTTGATGATAACAATGTAAAAATAATAAGATGAATTCTGTTCCCAGTAGCATAAACATGTCCCTTTTACCGGAATGGAAGATGGGTTATGTTTTCGCGCGTATCTTTATGTTTGTAAATCTTTATTTCACATATCTTCCAAACGGCTGGATGGATTATGGTAACTAAGATATTCTAAGACTAGTCTGACTCACCAAAGTGTCCTTAGATAGTAGGTAATATTTTTTTACGTGTAGATTTTTTTGTAGTCGGGGTTTTAAAATAAAGTTATTCTATCATATTGCTCGTTGCTCGAATAAACAGCACCGTTCATCATCATGATTGAAGAGTTGAACGAAGAGTTTGGTCTCCACTTTTGTAATAAGAACAACTAAGCTGTGAAACGCATTGCCAGAGTGGGTTTTTGTCGAAGGTTCGAACCTTGGTTGGGGTTACGTGGTATACTGTGCTTGTTTCAATTAGAGAAAACCACACCATTTACATCCACTATTATCGGCATCATCGCAATCGTATTATTAAATGGGTTATAAATCGTAAACGGTAAGTTTTACAAAAAAAGTTTACTAGCAACAAAAGATGCAAAATTTTATTTTCTACAATTATTGTCAAAATATATAGTTTCCAAAATATCGGCTAAAACAGTTTTTTTCAATTGGCGTTTGAAGCTCTACCTGGATTTGTTATTATTTTGTAATTTTATGCTCAGTAAGTGATCTTTACCTCATAGAAAAAAATTGGATTAGAAATTTAGTGCAAAGTTGACCAAAAAACCATCTATTTTTACTGGCCTTTCATTACGTTTCAGCCTTTTTTTTTAATTTTTGACGAACTTGTGAATTATTAGGAAACATTTTAAAAAGATGCATGAAATTGGAAAAGCCGTTCTCAACTTATAGTGTGACCAAAAAAGAAAAGGTTGAGTTTTGTATATCTACGAGTATAGATAAATTTAGTATTTCTTCGTTTCACTTCACAATTCACAAAATTGTTATCACTAGTATAAACAGTATAAACAAATCTTGAACAAAAATGAGTTTAAATTACATAGTCCAATATTTTAAAGTTATTTCTGCACTGTGGCACCGATTCCGCGGTCGGTGACGGTCGCGAGAACAAGACAGCGTTAAATGCCTAATTTGACAGAACTACCTGGCCTTAAACGCCTCGTTAACATCTCCCGCGTCTTTGACAGATTATTCATTAGTGAAGTAATGGATAAGGACGCCACTATCAAAACTGATGTACTTACCTACTACTCATCAAGCAACTCGATCTTCCGCGCAAGCACGGGAAGGGCCTTAGCTAAAAAATGTTGTTCAAATCTTTCTGTCATTTATTGCGGGAGGGGAAAGTTGCACACTAGCGCAAAGCCGCACTATTACATACAAAACATACCTGTACCGATCCATTGCCGTTCATACTCACACAGCTAAATCACTAACACATAAAAAATAAAGCACCAATCACAAATCTAGCCCTGCCCTCAGCTACAGTATATTATCAAACTCCATGGTCCACGCGGAATTGTACTTTGACAGAGAGGAAACGCTGTGTATGCCTACTCCCTTCCGTGTTGCTCGCTACTACAACTGTATAACGAATACTAAGTAGTCTTCATTATCGTTGGATCGATTTTCACGAAAAACTAGCACCACCACGCGGTTTTATTCGCGTAGTTCCTGTTCTCGTCGCCTCGCTTGATGTTAAGTTGCGTCCCCGAGCAAAAGGATTTTTTCATATAGTTTTTAAAGTTATCTACTCTTTATCCAAAACAAATTTCAACTGGTAAAAATACATTAACTTCTGCAAACTCTTAGCTTTAAAATAGTAGTCTCCTTTTTTGTTACTGAATAAAATGTTTAATTAATCTCCTCACAACGAAACCATACAAATTATAAATAATTTAAAAATCATGCATCTATTCGTAAAGCTACTATTTATATTATAGCTTTTGTAATTACACCAACGGATAGACAATTTGAATAGCTACGAACATTATGTTAGATTTTTGTTTCAAAATATCAAAATTTGATTTACAGTAACAAACCCACGGATATCGGAACAAACCCTACTGTTTTTCTTGCTCTTTCTTGCGGTGTGCGATAAGGTAAGAAATACTCAAGGTCATTTATTTGCTCGGGATAGGCCCTTAAGCGAGGATGCTGTCTACAATGGAACGTGGGGAACCTAGAAGAAACTGATTCACTCTCGGCTTGACCACACCAAGATTGCAATCATCGGGAAAACCTACTCGGGCAACGCATTCTGCAGCTTAAACATTCTTACCAGGTTGTATTTTTTATTTACAGTCGCATAGTGTTACGCTTATACAAAATGCATCATAAATAAACAGCCTGTATCAGACTTCTCATGAGATAAAGGTGAAATTTAAATTGTTATTGAATAGGTAGCTTGATGTGTCCGACTTTTTTGTTACAAAGGTCTCGTAGTTACCTGCTAGACTTTGTTGTTGATGAAAGGGAGATTTATCGAGCATTTGTCACGGAACAAGCCAGGTGCAAGGATTAATCTGTTTTTATATGTACACTGCATAATGTATTTCGAGGCATATATTGAACAAAAGAAATTGTTCCAGAAAACTCTGTTTGTGAAGAATTTTATAATATGGCAATTTAAACCAATAAAAGATGATGGATTGTTTAAAAAGCGCTTTGTCGGACGGGAAAATTCGAATGGCTTTCTTAATGGCTTCAATGAAAATTCTTTGAGAAGGCTAGAAGTGATCTGAAGTTCCGGAACAATGCATTTATTAATTATTATAACTAAGGCTCTAATTATTATTTATTTAACTAGAAAACGTGCGACATTCTAATGCATGCATTGTTTTTACGATCCGACGTTCCGACATGATTAAGCAACAAACATGTTAACATCCAAATTTTGACATTTATAATATTAGTAGGATTAAATACCCAGAAAGTCCCCCAAGAGGTATATAGGGCTCTTATTACTTAAAACATTTGTGCTATAAATCTTCCGAGTAAAGGTCGATTGCGATTCCTGACTAGTTGGACGTATCGCTTCTGCCTTCTATAAACCGAGTGCCGGTCGCAGCTTCCAGTCAAACCACTCGACCTGACCTATGTGCAATTGCTCACAACAACGGCCACACTGGCTGCATCTTTCAATTCTGCATTGTCTACCTTGTGCATATGTACTTTTCTGCATGTGTCTCTAACTTTTTGGTGTATGCATATATTTTACGCGATAGTTCCGCCAAGTGTGAATCGATTTTGATCGGTTTTTATTATTGTTTGGTAGAGCATAGTTCAGAGGTCGTTAAAATCGGTATGGCGGCATTTGAAATATGAACAAAAAACTAAAATATACTTTTATTTATCTGGACGACTTATCGATAGCTACTTATGAAATATGATCGAGTGTCAGAATTTGATTTTAAATTGAAGTCGTTTTTTTTATTTTTGGGAGAAAATGAATTTATATTGCAGATTGATGGGACAAGCAGGACATGTGTCTGACCGCAAGCAACACTCTTTTTCTCACAGCAGCAGTGTCACAAACTAGTACATTACGCTTTAATGGAATTTAGAAGTCTCTTCGGATTTTTTTAAACATCAACCCGCACTGTGCTCGCTTAGTGATTTAGATATGGGCCTTGACTCTTTCCTTGTGACATGAGGCCCCAAGTCCTAACTGTGGGAACATTTAGTAACGCACATCTTTGGAGTTTTAATGGAATCTTAAATTTACAACCGGTGCGTTTCTCAATAGTATTTGCTGTTATCAGTTACAGTTAGCGTGATGAGGCTGCTGTCATTATTACAATGGTAGCCTGACAATAATATCCCATAAAGTACTAGTGCACTAGACTAACTGGATTCTATGGTAATCACACACAGACCTGTTTCGAGCTTACGTGAGCAGTCTCGAGTGGGCTTTGGTATTATCGATTCTGTAAGTCAGATTAGAGAAGATTATAAACAAATAGATCTTTACCTATTAGCCCTGATGGTCTCATTTAAGTTTTATCGAATAAGTGCAACGCTTTTTTAAAAAGTCAACAAAATATAAAAAAAAAAAAAAGATTACATCGACGATGTTTTCATTTACTCCGAAACCTCGCAGTTTCATTGAAGCATTACGTTTTGTTTACCTATCCATATTAATGTACTTAACAATTTTAAGGGTTCGGTACCTCAACAGGAAAAAACGAAACCGTTATTTATAAGCAAGGACGGTTCGAAGGGATCCCCTTGGATCTGTCATAGGAGTCAAAACCAAGATCATTCAACACTGACTTTAACGGTGAAGGAAAACATACGATTAGAAAGCATGTTAAAAAAACAACTTTCGAGAACATGTGCGATCTGCCAACCCGCACTAGACCTGCATGGTAGATTTGACTAACCTTGACTTTCTATGAGTAAAGGGCCTGAGTCCCAACAGTAGGATCATTAAGCTGCTTAAGCTAGAGTTTATAAAACGTAAAACCGCATTTTTCACTAGCATTCCATGTCAGAAGTATCATATATTGTATGGCAAAACGATAGCCGGAATAGTAAGTAAATTAAAAAAAAATTAATGATAGTTAACGAAATCAAGCTTACAAATTCTTTAGCTAAGTACAGTCAAGTTGCATTCGCATCATTGAAAAACTTATGTTGAAATCTTATTATGTTGCTTACCCACAGCTAAGTGCAAAGCTATCAAGATTGAAGAATGTTGAAGTTCTGTGAACGAGTATTGTTCGTTGTCAAAGGTTATTATGGGAGCTATTGTTGCATAGAAGTCAGTTTACAGATAATAAGACTTAAAAGTTTATTACGCATTGATAAATTCCTCACATATAATACCCAAACCGGGACTGAAAACTGTACATCACGGATTTTAATCATGCAATTAAAGGTAAACGTTTCCATGGAAAACATTGAATTAAGAACATTTTAATTAAATAAAAATAAGTGTATTAGTTTACACTATAACCACGGAGTAGTTGTGTACAATCTGACTATTCTTTACTTACCTACGAGTTCCACGACATCACAAATCACCAGACATAAATATGAGATCCTAGAGTCAGAGCTGTTAAAAGGTACGAGTATACATATGAAAGTTTGAAGTTCTGCTAAATCTTTTGCAAACCAACAGTCTTTGTACTTACACCTTACACTTGGTACTGAAGGCAAAATTCGCCAAAAGGGACGAAAAACTAAACCTACCTCAGTCCTTACGACTCGCAACGTAATTCAAAACAAAGCTTACAAAGTAAAGACGTTGTTTAGTCTGAAACCTACATAATATTCCAGTCAGGTAGAAATCCACCTGTACCTTTTAGCGAGCGCGGTGTTTAGCACTCGTTCCAGGCGTTCTGAAGCGAGGGCCTTCTTTGGCTGCTCGTTATAGGAACAAAGGGAACCTACATCAAACGAGCTATTTCTTTACGCTGCGATGACATTTAATAACGTACCCCGAATTGGTTTCCCATTTTATTGTTAACGACATTTTATAACAATGCTCACGGACCGATAAATTGTTTCTGTTTCTGTTCGGTGGTTCCACGTATTTGCTGATGAAACCGCCGTTTTTCTTTCAAGTTGAAAGGCGGCTATTAAAACAAAAGAGCTTTGGTATTAGGTTTTAACGGAGACCAATGACGAAACTGAAGTGAGAATTAAAAGAATATCAGTACGATTAAATACTTTTAAGGGTAACATCTAAAAAAACGAAATTACAGAAAATTGCCAAAGAAAGAAGATCCGATTTCAAAACCATTGTTCCAATAGAGAGACATAAAGGTGAAATTTGATTGGTATCTTTTAGACAGACCATCTATACTAAGATTATAATGCTGAAGATGAGGTTTATTTTGTTGGAAAGCGCTAATCTCAGGAACTACTAGACCGATTTCAAACAATATTTCACAGTTGTATATGTACTCGTAGGTACGTGATCCCAGGCTGCTATTATGCACCACTGGCGAAGCCAGGGTGGACGGCTAGTCTTATATAATCGCCTGAAAGCGTTCTTTGTACCCCCAATTAGTTTTCAAACCGATTACGACTTTAAAAAGGAGAAGGTTCAAAAAATTTGACAAAATTTAAATAGATTTAACAAAAACTGATACTTACATCGTATCTCGTCTCTGCCTGTTCCCGATAACGCAACTTAGTTTTTTTTCTATCGGATTAATCGTAGCTCGAAAAAGCGACATCGTTTTATGGTTGATATTCTAAAGACTTCGTTTGAACGAAAAGATTTGATTCTAATTTAGTGACAAGAACGTCTAGGCAGTGGAATACGTAGCCTGAGTGGATTTTTCTCGGTTACAATCTTGGTGTCTACAAGTCGAGAATGAATCGGTTTCTTCGAGATAAGCAAGCTCTATCGTAGACCGCATGGTCGCTTAACATCAGGCGAGATGGCGTTCAAGTGTAAACCTATAAAAATTCGACTCTAGTCCCGATATTGCCACCTCCGTAACTTCCCTAGCATATAGCCTTGCATGACAACAAGCTTTCTCGCTAATTACCAAACCATATACAAATCACACTGCAGCTCCAGACTAAAGTTAGCGAGCCGTGCTAAGCAAAATAAATTACCCACCACTCGTAATATGCCTTTATTTGGCTTTGCACTGCCATTTGTATTATTACTTGAGTTTTAATTATCTGCTGCATTTAATTATAGGCTGTTGAATGTAAATTACAGGCTGAATATTAATTCGGTACCAATTATGGTTTTAATATTATTTGGCTAAGTAGGTATATCAAACTTATATTTGGATATTAATTTAAAATAATTTTAATAGGCTGACGGCTAAGTGTGCGTGTTTCTCCTATGCTAAATATCATTTTAATATGCACCATAAACCGATTTAAATACTAGGTACTTGTTCATCTTATTGGACACTTTCTTTAAAGAAAATGTGTTCGTATTGGAGTGATTCCGAATAGCAACTTTCAAAAGTTCCTTTGAAGTTACTTAAGGGCCTGCAATCTATAAATATGCTATATATATAGTAAGTTGCGATTGATAAGACCCATCTGCGTTCGATAGGTTGTAGTGTCTATTTAAGGTAATAGGTCCCTTTTTATAAAAATGATCTCAGTAGTGAAACGCAGCCATATAGCATGTAATGTAATGCCACTCATTCCCCTCGGCCGGTCAGTTCGTTGGACGCATAAACAGGAATTGCGGTTCGCGACTACTGTAGCCGGCCACTGCAAAACATGCAACTTTAAACCCATACTCCATTACAGCTCGTCTAAAACATGCGAGAACCACTAAGTAGTAGTAATCTGAATAAAGTGACCTTATTTCAAAATTTGAAAAAAAGTACTCGGCATCGTTGCCTCCGCGCCGGGGGCTTTGTGTCCGATCAGTCACGGCCCCATTCACGACCGCACGACCGGACTTTAGCGGGCCTAGCTCATGTCCGAAAACATTTCGTGATGAGAAATGATGAAACAAGGAAGTAATACTCTCGATTCGTGATACTCGGTAAACGAATTGGCGAATCAATGCAAATGACCGGTCAAAGTAGCTGTACAGTCGGATCTGTAGATAATGGCGGGTGTAGCTCCCCAGCTCACGCCACGGTCCCGTTAGCCGGATGCGAAGCGCCCGCTTGTTATGCAACTGATGTCTCCCTCTGCTCGGCGCTCGGCGCGGGCGCACGCGGTCATGCGCCACTTCAAAATGCTTTGTTCCGTAACAACCGTTGATGCAACTTATTAGAAAGGTTGATTCAAATGTTCTCAGCTATAGATCAGCTTTGCGTTTGAACGGAACCGAGCGTGCATATTTGAATACTGTAAGTTTGTTTTGAAACTTTTGTATATTGAAATCGAAATTCTTATTTACATTTCTAATTTGGTATGTTGATCTGTCTGTATGCAAATGGACGTTGATAAAAACTGAAATGGTGTACTTACAAGAACTAAAATTACATGTTTATAAAACTAATACTTACGTATTTATTTACTTAAGTATTTATTTGGTGATTACCTACCACCTACCTACTACCACCTACTTACTACCACCTAATATGGCCGGTGTGATCCAAGCTTAAAATGGTATAGACCAGTTTCTTACAGGAAATTTAATCAATAAAATCTGTCTTCTGCGTAATTGAGAAAAACTTCAGAAATACGTATATATGGTTTTAAAATTAATTAAGTAATATCAGAAGCTATTTAATCCAGAAGTTCAGAAGAATTTAGACAGAGGACAACCAGGTATCGTATTGGTTCATGGTAATAAGTGTAATAACATCTGCACTACCATAATATTTTGGCAGATTCATCAACGGTACTTATTTTGAGAGTTATTTTCGATTCGTTCTCGTAAAGGAAGTAATGAACATTCCGGGACTAGGTGAACGCCCTGAATTGAATATATATATGAAAGTATTCCCGTCTGTTTTCGTCTATCCGGCGACGTATGACCCGCAGGTTTATGTAACATTCATTAGTAGAGTCGTGGTGCGGAAACACGTCTCTTCAGAGTTTTGACACGGCGGATATGCGAGTGGAATACGTAGCTAAAGGGGAACATTTTCAGGAATTCCTTTGAACCTGTCTTTTAATATAATTTTAAAGTAACAAGATCATGTAGGTACCTATGCGAAGATTTGCGTATCGAATTCTAGTTGGTTCGCTAATCCGATTTACAGATAATTATCACTGATCAGAAAAGGAATATGCCTATGTGAATTAGATACGGAAATAGATTACACGGCTAAAGCACATATACAATGAATTATAAACATGATTGATCACTGACTTCAACAACGCGTAGTAGAAACATGACATTATTTATTATGATCTTTGTAAAAGCGATTTTTACGTAGTAAATAAAAATCATCCACTAAGTAAGAATTTCTTGAAAATTAATCTCTTAGGTGTTTAATTGGAACAATGGATTTTTTATCTAACGGAACAATTGTAAAAATATTTTTATAATATAAAAATGTTATGTCGGTTTGTGTACGCTTCAAAAACTCAAATAGTTCTGCACCGATCGAGCTGAAATTTTTGAATGATATATAATCCGCAGCAAGGATTGTTTTATCTAATTTTGCATTACAATGTACCACAGCGAAGCGTGCTGCATACAGCTGGTACACAGGGTACAGCTAGTACACTATAATATATTTTTAGAAACCACATAATATTTATGTAGTCTCTAAAAATATAAAAGTTTAAAACTATACCAAAATAACTGGACGACAATGAAAGAAAACTGATCTATAAAGAAGCTCGAGCCTCTGCTCTCGAGACAAATTGTATAGAGCAAAGCCTCTCGTAAGCCGGCCGCAATAACTAAACGGTCCCAGTAACGAGAATCGGACAAATTGAAATCCGAAAATACCCAATGTGGTTCGATTAAAAGAAAATGAGAACATTCCAGCGCGTGGCGGGAACTAATGCGCTGTGGAGGGCAGCCCCCTTCTTGAGAGTTGGCGCTCCGGCGCTGCCAGATTATCGTCTTTCGGAGCAATTTGTAGGGATTTGCGGCCGAACTCTGCGCCAAATAAGCGATAGTCCGTCATTAGACGACCCGTAACTAGGCCAATATATAATGGACCTATGAATTGAACACTAAAAGATCACAGAAAAATATTTTTTTCTTATTTGGAGCCTATGTTGAGTAAAGACCTTAACTCCATTTACATCTATCTTATGTCCTTTGTCTTCTCTATTGTTTTGTCTGTATCTTGTGTATTAATGTCTTATAAATATATAAGTGTCAAGTGAACGTAGTCTCGCTGAAATCAAAATCTCGGATCCCAAAGATGTTGAAAAACAGAAACGAAGTTGTGACTAAATAATTAGGGCGAACTTATTTGTGTTATTTTAATTAATAACGAATACGCGATGACGTCTGCATCCACCAAAAACGACTAGAAGACAAAAGCTTCAGGATTTAGTAAATTATGAGGGTAGGGCGAGCCCTTGCGAGACAGCAAAGAGTTATTAATAAAAATTGTAAAAATAGCCTTTTCATTCGATTTATTGAAAATTATTTATTTTTTCCACCATTACTGCAATAATTTAAGATAGATTCGGATATTGTAAAGTAATGTATGGTGCTTAGTATTCGAACCTAATCGCCATCATCAAATTCCGTCTTTGTGTTTAACATTTTTATTCATTTGATATCAGAGTTCAAATGCAATATTACAACTGTTACTTATATTTTCCTAAATTGAATTTTATTGATATCGTCGTAATCGAAGGTGTACTTCGCGCGTATTTTATTAAATTATACCTATTGCTGCTGAAGACCGACATTTTTGTGCTTTTATGTTCAAAGAGCCTTTTATGTTTTCTGTTCCCTTAGCGTCGTCGGTCCTTGATTTAAGTATGTATGGAGGATACGAGCTTGTAGGTGTACGCATGTTTGTAGCTCTGGGACGTTACACGTTAGTAGGTGTTGTTACTTACGCGAAACTTGTTTGCATTAATGTTGTCGTACGTACCTCAGACACATAACTTAATTAAGTAGTTAAGTAGACAAAAATAATACCTTTTATATATTGTTATAAATCTACATGTTATAATGCTAATTTCGGTAACTACCTACATAAAAAATGTAAAGCTCTGTTTATTTATAGGTAGGTACTAATATTTTAAAGCTGAAGGGTTTTTATTTGTTTGAACGCGCTATTCTCTGGAACTACTGGATCGATTTTAACAATTCTTTCACCGTTGGATTTGCACGTGTATTCACGTATGTACGTGGGCTGTAATAGGTTATAAATTATGTACCACGGGCGAAGACGGGGCGGACCGCTAGTTAGTTAGTGACTAAATAGATTGCAAAATCTATTTTTTTAGTAAAGTTAGAAGTTATTTGCCTACTCCCATAGGTACCCAAAACTAATTAATATAGATGATTGGTCCGTTATTTCAAAAGTTTCATTTATGATTAGGTTTTAATTAAATCGCCGAACGATTAGATGCGTTAGGTAGTAAGTACACTTATGTAAATTCTGATTCTCATCCTATAGGTACAGTAGGTGCCTATAATAAGTAGGTATATTTTTGAGTAAAATAATAACTGTGAAGTGGTTCAAATCTTATTGTGATGTGATTGGCTACTAGGTATTATGTCAATCACGCATGCAATCACACTGCACCTTCAGAAATGAAATCTTGAATTGTTTTATTGAATTAACTTTATTAAGACACAAAAATGAATATTATAAAATTAAGCACAGGCCACCTGCAAACACAAGGCTGATAATACCTAAGTATTTAAAGATAGTATTTACCATGAAACATTAAAATGGAATGTTGGTAGGAAACTCTCAAATAGAAACATGCAGGTAAAAAAGGGTTTTAATGACGAGATAATGTTTAATGAGTTTTTGTAAGCCATGACAAAATAAGCAAAAGCGTATTGGGAAGATGCAGAAGCAGGTGACGGTGTCGTCAGACAGGACAAGCGTCGTGGTCGTGCAGCGTGCAGCGCGCAGTGCAGAGGCCGGCAGCGAGCTCCGAGCAAGGTCTCGCGTCCTCTCACCTCGCGGCCCCGGCGACGCCAGCGCGGGCTCCAGCGGCGACCCCGCCACGGCCGCCAGCCGCGCCACTGCCTCCACGCACCACAGCACGCCCCACATGTCCCACAACCACATCACAACACTACACTATCTCATTATTGGCACAACATTCACACTTAACAGATACGGACATCTAACTATGCTAATAACTCCTATTGGCACGATCATGCTTTGGAAAAGATCATATCGCGACCGCGTAGCACATCCACGGGTGCTATCTATCACATCATTGCAGAGTTCTGGCGCGAAGGATCCGTTCTGTGTTATCGAAACAAAGACAGTCGCTGCACGTCATAACATTCCTCCCGAGAACGATACGACACAAAGCGACCAACACGGACGACGTCTCTTTCGACACTGGTTAAACTGGTTTACGTTTCGTTTTTCGTTTCGTTCCGTTTCGTTAGGTAGTGCTGCGACGCCGAGAGCCGAGGGTCGCGCGCAGGTAGCTTTCGTTCAAAAACCCGTAATCGAGTAAGAGAACCTTGCTTTGAACAGGCCTTTAGAATCGATACTAAAACCAGACACCCTTCGACTTATAAAACTTCCTTTTACAGAAGCACGGAACAAATGGCACGATATTCGGTAGATCTCCAATCTCCATATGCAGAGTTAGTTCAGCCATATCTTGCAGATGTTTCAACGTTATGTTAGGATCTTTAGGTGGAAAGTAATCTCTAGCTGGTACCCATCTGCCATCAACAAGTCGAGCTGGTTGCGAAAATACTCCCCTAAAAGTTAGTCCAAAAGATCCTGCAATAAAAGTAATAGGTATTACGCAAAATTAAAATTTATTTTTTAATGTACCTACTACCAGAGAGCCTAACTAAAACTATCTTAGCTCTGACATGGCCCTCTCTTTTCTTGCCGCTTGAAATTATAGAAACAGCATTATGTAGCAAAGACATAACAATTTGATTTAGTTAGGCGGTAGACTCGCAGTACTACCTAGTTTGGGTTGTCTTATTTCAAATTTTAAGGTTTTTCGAAACTTTAGTTTTCTGTAAAATTGTTTGTGAAACTATATTTTGAACTATCTGGATCACAGTGCATATTCAGGTGGGGCATTTTATATTATTTAATTCATCAACCAACAACAGCAGAATTAACATGAAAACTTTTTTTAAGCAGCAAGATTATAAACCTGATATTACTCGTATTTAATCTGTAATATTAATTAAATGAGGCTTAGTGGCACTGTAAGTACTAAACCGCACACGCTCATTATTTTTTGTCAGGCGCTTGAGTTGTGCTCATATTGTATGTTTCGGTTATCTATTCTATGGTTTCGGATAATAATTGAAAATACTTACCGTCACATTGAATACCTAAACAAACAATATGTTTAGGATTTCTTTCAAACAACCACATCTTGATTAGATTTAAAACAGCCACCGCTTTATTGATTCCAATTGGGTGTTTGGAAAACTTTGTCTGTAACAGTAATAAAATTTTACAATGTTCCACAGTTTTGTATAGAAAAATTACACGTTCGGTCAAAAAAGTTAATTTTATTGCAAACCTTTCTTTCTGCTACTTTCGTCCAAAGAGTTTCATCAAAATACATCAAATATTCCATCGTTCTCAATTGTGGCGTCAAACATCCAATCATCAACGACGAATTCCTCACTTTAACATAGCGTTGATAAGGCTCAAAACTATCATATCTATGAACAGTAGTTCTGATGTCAACCAAATGATTGATTCCTACAAATCCCCACACAGGTGGACAAAACATATTTTTCAGAGGAACCTCCGCTATTTCTGCAGCTGTGGCTGATATATCTAACCCCAGGTCAGATGTTGCTACCACTATATTATCAGCACTTAGCTGCACTTTTTCTGATAAGAAAGTAGCATTATAACAAGCAGGTCCCACATTTGGAAATAGAACATACATTTTGCGATTAGCTGAGGCATTTATCATGATAGCTAATTCTTTCATCATACATCTATTAGCATATAACCAGTCCCCAATAGGTTGTTTCGTGCTGAAACGATGATTGTGTTAATACACGCTTTAAATAGTATGAAAGTCAAAGAATATATAATAGTACAGTTGTAATGTAGATGTAGGTACTTACTCAAAAGGAACATGATCTAATACTATGAGAAGATCACTGTGCGTAAGAGCCGTTCCAAGTCTACCGATATATTTAACAACCTTTGCAGAATGATCTGTGCCAACGAAAGCACTATCCTGTTCGACGTATTCCATAAATTCTTTTGAACACTCCTTATCGTAAATATATATCTTCGAAATACGTTTCTCACCGACGCTCATGTCGAGGAGTCCAGAAATCAAATGCATAGCCAAACGATGTCCGGCACTAGAAATACATATCACAAAATCTGTTTGACGTGACCATCTATCTTGTCCTTCATCGTCTAAATGTTGAAGCGTGAGTTTCTCACTATCAACCTTGTTCTTGAATTGCTTAAAATTCGCGGTCAATCCTTCGATTCTCTCAGCAGACAAGTAAATATCAATGCCGTAATATGAATGACAATATTCTAAAAAGTCTGAAGCTCCGCCAATGTAGTAAGGTTTACTCCCTTTCATGTACATTTCTTTCCATACGAGAGGAGATCCAATATGATGCCAATTATTCTTCTGGTTGACTCGCAATAGCCATGGCTATAAAACCGTATCAAAAAAGGTAGTGAAAACTAAACGTTAAGTTTCCACTAGCTCTCATTATTAACCTAGATGAAATATAAAAGCATGGGTAAAATAACGCTTGTTTAACTTTATTCTGAATAGAGATGGAGCAGAAGGGTCGACCTCGTGTCTGAATCATTCTTGCAGTTCTATTATAACCTATTGTTTCTACACCTACCTCCCATTCGAGTACTGAAGTCTCGATACGCTCCCAACAGAAATTTGGCAATTTTTGTGAAATATGGTCCGCTATCAAGCATACTTCTGAAAATTTGTCGCACTGCGACGCTCCTGCAACCACAATCCGAACAACCATTGTTGCCTTCGTAACGTATCACGGATTAGTGAGGCCTGTTGAAAAGAAAAACTTTTAAAACGGTTTAAATAAAAATAAAAAGTGATGAAGACTGGAGATAGACTTATTGGACGTAGCCTGTGACCACTGCATATGCAGCCAACTAAATAAATGTTCCTACTTTGATTCGGGGCCTTCTCTCTTCTCTCGCAAGAAGAGAGTCAAAGCCATAATCCACCATGCTGGCCCAGTGCGGGTTGGGCAAATCTCAATCTCGAAATATTCTAGATAAGTACATGTCGGTTTCTTCTCGATGTTTGCCTTCACCGTTTTAAGTTAGTGGCATTACGCACATGACCTCGAAAAGACAATAGTGCGTCTGGGAACCCGGGGCTTACGGATCGGCAGTCGCCGTTCTCCCGACTAGAACAGCCGTAACTTCTGTGAGCACTGAGCACAAATAAAAAGGTACGAGTACCTAAGTACAACAAAGACTTGCCCATATTATAAATAGGGCGTACGCAGTACGAATTATTTAAGTTTTGGGTGTTTTTATATGCTATGGTTACACCACGGTTTGTAGTTCTAGTCATATGAAACAAATGTGGTATTCATGGTATTTATATTTATGTTTTACTGGAAGACTATGGTAATGTAATAAATGATCAATTTCAATTACGTGTAGGTAAGTAGATATGTATAAATGAATCGAAATCTTCTAAGTCACAAAATAAATAGCATTTCTATGATTTCAATACTTATATCAATAAATTTGAAACATGCTTCATAATATGCCAAACCACTGCCAAACTGACTAACTTAAGAGGTAGTCTACAAAGAGAATGTAAATACTACGGTAGTCTAAATGTCAATTATTTAAAATAGTATCTTTACAGTCTTTGAAAAACAATGAAAAAGGTCAATTTTCTCCACTTGGTAAATTACTCAAATACAATGAATGCAATGCCATAATATAAAATAAAAAAATACAGTTACAGATTTCTTGTCTGACAGTAACAACGTCAATCTGCTACTATGTAAACATAACCTCCAAATCAGTCTTGCTTCTCGTTCCCAGTGTTTGTTGTGATTTTGTGATTGCCTGCACCCTGCACCTGCAGTTACAACAAAACTTCGAATACATTTTTTGCTATATACAACCATAATTATATTCATAATGTCTCTCCGAAACTGGGGTTTCTGTGATTTATCAATCAGTAACAAATATGAATTAGATAAGCTACAAATTCTTGAAAAACTTGGATATAACACGATAGCTATAAACACATACGTTGAAGAAGCGTCGGAGGAACCTAAAAAGAAAAAGAGGAAAGGCGAAAACAAGGAAAAAAAAGATTACATACCTGAACCCACAGTAATTCCAAATGAAGTCAAGGAATCATGCAAGTTAAATATTTTACAAAGAGTTACCATTGAGTTTTCGGAATCGGGGATAGCTCATAAGATGAACCAATCTGAGAATCTCAAAAAATATGACATAATAGCTGTCATCCCTAAAACACTTCAAGCATTTCAGTATGCCTGTGGTACCATGGATATAGATGTCATTACTTTTGAACCGGAAGGAAGAATTCCTTTTAAAGTTAACAGAAAACTGTATAGACAAGCAGTGGAACGAGGTATTTTCTTTGAACTCATGTACTCACCTGCCATAAGAGATTCAACAGCAAGAAAGAATATAATAAGTAACTCTCACATCTACCATGCGGTCGGGAAGTCTAAGAATATTGTAATAACTAGTGGTGCTGAGAGCCACATGTTTGTTCGGTCAGTTCAAGATGTCATCAACCTTGCATTTATTTTTGGTCTGAACAGCAATGAGAGTCTTCAAGTGGTGAGGAGCAACACTCGCAGACTCATACTTAAGGCAGACGGCCGGAAACGCGGGAAGCATTATATGACTGTGGACATTATTGATGAAGGGCAAAATAAAATGTCTATTGAATGAAAATAGTACCATTTAATTTATAATCTTAAAAAAAAAAATTACCATAAAACTTAAAACAACATCACAGAAGTATAATACAATCTTAACAATTGGGAAATGTTTTATGACAAAGAAGATGAAACAACTAGCTAGAAGGAAATATAATTCCAGTATTTAATAATTAATTATAATATATGATCATATCTGAGTATTTAAGAAAAACTTTCAGTACCTTTTTTTTAAATAAAGAGTGACGAGACATGCAGGTCATATGCCTGATGGTAAGCAACATGGCTGCCACATAACAGCAGCTATTACAGCTACAGTGACACGCAGCTATTGGAACATGAACAGTCCAAATCGTTACCTAGCACTGCACTGCGCTCGTCACCCAGAGATCTAAGATGTTATATCTCTAAGCCCTGTAATTTCTCCGGAAACATTGCCCTTCAAACCAGTTAATGTTTGCACATTACTGCTTGGCAGTAGAATAAATGGCAAAGGTGTGGTACTTCCCCAGGCGGACTCTACTAAAAGTCCTACCACTACAAAACCTCACTTAACTGTGTTACTATGAAAAGAATCATTCAACCAAGCAACTCAACAAAAGTACTGGAACAGTAATTCCTTCTACCAGTATTGTATTAATTTTGTCCTACCAGTGATGTGCTATGTCCTATTCATTTTATACCAGGATACCATATAAAGTAGGCTGGATGAAGTAGAATTTCTTTAGGGATAAAACAGCAGATGCTCCTGATATGAGGATCTTTGCCTCTCTTTGTGGGTTCTTTCTTTGCTATCTGTCTGCTTTTTTTTCTCTGCATCCCAAGCTTAGCTTCACATAAATCTGCTTAAATAAATATTCTTACAAACTTTGCCAATAAAAAAAGTTGAATAATGTCTCTTGCACACAATTTTCAATGTAAGAGTGAGAACATCATATTTTTATTTATTTACTAAAAACGCAACTTATAGCACATCTACAGCAGTTAACTTGAGTGTAACAAGCTGCCTTAATCTTCGATAAACATTTATTACTCAGTTTTTTCATGTATTACACATTTTTCTTCATTATTATTTTGTACTTCTTCAGTTTTCTTTTCAAGCTTGTGCGTCCTGTCTGCTATCACAGTTGTAGAAAGTCTCGTAGTAGCCGTAGCAGGTGCCTCGGGCAATGTGAACATATCTGCTACCCACTTGAATCTGAATCAAAAATAAAAACGAATTAAATTACAGTTTTAAAGATATTAGGCATGGTGACTAAACATTATAGATAATAAGTTACGGCTGGTCTAGTAGTGAACATCGACTGCCGGACCGGAGCCCCTGGGTTCAAAACCACGCGCACAACTGTCTTTTCGAAGTCATGTGCGTAATGCAGGTAACTTAAAAACGGTGAAGCAAAACATCGTGAGGAAACCGACATGTACCTAGAATCTTTCGAAGTCATGTGTCATGATGTCATCCACCAACCCGCACTGGGCCAGCGTGGTGGATTAGGGGCCATCTATAAATTACGTCACACGAATTTTCTGATTTTTATACCCCTCTCCCGTCCTTGTCGCAGTTGGTCACATTTTTGAGACCTCCCTACCTAGTGTGACGTCACTAGGTAGACACACGTGATATTTTGCAATTTTCGTTTAAATTTTGTGTTGTAATATATGTATCCTCTTTGGTTGTAATACTTAGTTAGGAAATACGACATTTTAAAAATGTGACTTCACAAAATTTGAGACCCCTCCTCCGCCCCTTGTCACACATGTGACATTACACATCATCAAACCCCCTCCCACCCCCTTGACATGTGACGTAATTTATGGATGGCCCCCTAAGGCGTTGACTCTTTCCTTGCGAGAGAAGGCTAGCAGGAAGGAATTTTATTGCTAGCTTATCGGTTTTTTACCGGATACACTTCGGAGAGTGTGCAACTGATCTGCATGATCTAATTCCACCTTGCCCTTTCTTCTATCATCTCATTCCACAAAAGGGCGACATCGTTTCATGGTTGATGTCCCAAAAATGCGAACGAAGCGATTTGACCCCACGTTTGTGATAAGAACGCCTAGGTTGTGGAATGCTTTGCCTGAGTGGGATTTCCTGATCTATATCTTTCTCAATTTTTTATATTTTATTAATTGTGGTGATGACTGAGTCACAAATATACCATTCTAATTAGTAATTTGGAGCACGGAGTAAGTCTTACTCATTCCTTCACTCTATAGCATATATAAAAACACTAACCATCCTAAAAAAACACTATGAAACAATAAAAACAGAGATGAAAACATTTTATGGACAAGTATCTAATTTTGGTCACTGATTTAGAATATACTGTAGGATTTGAACACGAAAAGTACGCGATAATGAAGCCGCAGTACAATTTCGTACCCACCACAATGAAAACCGAGGGCAATTGGAGAGCCGAAACCAAGGACTTGGTCAACAGATTGGACGCCGAAATCGCCAAGGTAAAGCGGCAAGACCCTCGGGTTATTTCACTAATATTAAATGCAATTCATTCTAAGTGGCATTTGTAATTTGAATTGCTACTATAATTCATAGAATAATAATGCCGTTATTAATCTATGCTATAATTATTATAGATACATACTAATGATTTGAGTTAGGATTCTATCCATATCTTTATAACTCGTAAACTTTCGTATATTTCGAAGTGGCATAACAGTCGTAGGTTGTCTGATGGTGATAAACATATCTTGTACTTGTTTATTTAGACCCATGAACGTATTAAAAAAGTCGGACGTAGGTAGTCACGCTAAAACAAAAACTGTGTCACCAAAGTCGGCCACATTTGCACGTGTGCGTTGTCAGGTTGTCACTGATAGGTTGACACGCATATACATATACAAGTTTGCGCGTGTAATGACCACTGATGTGTGCATGTCAGCCTGTATGTGACAGCGCACTCGTGCATATTATGTGGCCGACCTATTGTCAAATCCGATATAAGCATTTTCATGGACGTATAAAAAAGTAGGACGTAGGTAAATCTAGCTAAAACAAAAACTGTGTCTATAGAGTCGGCCATGTCACATGTCTGTAACACACCACTGGCCGACTCTATAGACACAGTTTTTGTTTTAGCGAGACTACGTCTGATTTTTTTTACGTCCATGTTCGGATGTTCAGGGCGATAACTTTTTCGCTGCTTGTATATCAGACTTCGGCTACGCCAGTCGCGATCACGAATGCCTATTTTACGTTTTTTTTCGTATTGAGTGGCTTGTACATAAGAGTGATGAACAACACACCTGCCTATCAGGGCCGGATTTAGGGGAGAGCAACCGGGGCACATGCCCCGAGCCTAGGGAGAGGGGTATTTGCAACATACTAGGTTAAATACAAGATTATTGGCCCCTTGCCCCGTGCCTCCACACCTCTAAATCCAGCGCAACGCAGACATTTGAACATGAATTGTCGAAATGACTGGCTAGCACTATAATTGCGCTCGTCACCCACAGGTATAAAATAATTTATCTATTGGCGTGTGATTTCTTTGGAATATCACAGGACAAAGAGATACATCATTGTTTGATAGCAATGCGGCACGAGTAAATTGGCATTCGAGATCCCCAATAGCTGATCTAACTGGTTGAGGGAGCCACCATTGTCAGTAACAATGTGATTGGTGTCCAGAGGGTCTACCGTTTAACTTAATTAACTAAAATAACATAACTTCATAGTAATTATATGTTATTGCTGTAACTGTTACAGCAATAACATTTTTTCTTTCATTCGGACTCGAAATTAAGCGAGCAAATATCTTAAGCCATGTTTAAATGGTGGCCGTTGCTTTTATTTATAACGCAGTGTCACAAAAAGAGTAAGACATGCGCCTGATGGTAAACAACTTACCCAAACATAACCGCAGCGCCATGCATCTATTTAAATATAAACAGTCCATATCACTGCCTAGGACTGCACTGCGTCACCCAGAGATATAAGATGATTAATATCTTTGAATTTAATCTCTTATCCTTACCACTACCATACATCGCCTTACTACCACCGAGCCAGTATAAATGAGACTGAATAAATTAAATAATTAAAAACAATAAGCAATAAAAGTACATAATGAACAAAGCTGATGATTGAAAGCAAATATTCATACATAAAATGCACATGCAAAATTTAATTATTACAAAAAAGCAATTTCCCGTTCTGCACCCATATAATAACCAGAGAAAATAAATTATTATCAGTGTAGAGAAGTAAATAAAAACACAGACACCAATTTTTATTTGTGTATTATTCAAATGCAATCTCAACGTTTGGTACATGAAATATAAAATGTATAAAACCACACTAAATCATTATATAATATTAACAAACATTGGAGATTCACACAAAATTTGTAAGCAAACACTAGGTTCATCTAATGAGGAAGTAAGTACATTGTTTAGAATATGTTGTGATACATTTAGCACCACTAGAGATACATTTCTATCTAACATCATTCTTATATATTGCAGGATTACTTCTAATGATGTAACAGCCTTTTATGGATAATTTCTTGACAAAGCCTTTTGATTTTTATGGAAGGGTTTTGTTTATGATTAATACATTATTGACAGTTTTATTTTTAATAGGTTCTCTATTATTTTTTGCGTTTAGGCACAGTAAATACATAACAGTAGGTTATCTAAGGCGGCCCGCCGAGTTATTAGCCTACTCTTGCGTTGATCCCCAGGGTTGTCACTTTTAAGTGGCCGGCGAGAGTTGACGAACGCGAGCGGTCATGTAACGTATGCACGTGCTCAGAGTATCGCTGCACAGCCCGTACTGCCGCCACCTTGTTCCCCATATATTATGCTAGCGTGTGCGTGAAATCGCGTGGCTAATCGGCGCGCGGCGCGCACGCACACAATCAAACCGAGAGCGGCACGTTTGAATGAAGATATTTTACTGTATGTTTTACTGTGGTTTAGGTTTGCAATTGACCGCCTAACGCAGACAAAATTAAATACAAGAAATGAAAATCATGAAAAGTTTGTTTGAAAATAAACATGGGCTTATATGGGGTTGATCTCCATCTCGCCTGCTGTTAGCTTCACGCATAGGCTCGTTATAAAATGCAAAAATTTGAGAAAGCTGTTAACATATTAGTAATAATCCTGCTATAGTGCAATTCAAATTCTTCAATGTTTGACTTGTGCACATAATTTACCAATGGTACAGATTCTAACTTCTAAATACTTCATCGTCCTGATTTATAAACACTGTAATAATGTTACTTTCTCTTTTTACAAGTTTAAAAGAGATGAAAATAACAGTATTGTTTATAAATAAGGATTAATTTGCGAGTCGAATAACTACTATTGATAAACTTTCTAAGTTTTAGACATAACCGTCTAATAAAGTTATTTTGGCTCAAACAAATATTGTTCTCTTTTCTATTCAGATAAGTCGACATTTTTTACTAAAATTAACATATTAGATGTTTATGTATAAGGTGTCAAAATGTAAATCTGCAAGTTAGTAATGACGGGTGATGATAATTACACATTTATTTTGATTTTAATTCTAGTAGCTTCTAATACAGTTCAACCTGCAATATAGGATACATCAAGTATTTTCAATATTTACAATAAATTATAACCGTCTCTTCAACAAATTAGAGATCAAAGACTAGAAATACATAGCCTCAAAACACGCCAGATATAAAATATATTGTACCTGGAATATAAATATAGGGTTAAACAGGACGCCTGTACTAAGTCGAAAGGATCACGTTCTATTCATCATTATGTACAATTTTTACTACAGATCAATTAATGAAATCAAGAAAAAAAATTAGCTATTCCCATTCAAAATGGCACTTTGAACAAGACAAGATGTTTGGAATAACCGATTTTGGTACATTTTTATCTGTAAATAATTATTATACCCCATTAAAAACTTTGAATATCACTGTGATGCGCTATTTCTGTGGAATGTGTTACACAATAAGATCACGCAAACATAATATATTACAATTATTGGGGTACGATTTTTAGACAGAGTTGAAAAAGAAACAAGCCAATCTTAAAAAGGTATGTCCAATCTTTATAACATAATATAAAATATAATTTTTCGTTTTTTATATTGTTAAACAGTGAATATATGATGGTCCCTTATAAATTCTATTAGTATTCAATATAATTATTTGCGAAGAGAAGGAGCTTTACAGAACTGAAGACTATATTGATACATGAAAAGATTTTTTTACACAATTGCAGGTTCAACTGTCACGTTATTTGAGCATAGAGAAGCTAAACAGCTAGGATTCTACCTACAAGGTGAGAACAGTCTTAAATTGTCTTTTATAATTCATTAATTAGAAATAAGAATTAACTTTTTCTTACGCGAAACTAATAAGATATCAAAAGATAAAATCATTTCATACATTTTCATCATTACATAGATTTAGTTTAAAAAAATAGTCATGGTAATTAAATAATCGAAATAATTTGTTCAACTTCAGCAATATTCATTAATTTACACAGCAACAAAACAAATAATCTCCTCACAATAATAAATTTAACAAATTCAGTCTCATTGGTAATAAAATAATATAAATATCCTAACGAGTCTTTCCTCAAAAACTTTTTACTAAGTATTCACTTATCGAGTACATATAATTTGAAAATAAATTCACAAAACTTACATAGGAACATAAAAGTTAAAAGGTTACATAAATGCGTGAAATTTGTATTTTTATAGCCTATATTATGTGATGGTAAAAGTTACCTTTTATTTACTGTTTTTTTGTGAATTAACATGTATACGCTATTTTTTTATTTTATTAAAGTAAGTAATAGAAAACTCATTTCTATTTTATATCAACAAACGCCATTAGGCCTATACACACACATTGCACGTTAACGATTAACGTATGCGGGAAACGTATATTTCGTCACATTCAATTCATTTTCATAACCCTAGTGATATAAATCATAGTTTTACACGGCAATAATCTCTTTACACTTATCCTGGTGTTAACCTACTAGGCACGCTTTCAAATTCTATCACCGTACTTCCTGAGATCCGTCAATTATTCTAAGACAGCATTCCGTGTTAGCATTGATTAACCGCCTAACGAAAACTAACGCCTAACGAAACCTAACCGCCTAACGAAACCTAACCGCCTAACGAAAACCGCCGAACGAAAACTGTCATAGCTTTGATGTTTCTCTTTGTTTTCTTTTCGTTTAGAATTGATTTATTAGCAAAGCTAAAGCCGATTTAGTTAGGCGGTAGAAGGCCAGGTCTCCTGGTAACAAAATCCGAGTCCCTAGTACTTGTAAATCGACGACAGTAAGACAAGTAAAATAGCCATACACAAATAAGGTCACAAGATTTTTCATAATTGTTGATTCTTCGCCCATTTCAAAGGTAGTAAGAGCATTAGTTTCACAATATAGTTATAATATACTTCCATCATTTTGGTTCAACCTTATGTCGTGTCTCATAACAACGGCAGGTGGCGCCACTATTTAATTTCTAAATTTTGACATCGCTAGCTCTACAAAATGCATTTATTGTATTAATGACAAAACTATCTTTATTGAATGAGTCATTGAGTCTTTTCCAAATGGTAACAGACTTGTCAAATCTAGTTCTCAATTTCACCATAGTTGGCGCCAGTGTTTCATTTTCTTAGAGGATTTTTTTACCAAATGTAACATTGTCGTCACATTTGGCTACATTGAGATCTTTTAAAAATTTACTTGCATCGTGAAATCGCCTCATTGACTCATTCACTTAAGTCGGTTATGACATTTAGTATATTGTCAAGTACTCATGTGACTTTATGGCTGAGAAAATGGCTAATTAATTTATGGTTGGGCTGACGTGGGCCAACGTCGCCAACAAGTTGGTAGAATCTCGGTCTTTGTCGCTACGAAACCAACGCTGACGTTGTTTGGCTAAAACTATTCAACTTGGTATAATGGCACTGTCAGACTACGCTGTAAGTAGTTATCTATCAATAATTTCTATAGCAACATCTTCAAAAAATCATCATCTGTCAAATATCTCTAAAACTCCAGTACTGAAGTAAAGACAACTATATCTTGGTGGTCACACTATTTTAGTGTTTTGTAGGAATTAAGAATCTGTCAGTAGTAAGCCTTCGGTATGTTAGCAAACATTCCTTTGACACATTGTTTTATATTTATTAGTCAATTGAAATTCAAATGGATTGGAATTATTTGTACATAAATTTGTGCAATTTAAATTGTCACAACAATGTGTGTTCATATTTGTGATTAAATTAGAGTGTGGAATGACTACTCTCGAAATAAAACTTTAGCAAATATCAAAAGTAAGAAGTCTAACATCGTAGACATCAAATACAAATACTAGACCACATACTTATACACATATGTCAATGTAAAGTTGTAAATATCGTTAGATTACAATCTAGAGACGTCAGATTATATACCAACCTAACTTACAGTAGGATTATAATTTCACATGTTACATATTATAACCTGACTGAGTTTACAATTTTAATGTGACATATGCATTAGAAAATAATCTAAGCAAAAATAGATTTAATACACGTTTAATGTGGCATACACTGTCTTCAACAATTTGATAATGTTCATCTATCACCAACGATGATAATCATCGCCTGCCCACTTTATGAGACATAACACGCCCGCTCCCTCCATTCATCACCTCATACAATTGTCACAACCTTCCAACTTTATCCAATTTATAATAATGTCGATCCAACGTTTTCCTACATGACATTTTTGCAACTCTTATGTACGGATAGCAGTCGACTGCAACCGTGGCCATTTTAAAGTCTGCTCAATCGGCTATACATCATCATCAACAACTATTTATACGTATCAGAACAACAGGGATCGGCTATCGTCTGCAATCGGCGTTCTTTAGATCGGATTAAAAAAGCTCTACATTATCATCTACAATGATATATACGTCAAAACTTTACAGTGATCGTAGAGGATCGCGGTCGATTGCAATTATGGCCTATTTACGTTCTTAACATCGGTTTGAAACCGACAATAAATTATCATTGACAATGAATGGATATAAACTGACGATACGTTATTATTTTCTACGTATTAAACTTATCAACTTAACAGCAATGGTATAGGGATAGGCCAGTCGACCGCAATCGTGGCTAGTCGACTGCAATTACGGCCAGTCGACTGAAATCGTGGCCATCTAAACATCGTTCCGATCGATACATTATCCTCGACAATTATTCAAAACCTTTCAACTTCAACGTGTTAACCTAAGAGTCCACATCTTTTCGTGGCTAGTTAAAGACATACGATCGACGCGTCGCGCGTTCAGTTGTTGAGGAAAGACACGCAGTGCGCGACCGTGTTCACGTTTTCCACCAACCTGTTGTAGAGCTCGCGGCGCACGCTCGCCGTGAACTTGCTAACGAGGCATAGCGTCACGGTCGCGGCGAATATCGCATTGTACAGGAGAACGAGCTTGAAGTTGCCCAGCCATTCGATCCGGCCGAACTCGCCTAGCAAATCGAAGTTTGTTATACCTGGAATTAAGAGTATGATATTATTTAAGAGCCCAAAGTCCCAAAATTACGGGTGGTATAGTCGGGAGTATGGCAACTGCCGATCCGGAGGCCCTGGGCAAACCCGAAGAAGAGACCTACTCATATACATAGTTAATTTGTATGTGGGTACTGAGTATCTTGACGAGCAGCGGGGATTAGATGGGCTTTGTTTGGAATTCAAGTATCAATTTGTATAGGTATTGAGTGTGTGGGTACCGAATAATCTTGACGAACAGCAGCTGCGCGGTGGAATTTTTTTGAATTGAAAGTATTCATTTGTTTTCTAAAATATTTGTTGGGTACCGAGTATCTTGTGACAAGCAGCGGCTGTGCAGTGGATTTTGTTTGGAATTGGCCTACCTACATGTATAGGTAATAAGTGTGTGGGTACCGAGTATCTTGACGAGCAGCGACTGCTCTGTAGGTTTCGTTTTGAATTGAAGTATTCATTTGTTTTGTAAAATGCTAGTTGGGTACCGAGTATCTTGACGAGCAGTGCCTGCGCGGTGGATTTTGTTTGGAACTGACCTACCTAGGTACATGTATAGGTCATGAGTGTGTGGGTACCGAGTATCTTGTCGAGCAGCAGTTGCGCGGTAGACTTCGTTTTGAAATGAAGTATTCATATATGTATAGTTAACGAGACTAGGTACCGAGTATGTTATCGAGCAGCAGTTGCGCGGTAGACTTCGTTTTAAAATGAAGTATTCATATATGTATAGTTAATGAGACTGGGTACAGAGTATCTTGACGAGCAGTGCCTGCGCGGTGGATATTGTTTGGAACTGACCTACCTAGGTACGTGTATAGGTTACGAGTGTGTGGGTACCGAGTATCTTGACGAGCAGCGGCTGCGCGGTGGAGTGGGCCAGCAGCGCAGCGCAGAGCGCGAGGATGCGCGGAAGCGGCGTGCGGCGCGCGCGCGGCAGCACGCGCAGCGCACGCAGCAGGCGCGCTCAGCCCCGTCAGCGACGCGGCGTGCAGGTACAGGATCAGCACCGCCTCCAGCAGCGCGCCCGCCCAGCCCAGCTTCGACAGCGACGCGATGCCCAGCGTGAATTGCTGGGAAACAAATTATTCACTCATCATTTCTCTGCGTATTTTCGTCATGGAGAAGTTGTTCCCCTGTTGAGACGTTCCCCTCAGCCATGAGTAGCACGACTCGAGGAGGACCATTGAGTACCCAAGAGGTGTACCTTTTACTTCTGAATTCTGCCATAATAAGGCTTTTTCGCGCAACATCAATCCCCGCACGGACAGACTAAGATTATTTGTGATCAGAACTTTCGACCTATGCGCATTCAATCTGTTGTTTCTGTTTAAAAAGGATTTTTCGAAACGTAGTCGATAAAAAGTCTTCTTGTTCTACGAAATGATGTGGGAATAACAGTAAAACATTCATTTATCAGAAAAATAGAAAATCTTTCACTCATACGTATATTAATATATTAATTAATTGTTTAGTTTCGTTTCATGTGATTTCCAAAATCAACGAGATCTAGTTACGCTGGTCGATCTGTTGACCGGCTGCAGCTGCATCTCATTCGCATTCGCTGTGTTATATTCTCCTTTCCTTTTCTTTACTATATCCTGTTGGTCAAAGTTCACTAACGCGCGGCTTTTTTATTTAATAAGAGCGAGTTACATGTCTCGGAGCTCGGACAGACTTGAAATCGAAAAATTATAGCTAAACAGAGCCTCTCTCAATAGTACTAGTCAACACCAGTCATACGCCCAAGACGGTTATACCTTACACAGCATGCTTCATCTAAAGAATCTTCAATCTGATCGGACAACCACTAACTTACTCCCTCGTTACCACGCAACACACAGCACATATATACCTATATATTATTTTTTAAGATAATTGTTAGACAAATAGGCATAGTAAATAGAATATTTTGTTTCCTGAAAGATATCGTTAAAGATGTTAGTAAAGGTAAGAAAGGATCCAGAATAGTCCCTCAGAGAGGTTCCCTCCCGCCTTGTCGAAGCTCGAGGGCTCAGTAGACATGATCTGGTCACTCACAGTGACGCTAAGAGGATACCGAGGTGGGGCCGTGGAGGTTTTAGCCGGTAGGGGCACCACTCGGGATGTCGAGTCCGACATAACCCAACCGTCTCCCCCAAGCGGAAGGGTATGCCTAACCATTTCCTACACGTAAAAAAGGGTTCAGAATGGTATATACAACTACATTCATTTAAGTAGGTGATAAACACATTTGAATTTAGATATTCAGGTACATTAAGATAAACTCACCCTGGTGCTGAGAGGTAGCGCCTTGATACCGATGAGCAGCTCGAGCGTGTTCTGGAGCACCATGAGCACGGTGATGGTGGTCAGCGCGAGGAGAAGCAACATCGCCAGAGGGTACACGACGTTACGTTGTAGCGACGACGACGCTCGCTGGCATTCTACTTCCTGGAAAATAACAACTACCACCATTAATCCGGAACGAATATAACTACCCCATCAAACATTAAATAAATGTATGTATACGAATGTGAAGCCTTTATTATTGGCTTGGCTGGCCTGGTGGCTAAGTTGGTAGTAACTCTGCCTGCGAAGCCGATATAGGAGTAAAAGTGTCATTCCAATTACTTTCGAAACGTCTCAAGTTCAGATTTTGACGTGACAACGTGACAAATAGATCGATGGACGCCGGCTGCATGCACGAAAAAATGTCCCGTTTTGTCCAATTAAGCTCATTGTACACTTGCGCCGCATCTATTAATGTGTTGTTATGACGTTGTCACGTTAAACTATCGTCCGTAAACCAACCAAATTACACAGATAGACAACAAATCTCTATACATAAAAATGTTATGTTGGTTTGTGTACGCTTCAAAAACTGAAAAATTTCTGCACTGGTCGAGCTGAAATTTTAGAATGATATATAATCGGCATCAAGGATTATTTTTATCTGATTTTTGCATTACAATGTGCCATAGCGAAGCGTGGCAGGGTACAGCTAGTTGTTTGATAGATTTCCATTTCATCGTAGACCGCATTTCGCTAACATCAGGTGAGACGGCGGTCAAGTGAAAACCTATAAAATTAAATATAATACGGTTCCAGTCTTAAACATTCAGCTCTTTTAGTATAAGTATGGATATTGTTGGTACGTTGAGTTTCTCAAATGCTCTCTAAATTAATGTATCGCACAACCAATGGCCATGACGTTATTGATAGTTCGTTCTACTTATAACTCTCACGCTTCATGCAAAATAGTGGCTTATCAGGAACGGTTTTAGAGCGTGAATGACAATTCGTTGCACCGGTTCCTTATCGAGATCAGAGAAGTCACTGCACCTATTGTCCTTTGTGAATATGATACGGAATCCGTAAGTATCGACTCTTGTCGACTCGAAACACTGCGGTTATTTTGGGAATTAGAATTTGTGATGTGGTTACTTTAATATTTCGGCTTCAAAAAATCGTAATTTAATAGTAAGTGGACTAAGTCAAATTCAAATGCCTAACCCTATCGCGGTTTTTTGGTGTTAAGTACGATTTAAATATACCCTGCATATTTAGCTTGTAGCGTAAGGTAGACAGTACATATAAAGAACAATGCAAAAACATTGTCCTTTATATGTAAATCTTCTGTGCGCGTGTTTGTAAGCTCCATCTTAGATCCACGGGTGGACCGACTTAGATGATTTGTTTTTGTACGATCAGGTGGATTCGCTAATAGTTTATGTTAACAAAAGTATTTAAATTCTTGTATTTATGACGTGTGTACACTATACAGGACGTTTGTCGGGTCCGTTAGGAATAAATAACCACATAAAGTAAATACGAGTACATCTAGTTAGTCTATATCACAAGTAGGGGACAGGGAGACTCGGACTTATTATTATAGTATTATACAATTTTTCAATCATTAAAATATCTCGGTTTGATGTTAATTTAGGGAAACTATTGGTCCAATGCCAAGTTCTTTAAAACTCCATTTATCATATCCACTTGGAAAGAACGATAGTGACATTTGGTAGGAAACTTTGATACGGTACAAATTATCAGGCAGTACATGACCGATTTTCGCCTACGTATCTTACTTTTCTCATAGCGACGACTCTCTGCAGCCTGTCGTTGAGTCCGGCCTGCAGCGCCCCGTTCCGCAGCCGCAGCAGCGGGGTCTCCTTGCCGCGCGTCAGCGACGAGTGCTGGCTGTCCTTCGAGGGAGACACGTCGGCCAGCGGAGCCGATATGTCGCCCTTGTCGGGGTACATCGGCTCGGGGGATATGTAGCCGCGACCTGGAAATTAATTAAATAAATAAATATTGTTGGACATTTCACACACAACACTATCTGACCCCAAACTAACCAAAACTACTATGAGAGCCAGATAGCTAACATAAAACTTACATATTTTTAAATACATGCTTATTATACATAGAAAACACCCAGGCACAGTACAAATATTTGTATTCATCACACAAATATTAGCGATTTTATTATTAAATCTAACGGTGTACGCAAAGAGTTTACATAAGTATACTAGGTATAGAGTTAGAACAAACGCTTTACACTGAAGGCACGGGACCGGTGATTTTTCACTAACAGGGTCCTCAATAAACATACTAATGAATTGCACTCACAAATTATGCATAAAGTATTGCAAGGATAGTTAAAATTAGTTTAGTTTCTTTGAGTTATATTTGAAAAAATAATATCATCGCCTGTATTTACACATATGAGTTGATCTGATCGGGCGTTTCGTTTATCCCGACCGACACTGATTTGACAGTTTTTGTGTCATCAACCGACCGATTGTGTTTCGTGGTATAAATCGTCCATAACTTCAGCCGATACGAGTATATCGTTTATCGGACTAAGTAGTAGACCTGCTCATCGCTCTTGTGGAAGTGTCATACTTTTGTCGCACATCACTCTGCTGCCATAGCTAACATTCACCTCATCTGCTTACGATTGGTACAAAGGAACAATGTGGGAAAACCTGATTTATATACTTATTCTTTATCTAAGAGTGTACGTAACGAGTAACGTATGTATCGACAGAAAGGCGATCAAACGCAGAACAATAATTTGTTAAAAAAAAACTAAAAATAAGATTATTTATTAGTCCAATGCAAGCTTATTCTGAGTAACAAAATTTGGTTCATAATTTTGAAGCAGCTTGCTTATACAAACTTAGAATAAATTTACACAATTTTCGATATCAATAGAACATTACACTTTACTTAAAGGTTAAGAGACCTACTTTGTTTATCTTTAGTATCTCTTTAATATAATCAAAATAGTATGAAATTTAAACTTTATCTACCTACGGATCAATAATTGGAAGACAAGATAACTCAACCTACCTAAATATATGTACAAATAGTTAATATAGAGAAGTATATTTTCACTAAGCCGCTATACATACAGCTTATCAATCATTACTTTGGTATCGATCGGCTTTCAATAAAATTACCAAACATTGATACACTTCCAAACATGTCTGTACTTACTGAATTGACGTTATGACGTTATAATATTTGTATGTGGTGTTGTATTATTTTAGATCAATCTAGAATTTAGTATTAGAGCGGTTTTGAAAAGTAGATAATTAGTCATAGTTAAGAAATAATGAGAGATAGAGGCAAACAAAAGCGACAGTTCAAAAACCTTACTATTTAAATATAAAGGGATATTATAGAATGACGAGCAGGATATGTGCTTGTTGGTAAACAATAACACACAACTATTTGATAACATGTAGAGCCAAATTCACTGCCTAGCATTGCACTAAGTATACCACCCGGAGTTGATTATCACTAAGATGATTTATCTCGTTACCCTATAGTGCCTGTAGTTTCCCCAGAAACATTGCCCGTTCAAACCGGACTACAGTGATGTTTACGCGTCACTGCGTGGTATTATAACGACTGGCTTGGGTGTGGTATTTTTTTGTCTAAAAACTATTTTTGTAGTGGTTAGACACTGCAGAGGCTGACCACTACAAAAAAAGGTTGCGGTGATCCATTGACGTGTAAAGGATAACTGCAAGCGACAACATCACCAATGAAAAGCATAGTAGCACGTAGCATTCTGTTGCACGGTCTTTAAATACGAGTACATCTGCATACAATTAAAACTGTCGAATTTGTTAATAAGGGGAGTGACAAAAATACTTCATTACAAGGAATCTACTTTGTCGATAACATACACGTTAAAATTACCATTAAGAGTAAATCGGGAACCTTGAAACAATCTATACTGAAGAGAAAATACACATTGACGTGCACATCAAATTAGTCTCTTCAACTTGTCTTGCGAGCAAGGTCAGACAAAAATTATGTTCTGCCAAAAGACAGAAATCTCTGAAATTTAAAACTCGACAGGTTTATACGTCTAGTGACTGAAACTGATTGAAACCAGACACTTTATAAGGACTAGTTGTTTTTTCGTTATTCCACTTCCCTTAGGTATTACAGTTTTAAGTCATTATTATCATTGTCATCTATGTATAGCCATCCTTACAATTCATTGTTGGGCATACACTTTTTTCTAAATATATTATAGTAGCGAAGAAAATAACGATTTTTGTTTTCTTGTATCTGGTACTAATGCAAACATTAGGCATTACTTTACAAATATAATATGTATATTGCACATCTGTATTCGGAATCTCTAATACTTAAAACTTTGACAAGTCATGCACTCCAAGAGGATGTATCATGTCGATCTGATAGGAATAAATAAATAAAAAGAAATCATTTTACATACTTTCCCCTCAATATCTATTTTAATTTACAGACTTGTGTACATTACTCGCTTCTTTGTTGTATTGGCCTAAAACAAATTTTAGGTAGTAACTAAATCAACTCTTCTAAATATCGCAAAATGATAAGATATCCCTCATAGTGATTCAGCCGAGATTTCCCGCAACCAAAACAATGACATCTCGAATAACTCAGATAACAGCAACGTAACCTTTCTGTATTATAAGTGTCTCTATTGAATTTTCTTATATTTTAAAAATGTAATTATAACTAATTTTCTTAATAGGACGGTATCGGCCCATGAGTACCATTATAAGATTTGCAGTACCTGTTATAGTGATTGGTATGACATACAGGATACCTTATAAACTTTCAACATGCCTTGTCTCATACATCTTCTCAATTTTTTTTATACCGAAGTTGACTACAGAGTTTTTGAATACTTTTTCATATTTTAGATTATTTTTTACCCATTTTCGTAAATTATGATATTATGTATTGGGTAAACACCTTTATTACTTAAATCATTATTAAAATGTGGAAATACATTAACATTGTTTTATGTCATCGCGGTTGTTCACTAGATTAGTGTCACTAGTTACGGGATATTTACCATAGTTACAAGGCGGAGCGAGTCTCCGATATTTCGATGCAGTTGTATGCGCCATTTTCACGGGTAAACTCAAACATAGACTATTCGATTACATTAGCATAAGCAGCCCAATTTACATTCCCACTGCTAGAACTCGAGGTTTCCTCTCGCGAGGAGTCAACACCATCATCCACCGCTGGGTAAGTCCGGGTTGGTGGATGACAAATGAAACCCCACGAAAGATATATTTCTTGGTACGCGCCGGTTTCCCCACGATATTTCATATCACCGTTAAAATCAAAAATAATGACATGCTCGCATTTGAAAAAAATACGCAGTTAGTGCCGACTGGATTCGAACCAACAACCTCACCATTGTGGAATCGGCTATGTCACTATGTCACCCCGGCTTTTTTATTATACTTTACAATGTAGCTATTCAAAATTTGAAAACAAACATTTGAATGTGTTAATGTTGATGTGATTGATGACGTCAGTACCTAAGGCACTGGAGCAGTGACCTGCCATGAGAGTACATAAAATGGAGTTTGATGCTATTTTAATCTAAAACGAATATATCGTCCGATAACGCGAGGTGTTGGTAAAATATCACAAGCACGTGTCAGATCGTACGATGCGCGGGCGTCGCTAGACGTAACTCAGGTACAAAAATACACAAAACAAATATTTTCGACTTGTTTATAAATAGGAGAACGTTTTGGATGTTCGCTATGCAAAAAAATGACCGTTGACATACAGACGGACGGAAGCGATACTATCATTAATCTATCAGAGATATCGACTCATTGCAGAGTATATCAATAACTTCCTTTTGAGCCATTGTTGTCTATTGGTAGAGTATCTATCTACAAATTATTTTCGATAGATCCGATTGTTCTTTATCCAGCGACAATCTAATCCACAAATTATTTTTGAATAATCTGATTATTCTTTATCCGACGACAATCTCATCCACAAATGAGTTTCGATACCTAGATGTTGCGAAAATACTATTGAATTAAAAAAATATAATTAAATTAAGTGACGAAACATAAAAAAACTGTGTACTGTGCACACACCACAAATACCACCGTACACAGTTGATATATATATGTATATTGGCGTTTTAGTTGTAAGTTATCGGAAATTACAGGTTTAGACCACAGATTTCGATTCTTTTTTCGACATCTTTGGTTTAGACGACCTGAGGGGTCGTCTAAACCAATTTCAGTTCATTCGATTGTTGACATATGATTACAGTGTTGGCTACACTGTAAGCACATTCACAAAATATTACGTACATAGAGCCAAAACACAAAATAATATATTAATATACACACACATATAGTATGTGTATGAAAAATAACAAAAATATAAGTAACCGAAAATACCAATGCTTCACAAAACATCAAGACATCTAAGAATTTAATCGATCCGCCTTCTACTGACTACTTTGTTCGATTCCAATGCCTAATTAGATTCAAATGTATGGGAAGTCGTCGTGCAGCATCTATTATTATAATCAAATCGATTTAAAATTGGCTACGCAGTAGTTGGCAAAGGAATGTTAAGTACACGCGACCTCATTCCTCCTATTAAGTTTTTTTTATCGATAAGTAAGACATTATCGCTAGACCACCATCTCCCCGGATACTCATTAAAGATGAGATCGTGATCCATGATCATGATGTGATTACACCATGATCTTCATGATGGACCGCGCAGACTTCGTTCATCAGGGCAACTTAGGCAACGAACACGACGGTTTAGATATTCTTGCTACGAAAGTCAGTAGAGTCAAACCTTTTCGTGCAAGTCTTTCGAATGCTTACCTTGAAACAATGTCACTTCTTTGAGCTACTTTTCTAGAATGTTAGTTAATTTGTGGTACCAGATTACTTCCTACTACAGTTAACCTTACCTACAACTAACAACAAACCTACAGGCAGAGTATTCAAATGTGTCAAAAGAAAGTGTACAAAGTTTGTCTTTCAATACTTATGAAAGGATACATATGGAAAGTAGGTGCCACCACAAACCTTGTCACGTAAATACACAAAAGAGGTTACCAATTCATCAATGGCATCAACGATAAATCACCATGAATGGTATAGAAAACCTCGTGTTTGGTGGACTATTGACAAAAACGCTTTCACATGATCATCATATTTGAATTCTGATAAAGTATGATGATGGAACGCACTTCGCTTATATTAAACTTCTAAAAGAAGGTCTCCGGAAGAACTTAGTACATTTATAAAAAAAATCAGGCATTATAGGTTTGTACTTGAACGCCAGTTCGCCTGACGATAAGCGATAATGCTGCCCACAACAGGACGAGCTTACCAAAAAGAAACAGATTCACTTTCGACTTGAAGACACCAAGATTGCAACTAGGGGAAAAGCCACTAAGGCAACGCATTCCACAGCGTTAGTTTCTTTGGAACGTTAACCACAAAGAGTGTACATATACTGCGTATAGAGTTGACACAAACGCTTTACACCGAAAGCAGGGGTAGCATCTTTCTTGCCTTGTGGCTCTTGTGGCAGTGTCATACTTTTGTCGTGGCACATCATTTGTCTCTGTTGCCATAGAAAGTATGCAGGTCATCTGCTTAAAATTGACAAAAAAGGAACTGTGCGGAAAATCTAACTCTATACATAGTATATGTAAACTACTTGGTTAACCATGAAACAATGTCGCTTATCTGATCATTCTAAAACCCTCTACACACGAGCCCTAAAATCAGAGGAAATTACGTAAAAGTAGAAGGGAAGTCCCTACATCGCACCATATGATTGGTGATTTATGATGCGATGTAGGCTCCTCCCCACTACTTAATACATTACGTAATTCTTCTGATTTTAGGGCTCGTGTGTAGAGGGTTTTATTCTAATTCAGGGTGGCCTGCACTGACGTCGCGCTAGGAGTGTATTGTCCACTAATGTGTGACGTGTACCACGACGTGTGATAAACAAACCAATGATGCTCCTACCAAACTTTCTAATAAAAGAAAATGTGCAACGTGAATTCGTGAAACGAAACTGATGCACGTCCTCATACCCCAATAGTTCAATGGTTTCAATATCAATAACTTGAATACGTATGTAGGTAAGTAGGTGCCTCCGCAAGTCACCGCACGACAAAGGCACAAACAAGCGAGCCTCCAACTGAACGTGCTAACTTTTTTGATGCACTGAATACACATGCCAGAAAGAGGCCATACAGAGTTTGGAATGCCTCGGCTGGCTTTATACCTGTGTTTACTATGAGTAGAGTGGAAAGAACTCATAAAAAATTACTCAACTAAGTCGAGTATGGGTTAATCTATGTTTAATGTACTTTCGACTATCGAGCATCCTGTAATCACCACCTGGGTAATATTCAAGAGCAAGAAAATAATCTATTCAGAAATATCACGTCATTTACCGTATATTATATTTACAAAGAGATAAAATATCCATTGAATCAAAAGTTCATTTTGTCAACTATAGCTGATAAAAAATGTGCCGGCATTTTAATACTTGTTCTTGCTCAGTCACAAATACCGACACACGTGTACTGAAGACACTTTGAAATTACAAAGCCGAAATAACTGTCTCATACTTCGACTAATCATATTCTAGCCTATTCGAGAACGATTACGGTACGGCTAACAAATTTCTAGTTTTTACATATTTTGTACTACTCCGCTTATGGATAACAATTATTATAATATATGAGGCCTTATCCCATGTGAAAGTTTGTATGACTGGATGTCTGTTGCTCAATCACGTTGCTAGGACTTATTACCTTAATGTTTTTTGCCGATGGTTACAAGCTTGGTGTCTTCAAATCGAGAATTAATCTATTACATCTAGGTAAGCACCGATCATCGTCGCTTAACATCAGGCCAGTAGGTCTACTACGAAGTCCGATACACGATATTTATCGGCCGAAGTTATGGACGTTTTATACCACGAAACACAATCGGTCGGTTGATGACAGAAAAATTGTCAAATCAGCGCCGGTCGGAATGAACGAAACACCCGATCAGATCAACCGACCGATTGTGTTTCGAGGTATGAAACGTCTATAGCTTTGGCCGATATATCGTTTATCGGACTTCGTAGCAGACCTCCAGATGGCGGTGAAGTGTAAACCTATAAGACTTAAAAAAAAACTCTAAAGCAAATCAAAATCAGCACGTAATCTTCCACACATGGAATAACAGTAAAAGTTAAATGTTGCCAATAAAGTCCTAAAACTACAGTTACGCGACTCCGATTAGTCTACGTGCGTAGTAGTACGTTTGTATCATATGACGTGTACACCTCGGAACACTCGGAAGCCAAGGTCGCCCATCTCTGAGGTTACCCCAGTCACGTCAACGGCTAGTACAATACATTTGCGAATCTATTCTGGCCGCGGCTGTTTTGGAACAAGAAAAAAATATGTAAATATCACAGTATCGCCGCGAGTTTTTATTTGCAAAGCAAATAGAGCTTGTTAAGCCTATCGTCGTGATATAAAATCCTTCCTTATAGGAAATACGTACATAATATGAAGTACTGATGATTATTTCAATGTAAATTTTCGGAGCAGTTCTCACTCTATCGTACATTGGTTGATGTTACCTTTGCAGACTTAATTGAAACCAGAGAATATGTATAAGACTATAATAAGATAATCATCATACGGGATGTAGTACTCGTCGAGTACAGCAAGTAAGTACGGTAAATATATAGAAATGTATGAAGATTTATGGTAGGTATGCTATAGTGCTATACATATGTGCGTAAGTACAGATCAAATTTAAATGGGACTAAAGCTAGGACGCACCTGTTTCTAATTTGTTTTTTCTGAAAAAACCAAAACCGAATTCAATTTAAAATTAAGTTCAGGGATTCCATAATACGAAGCAATTACTAAATCATCGAGATAACGAAAACAAATTATATTTGTTTTTTGTTCATAGTTCAAAAATCACTACACCGATTTAGATTAAATTTATATGGGACCACCTCTGAATTATGAACTATTAAATAAAAAAGTACCATCAAAATCGATATACAATTGGCGGCGCTACCGCGTAACATATGTACAGTATACAATAAAAAACAAAACATAAAACCGAATTGATAACCTCCTCCTTTTTTTGAAGTCGGGAAAATATTTAAAAATTGAGTCCAATTAAATAAATTGCAATGAAAACTACCTATATTACATACCCAACTAACTACTCACACTAAGCACATATATCAATGAAGGTGTAGCGTTAATAATATAAGAATAACTTTAATTAAACACCACAAAAAAGGACAAAATTACTAAAGATAAATAATCAAGATGATCACCCACTACCAGTGCTGGCTGCATTACCACGCCCAATGACAATGTTTCTACATAGACCAAAGTTAATAAGCGCCAGCATTTTGATCACGCGATAAGCAAGCGCTCGGAAAGATTTTTGAAAATGACATATGCTAATTAGGAAGATAAGGAAGATGAGGCATTTCTTTTTAGGCCAGTCAAAAGGTTATTCTGTTTTGAAGAAATCACCTCCAAGTGTACAAAGCAAGGCTAAATGGAGACATCGGGCAACACTGCCTATAAATCTTATCATCGCAACATATTTTAACAACAAAGGCTTAAAACAAAGATACAGTATTTAAACAAACACATCAGAGATTTCAGACAGCAAACATCATTAGTCTAACAACAGTTCGTGTGAGCTTAACTTCCGTGTCTTTTTATTGTTGGATAAATATAGAAATGGCGATTTTGTACTCGTTTGCCTGGAGCATAAAACTGCTTATCGTAATAGTTGTCTTATATTAGACTAGCGACATTGTTTCATGGTTGACAATCCACAGACTCGAACAAAAAGATTTGACTCTAGTTGTGATAAGAACGTCTAGTTTGCGTTGCCTGAGTGGGGTTTCCCGATGGCTATAATCTTGGTGTCTTCAAATCGAGAGTGAATTGTTTTTTTTTTCTAGGTAAACACTCTAGACCGCATCGTCGCTTAACATCAGGCGAGATGGCGGTCAAATGTAAACCTATAATAGTAAAAGAAAAAAGACTAGGAGCGCGTCGCAGTTTTTTACCCACGTAATTGCCGTTCCTGTTAATTTCCCGTGAAAAAGTTAACATTTTTGTGTTATTCCAAACTATAATAACTCGTATCTAACTATGTACCAGATTTCACCCACATCCCATCAGTAGATAGATAGATAGATAAACTCTTTATTGCAGTTAATAAAACAAACAACTTAAAAAACAATCTTAAAATATAGTAGCAAATGGCGACCTTATCTCTAAAGCCAGTAGTACCTATCTGTTTGAAAGAGTAACCATAGTAGAGCATCCATACAACCTTTCGCATTTATAATAGTTCGAACTAATATTACAAATATATTATAATTGTAAATAAGAAATTGGTATGTTTGTTTGTACCTGATAAACTCTGAAATGAGTTCATCGATTGAAAAGATTATCTTACAATAAAACAGATTGAATAAAGAACTGTTAGCTCTAACAACACCATTAGAAAGTCAAATTATCAAAAAAAAAAAGCTAAAGACTAAGTATAAGTTGACGCAAACGATACTGCATAGAGAAAGCCAGTCCGTGATAAACACGTACAAAAAAATAATCTACACTCAACGCTTTCGTCAGCTCAACGATCATTAAAACAGTTTTTAAGGTAGGTTTAATATGGTTACCAAGACTGTAATGCTAACATATTCTAAGAACATGTCGGTATCCCCACGATGTTTTCCTTCCTATTTTCAAGTAACTCTTCGAAAAGACAATGGTGTGCGTGAGATTCCAAACAGGGGCTCCGGACAGGTAGTTGTCGTTCTCCCGACTATACCAGACGTAACTTTCCTACTTTTACTATCACCTCGATATATTGTCAACAAACATTACAAATATGCACAAATAGTACACCTTAGCAATAGTGTAAATACGTTTGCATAACATCACTGTTACTACGCAAACATAACACTATTTACCTACCAACACATGGAAGCGAGGTTATCGAGCTTCATCAAGAAGCTTCCGTTTATTTTAAACATCTAAGTTTAGAACTCGAGTGGTTATCTCACTTGATGCGGCACTCGTAAATTTCTCCCGTCTCACTTTATAAAACGTTTATTTGAATGACGTACAAAATACCAGCTCGTTTGAACCGTGCACGCACACTATGATATTATAATTGGAAAGGGAACACACATATTGACAATCTACTCATACAACAAAAGTCGTAGGCGAGGCACAAAGATTACTTAGCGGAAAAAATAACAATGACCAATCCCCATAACATCGATTTATCGATTGTGCACTCTACTGGATCCTCGGTTAATTAGACCAGTTACTGGAACGCTGGTATAACTTTTTCAATTTAGTATAGATAGTAACTGATTTAATGCAATCTCTGTGCAGCTTGAGACCTAGATTGTAAAGGCGTTTCGGTTGAAGCGAAACTGCAAAATTCAGACAAAAACAGTTACGATTTGCCGTTGACCCAGTGACGGTAAAAGCTTGATTGTGAATAGGTATTTGCGTTTGGAAAGATTATCTGCAAGTGAAATCTCGAAATCGGTTGTTGATGAGTGTTTTATTGACCGCCAATTATTGTTAATCACGTGGGTTTACAAAGGCAGTAGTCAATTCGTTACTCTATTGTTAAATAGAGTTAAATATCACTGAATCTTAATATTATCTAATTGCAAAAGGTATTCCGGATACTTGTCATAGGAACAAATGGGAGATCAGGTATGATGTGACATACCTATCTCAGGAACAATAAAGATGACCGTGGTGCACGGCATACGGTTTATAGGCATCTTACCGTTGTTGATTTTTCGTCTAGGCTCATTCACGATATAGAACCACTCGAACCTGAGTATCCGATCAGAGTAGGCTAGAACTGTTCTACTCCTACCAATGGACTTGGATCATTTTATAATATCAAAAGGGCGTATATGAAGAATACGTGGATAGCATACAGGTGGCTCGTCTGAACGCACGCGATGTACAAGCGCTATCTACAGCGTGACCGTTTTCAGATAATCAAACTTTCAAAGCACTGTACAAGAGTTTGCGTACACGATCTTGCGACAAACGTAGTAAAAATGCACGCGTCGCAGACCTGAGTTGGCTAACCAAACAACTTGGGAGACTCCGAAAGAATCTAAATAATAGTAACTTGGATTCTGTCGGAACGCACTCGATTGGTAAATCAGTCGAAGAATATTCAGCTAACAGTGTAACGACTACGTACCTGTGGACACAGCGTTGGTGATCCGCCGCCGGATGGTGTCCTCCTCGAAAGAGTACATGTAGTACTCCTCGTTGAGGTCCCTCAAGAACTGCGGTTTCACCAGCACGCCGCCCACCACGCCGAAGAGTCGCACGAACCCGAGCGGCGTGAACACTGCAACAAACACATTCAACGTTTTGAAAACTTTTAAATATAAATGTCAATATATAATAAAGAATAACAATGATTGACCAAACGCAAAAATAAAGATCCCAATTTATTATTTGCTAACCGCGGCCCGCGGTTTTACCTCACGTTCCCGTAATTTCCCGTGGATAAAAACACCCTCTGTCATCTTTTAGACATCTAGACTATAGAGCTCTAGACTATAATAATCTGTGTTCCAAATTTCAGCCCGATCCGACGTATCGGCGTGATTGAGCAACAAACATCAAAATATCCAAACATTGACATTTATAATATTAGTAGGAGTTTTATTCTCAACTATTCGTTGAAATCTGGGAAACGAATATTTTATGTAGGTACGTGATCCCTGAGCCATATATGGCTATACCTATACCATATAGTACCACATTTTTTTTTTTAACTAGAATAGGTTCGCACGCACCACATAGTAACACGGGCGAAGCCTGGTCCAATAATAGCGTAAAAAGAAAAGGACGTATTCTATTCATCATTAACTATCAATTTTTACAATGGAGCTACACCCTGAAATCGTAACAAACAGCATTCAGCTGTTTAATGTATATGGTAGGAGTGAGATAACAATTATCCAGCGATGGAGTGGGATAAGTAGGAATTCAAGCAATTCAATGAGCTATTGTTTTATACAGAAGACTTTTTAAACACTTGATTAACTAAACGAAACAAAGCTAACACTATGTGAACAAAATAGACGATATAATATTTTTCTAAAATTGTATCGGAACTTAGAAGCTTCCAGAAACCGAACAAACGTACGTAAATATTTGTCCTTTTTGTGGAAAAAATTGTAAATCTCGGAGTATTTTTTGTCAAACGGCCAACAATAGATCGGTGATAATACAGAGCCATGTTAATATCTATTTCGAATCTACGTACAAATCCTTGAATGCACAAAACTAGTTCTACTATTTGCGCAACGAATTTATGTGTAGGTTTAGGTAGAACGCTGGATTCCTAGGAATCTAGCCAGTCGACCGGTTTCTGTGGACACAAACTCGGTAAGCACCAAGATACGGCGAACCCGGCTGGAAATTTTTAGTAATTCCTAGCTACGCCCTGGTTTCCTTTACTAACAAAAACTAACATTCTACAGTCATTTAAGTAAATATATTATAACTCCTGTCACGATGTTTACCTAAACTACTTGACTGATTTTACTAATGAATCTAAGTCTCATCTCATCATTTATTGAATACACATACGAGAGGTAAACCACGGTTGAGAATATGAATAGTTTGTCAGAGGTAGAAGTCGGAAGTCTTTACGCCAGCTTGGCAGTTAATAAGAAACTATAATACAATCAGTATAAATCAACTAAAAATAAAGATGGAATCTCGTGGAATTAGTCATAATGACATATAAGTTTTACCCATCAACTAAAAATAAAGATGGAAGACTAATTGTCATATTGACGTTTAGTTTTATGCCCAAATAAGACTAATTGAATTAAATGAACAATAACTTACACTTCATCTCATCTTAAATATTAGTATTTTATAACAAAATTTCATCGTCAACTTGGAAAGAGTAGAAAACAGGAAAACTGACTTTCTCAGCCGTCGCACCGGGTACCGCGGCGCGTCGGAATTCCTCCACGAGTCAAGTTATTTCATAAATAATATTATCATCATGATTACGCCACCGTTCCGCTTCCACGTGGGATATAATTATTGTAAACAGAATTATGAATGAATTTGTTTTATCATAACACATTGCGTCTTTCAGTACCTACAGCAGGTCAAGTGAGGCATTGCAATGAACGTATACATGTATTTCATTTTTAATTCCATAAATGAATCGAGATCACGGGGTCTACCGTCTAACAAATTCTTTTGGGCATTGCTTTTTAGGGTTCCGTAGCTAAATGACAAAATACGGGACCCTTATAGATTCTTCATGTCTGTCTGTCCGTCTGTCCGACCGTATGTCGTAGCCACTTTTCTCCGAAACTGTAAAAGCTATACTATTGAAACTGGGTAAGTAGATGTAATATGTGAACCGCATTAAGATTTTGATACAAGAAATAGAAAAAAAACATTTTTTTTTAAACAAAAGTGTAAAAAGTCTCTTCCAAAGTGGCAAAAAGTGTGTGCGTTTCACAACTACGCGTCACAGTGCGTACGATAAAGATCGAGCCAAGAAACTTAATACAAATAATGGGAACGAAGTTAACATTGGGTCCTAGAATAAGATACGTAGTTTTAGTATTGAATCATGTGAATTGTAAAGCGTTCGCACAACCGCTGTCTAAATGAAGGGGAGCAGATCTGAGCACACCTGCTCCTCTTGACAACCGCCGTTCCAATTCAATAAACACAATGATTGCTGCTGGCTCCGACCTCGACACCTAACTATGGGAATAACGGCGAGTGTGTAAGATAACATACAATAAGGACCGACCCACTGACTACGGACATAAAAACATTTCAATACAATCCCCTGTAAAAGGTAATCAAATTATCCGTAGTATTTAAACATAGAGAAACAAAATGTGGCAATCGTCATAAGAAAAAGTAAAACAGAAGAAAAATATTTTTTTTAAATAAAGAGTGACGAGAGGAGCAGGGCACGTGCCTGATGATAAGCAACATGCCTGCCTTCAACAACAGCACAGTGACACACAGCTATTGGAACATGATGAGTCCAAATCATAAACTAGCACTGCACTGCGCTCGACACCCAGAGATCTAATCCATGTAATCTTTCTGGCAACACTGCACTTCAAACCGGAACACAGTTAATGTTTGCACATAAATAAGACTTAATATGTGCCAATTCAGGCACTAAATCAACGATCACATTAGGTACATGCGATCAGGATATAATGTTTTTACAAAAGACTGACCTCACCTAAGAATTTAATGATTGCTTTATTTATATCTCATCTATCTTCTATACAAATTTAATGGAATCTACTCATTCAAAGTTTTTTTGGAAAAGTTTCTATTTTTTCCAATTTACGACCATCTATAAATACAATATGAACATGAACATGAGAGGCGAGGGAACATGAGAATTTGGAGTTTGCATCAAATTAGAAGCAAATATCAATTGAATATTAATAATATATTAAATAAATAAATAAATATAACAATTGGTGGACAATTCACACACAACACCATTTGACCCCAAACTAAGCATAGCTTGTACTATGGCGGCCAGATAGCTGATATAACACTTATATAGTTTTAAATACATACTTATTATACATAGAAACACCCAGACACAGTGCAAACATTTGAATTCATCACACAAATATTTGCACTGGGTGGGAATCGAACCAAATAAATATAAATAAATTTGATAGACAAATAAATCGAATATTATTTGTCTATCTTGCATTAGTACATATAAGTCTAGTAATCAGACCTACCGCGACAATGTCACCACCCCCACCGACTTTCTTAGTCATGCCTGAATGGTGACTTGGCGCCGGCGCGAATATCTCCTTCGGCTAACTTGTCATATTACAAATAGAGGAGATGCCAACAGAATTATACTCAATACTGGTTATCTGGTTATTACGCAGTCATTTCGTAGATGCGTCTAGAATGTGACTGCATCGCTGGTTAGTAGAGGCCATCTGAGGTCAACGTCCATAAGTGCCTTACAAAAAAATTAATAAATGCGACCGCAAAACATTAAAAATGCAATTAGGTTTTCAAAAGTAAAGAAAAAAAACTATTTTTCTATTACACATATTAATGAGCGCAAACTCGCTTGCCCAGGAAAAAATAATAAAACTCTTAAAACGAGTGTGATAACACTGTTGAAGTTCAAGGTCTTTTTGGTCAAATAGAAACACAAACGTAGAACCCTAACATTTTATTGATTGAGGACTTTGGAATCATTAAGAGCTAAACGTTTGACAGTAACAAACAGTGCCCTAAATAATTGGATCTACGAGTCTCTATTGATCATGCGTGTTATATGTACGTACGTATGAAGCATATATTTATGTAGATAGTTGGCATTGCGCCTCCATCATTAGTTACGATCTATCTGATAGCACGTGGCATAATTTCATTTGTTCGTACAGTAATTTATAGAACTCAGTTAAATTTAGCACTGAGCTCTCAAAAACAAGACTCTTTAGAAACAAAAAAGGTTAAAAGATACCCGACATGACGGTTGCTATGACATTGTTACTTCAATGTCACATCGCAACGTAAACAGAAGTCTGAGAACCGACGCAAGTAGAATATTTTATCAAAAATAATTGCTTATTCTTTGATTTATTTGCAATGAGCGTTAAGAAATCTACCGGAAAGAAAGACGCAAAAGGATACGATGTAAGACTTAACCCCGCTTTGAAAGGAACAGCCGAAACAGAGCTGAACGAAGAGTGGGCGAATTTTATGACCAGGGTTGGTCATGTTTCTACTCTGGTGAGAGACATGGCTAGTGGCGATAAGGCCACAGCGGACGCAGCTCACAAACTGGCCGACAATTACCTCGGGGGCAAAGTCATCGTCGACGAAAACGTAGAGATGAAAGTCAAGAATGACCGCACCGTAATCAACCAGAAAGCTTTTAAAAGCATCGAAAACAAAGATACGGTAACTAAAATACGTTTAAAATGTTGTTTAACAGTACCTAAGTTTATTTTTGGGCCGGTTATATCTGTTGCAGACCTGACAGCCATTGGGGTAGTCGAGGTCTGGAGGGGAGACCGCGAATCGGTAAATTTAATGTAGTGTAGCTGGAATTACGGTATACGACAGGAAGCTGATGGCAGTTGGAAACGTAAGACTCAGACTGAGACTTAGGTCCAGCAGTGGTCATATAACGTCAGCTGATAACGACGATAAAGTTTATTATTAAATGTATTGAGGTAAACGTTCGACTTGTAATGGGATTGACTTCCACAATATATGCAATCGTTTTTCTTACAACGATTTTTTTATAGCATAGAGTGACGCGACGAGCAGAACATGTGCCTGATGGTAAGTAACATCCCTGCCACATAACAGCACAGACAAACTGCACCTATTGGAACATGAAGAGTCCAAATCATTTCCACTGCACTCGTCACCCAGAGATATAAGATGTTTTATCTCTACGACCTGTAATTTCACTGGAAACATTGCCCTTCAAATCGGAACACAGTAATGTTTTAACTAAAAAAAAACAGTTCTCTACAACTACATGATGCATTCATAAGCTAAATACTCAGTAAAGTGGGTTATCACAACTGCAAATTGCCGTAGATTACGGCCCACGTAATGTTATTATTATTCCAAGGCACGCTATGATTCGCACATTTTAGCGTAGTGTAAATTCGGTAGTCATTAGCACGCTTCCAAAACAAACCAGAGTATTACGAATTTATTTCGTAGCTATAAAGTGGATTCGAAACGGTTTCATCGGTTTTAATACAGCTTGTTCGACTTTTGGGGTTTTTTAATGCAGCTCGTCTTGAATGCCCAGTTGTAGGTATTAACGAGGGAAAGCTTCGTCATGTTCGAATTTTATGCGTCAAGTTAAAATATATGCTTAAACCACTCCTCTTTTTAATTATCCTTCTTTTGCCAAGTAGGTAAAAATTATGATTTTTACGACGCGCGCGCACACTGTCACGTAAAACCGACACCCTGATAGCTTGTCTACATTTTAGGAAGCTTCTTGCTTCGAAGATATCATCTATTCTATGGTTGGAGTTAGACGTTTTACCACGAGGAAATACTCACTACAAACATTGATGCTTCGTTAATCAAAACATTTGTTAACCCCCTCCGCTTTGGTCAATGTTATATTAGAGATGATGTAACCATCACCATGACTGCCCTAGTGGCTTAGTTGGTAGTAGCTCTGCCTGCGAAGCCGAGGGTCGTGGGTTCGATCCCCACCCAGTGCAAATATTTGTGTGATGAATTCAAATGTTTGCACTGTGTCTGGGTGTTTCTATGTATAATAAGTATGTATTTAAAACTATATAAGTATTGTATCAGCTATCTGGCTGCCATCACACAAGCTTTGCTTAGTTTGGGGTCAGATGGTGTTGTGTGTGAATTGTCCACCAATATTTATTTATTTATTTATTTATTATCATGAAGAACACCTGTATGTAAACCAAATATAGACATGAAAACTTAAAAATAAACACATTACCACTCCTTTGCGTCGCGCAGTCGGGTAATAATCGAGAGTGAAAGAGAGCGAGAGTGAAGGTCCCATCTGGCGAGATGACAGTCAAGTGGAAACCTATTTGTTTAAATTAACATGTTTGGAAAACTAAATAATAAGATAAGCACGTTCAAACAAAAGAATACTCTCCAGCTACCAGCTACCTATATCAGCAGATTGCGTAATAAATCAAGAATGGATGAAACATTTTAACCCAGCACATAAGCTAGTAGGAGATCTCCTAATGGATGGCCCGAATTACACATCTGTCTTAAGCACTTTTCATCCAATAAACAGCTCGGTGAAGATCGTTGTATAGCGGGATCTTAGACTAAGCTTGGATCAAGCAAAAGTTTACCCGCTTAATTCAAGTCAGTTGCTCGTCTATGAACCGCTTAAGACAGATGTTTAATTCGGGCCATGATAGAGTAGATTTGTTTACATACATCGTATATAAAACAGGAGTTGCGCGTGTTCGGGCTATTGTATGTATTATCAGTGAAAGCAATTTGGCTCGCGTCTCTCTATAAATAAACATCAAGCTCGTGAAAATGCAGATATTGTACTATTTACAGAGCGTTTAGAATATTTTATAGGATGTGTGAATCAAAGACTTTCTCAAGTTTTGTTATTTGAATCTATGAGGGATGGGAAGGAATCAGGACAGATCTGTGTCCAATAATGGGACAGTTAAAAGTTGTAGGGTGAAGGGAGGTATATTGGTGATTTAGGTAAGTAGGTGATATTATTTTAAACGGACTACCACACAGTTCCCTATGCAAGGAAATTTCAAGAGACAGCGCTATCGAGTTGATATGAGTGTGAGAAGAGGCAATAGCGCTGTCTCTTCAAATTTCCTCGCATAGGAAGTATTCCGTTCAAAATAATATCACCTACTTACCTAAATCACCAATATACCTCCCTTCACTATACATTAAATATATACATTTGATAGGCTTCTGTGCCGTTGAAAGGTTGCCAGTTCGATTCCCATCTAGGACAAATGTTTGTGTGATGGATGAGATGAGAATGTTTCTGCTGTATCTGGGTGTGTCTAGATCTAGACGGAAAACGCCTCATAAATGAGACTCTAGGGAACCCTACATATTCTATTCGAATGGTCTATTGTATTGTGCACCTTGCGATAGGATGTTTAAAACGAAACTTGGTTTTCCGAGCCATGTTCGCGCGGACAACCGCTACTATCAGAGTTAGCCGTTGACGACTAAGTTAAAGAGGTCGATATACGGACATATTTGTACCTCTACGTATCATTATGTATTACAAATTATTGAATAATTATATCAGCTATCTCACGTCCATAGTACAATCTTTCAAGTTCAATATTTGCTTAGATTAGAGCTAGATGGTGATCTGTCAAAAATCGACCAATATTCAAATTTAGGAAATATTTTAGGTACTTATAAAAGACATTGACGAATCTGTCTCAGAACAAATAATTTCAAATTCATGACTACAGTAATGTACTCATACTTATATCATTTAGGTCACTGTAGCCAATTATAAAAAGAATGACGCATGCAAAAACAATCCAGTTAGATACATAACTGCAATTTACACTGTAGTACGGACGCGTAATTCCGATTACCTAAGCATAACAGAGTCAAAACTATAACATAACCATGACCTTTGTTTCAAGTTCAATTAGAAGTGTTGGGTAGAGATCTATAAAACTATTCTCGTCTTTATGAGATTAGATAAGATTACAATGTAACACTAATGAAGCGCTCGATTTGATTTTGCTAATTTTAACTTCATTGCCGGCTTTAATTTGAAATTGAAATTACATTGATATTCAACCTATTTAATGCTAAGACTACAACAATATACGGTTATGTTGTATAGTCATAAGGCTACTCCTAGTAAATGTGTTATTGTAGAGATTAGAGGAGTCTCCTACTACAGGTATACATATGCTTACAAGAACAAAATTAAAAATTTTGATTAACCCCCGACTACCTCGGATTTGTTATCTGTACAACATTCTACTAGTCAAGCCCTTTCATTCGATACCCATAAAGGGAGTTGTGAAAAAATATATGTATTTCGCCATTATGTGGTAGCGGCCATCTTGGATTTCAAATTTGTCATAGTGCAAAGTATTCTACTAGTCAAGCCCTTTCATTTGATACCCATATTGTGGTAGTAGTGAAAAAAAATATAATTCGCCATTTTGTGGTGGCGGCCATCTTGGATTTGAAATTTGTTATTATGTATTGTATTCTACTGGTCAAGCCCTTTCATTTGATACCCATGTTGAGGTAGGTTGTGAAGAAATATTTTGTCCGCCATTTTGTGGAGGCGGCCATCTTGAATCGATATTAACCAAACATAGCTAAGAACATTAGACGAATAAATATTTAGATTTTTTTTTTTTTTGTTTGCACTACCCCAAGAGAGTGTTCTGATGATGTGAGACAAACTTTGACAATCCAAAAACCGCCGTTTGGTGACATTCGGTCGACCACGTTACTTCTAGCTTCGTGTAAACAAAACTAGCTTTGCGTAGCGTTGTCTACACGAAGCTAGAAGAAGTACTAGTTTGCTAGCTTGCTAACACTAGCTCCCATATCCTAGCTTGAAAACCTAGCCTCGTGTCGCTCGAGCATAACGCCTATTGAATCCCAGACACGGTACATTGCAGGGCGAAGTCGACAAGGAAGTGTGGATGGCAGAGATGGGCAAAGACGCAGACAGACGTGCCCTCGACCGCAAGATTCGCCAAGAAAAGGCAGACACTTTGAAAACGCAGGCTATGAAGGCATTCCGTCGGGAAGAATACGAGAAAGCTCTTTCTTACTACAACCGTGCTCTAGAACAAGTCAAGGACAATGCGATGCTGTACTGCGATCGTGCTTTGACAAATATCAAGCTGAAGAATTATGAAAAGGTACCAGTTAAAAGTATTCCTGACCATTTATATGATGAGCATGAATGGTTGTTCTGTGTCTACATGATTTTATCTGACTATAAGTAATCGCTACTGTATCTAATATTAAAATTCTCGTGTCATCCTCCGAAACGGCTTGACCGATTTTGATGAAATTTTGTGCTTATCGGGTATCTATGAGAATCGCCAACATCTATTTTTCATCCCCTAATTTATAATAATAGCTGGCCTAGTTACTTAGTTGGTAATAAGTCTGCCTGCGAAGTCGTAGGTCGTGCGTTCGATTCCCATCCAGTGCAAATATTTGTGCGACGAATACAAATATGTGTACTGTCCACCAATCAATTATTTGAGCTATCCGGCTTCCATCGGCACCGCTATGTTTGATTTGGGGCTAGACGGCACCGGCGCGGCGTAGGTAGTAGGTATGAAAAAATATGAATAAATTAATCAATCATTTTTATACTCAATAGATTATGGTTTATTGCTCGATTACGTTACAGATAGTAAATAGTCAGTATTAGAATATTTATGCCCATATAGCTGCGTTACTATTTTATGGGCAGGCGTATTCCTCACCATCAGGCCAATGTTTTGATCATCCCGTTACTAGAGATCTGTTACTATCAATGATATTTTTTTAATATAATATCTATATTACATTAAAATCAAACTATTAAAACTATCAATGATATTTTTTCAATGTAATATCTATATTACATTGATAAAAAATATCATTTATAGTAACAGAAAACATAACACATCTGATTAGGGTCTTTTAGTCTAACAATCATGGAATCTTTTATTCTATACAATATTTTATACCTTGGATTAACATTTGAGGAGGCTACTGTTTATCCCGCAAAAAATACCATTCATACCGCCACTCGCAGCTAAAACACAAAACTTTCGGATTCCTAATTGCGACCACAAAACGAATAACAAACCGAAGGTACGTGAGCTATCTATTTTTATACAAAGCAACCGGTTTCAAAGATACAGAGAAATTTCCAGACTTGGAACATCGATAAATAAATTAAATTTGGTTATTTAGATATTTTTGCTAGGAACAGTAATTAATGACGTTTATCGCTCTCTAGACTCTGACAATGATTTCATTCAAATATTTAAAAGTCAATTTATTCAATGTTTGGCTAATTGTTTTCGGTCAAACCTTCTCATAAATGTTGCAGTACTTCATTTACAAGTAGGTTCGTTTAACCTTTATCTATTACTTCGACAATAAAATTATAGATAAAAGTAATTTCTGTTCACTTTCCAGATGAGTCACTGATTTCCAATTGTTATCGATATTTAGAGCTATCGTGAACTTGAGCCAAAAGACACGTGGAGTAGACGGTATTGGCTCGGCGGATATTACCGCACATTACGTGGAGGCTATTTACATAATTATAATAATCTGTGGCACGCTGTTTATTGCAACGATTAGTACAAACAAACATGAATAGAATGCATTTTTATCCGTGTCCGTCAATCTATGCTATTTCAATAACAATAAACGGTCGGATGAGCTAACAGGATTATTTAAATCGGTTTTCTAGGTAACCTACTGTTACGAATTTACTGTTTCTTGCTCGGACAGAAAAGGCAAAAGTAGGCATATCAATAGAATAGGAAAAGAAAGTATAAGTTCAGAATCTAGATCAAAAGATTTACATTTATATGAATTCCACGGAAAACCATTAAATTCTTTGTTGTGCAATTTAATCTTACATTAGATAACTGTAGAAACAAAAGTAAGAATGTAATTTTAACCACCCGCATTGGTTTTACAACAATTGGAAATTTGACACTAATGGGAGTTGATGGAATAAGTTTGACGTATATGTGTCCATGTTCGATCCCCACCCAGTGCAAATATTTGTGTGATGAATTCAAATATTTATACTGTATCTGGGTGTTTCTATGTATAATAAGTAGGTATGTATTTACAACTATAAAGTATTATATCAGCTATCTGGCCGCCATTTTACAAGCTTTGCTTAGTTTGGGGTCAGATGGTGTTGTGTGTTAATTGTCCACCAATATTTATTTATTTGTCTGTGGCATTGTAAAGTCTAAACAAAGGAGCCTATTTCGATGTCGACTGGTTTTGTGGCATAGTTGGTAGTAAGTTCCGCCGAGCCATAAGTCATCAGTTCAATTGCCACTCAGGACATATTATAATTTTTTGCCCTGTATCTTCATGTTTATAACCATGTATATACAATCATGCAAGTGCTATATCAACAATGACGTTCGCATAGTACAAGTTTTGTTAACCCCCGACAAAAAAAAGGGGTGTTATAAGTTTGACGTCGATGTCTGTCTGTCTGTCTGTCTGTCGGTCTGTCTGTCTGTCGGTCTGTCTGTCTGTCTGTCTGTCTGTCTGTGTGTGTGTCTGTCTGTGGCACCGTAGAGCTCAAACGGATGGGCCGATTTCGATGCGGTTTTTTTTATTTGAAAGTTAATATCCGTGCGGATGTTCTTAGCTATGTTTGGTTAATATCGATTCAAAATGGCCGCCTCCACAAAATGGCGGACAAAATATTTCTTCACAACCTACCTCAATATGGGTATCAAATGAAAGGGCTTGATTAGTAGAATACTTTGCACTATGACAAATTTCAAATCCAAAATGGCCGCTACCACAAAATGGCGAATTACATTTCCTTTTTCACAATTCCCTTAATATGGGTATCAAATGAAAGGGCTTGACTAGTAGAATGTTGTACAGATAACAAATCTAAGGTAGTCGGGGGTTAATCAAAATTTTTAATTTTGTTCTTATTCCGATTGCAGTTAATGTGGTGTGAGGAATGTGCACCAATATTTGAACACTAGCGAGAAATTACTTATAGCTCTATTTTCGGAGAGTTACTTTTTTATGTTATGCCCTTGTCAATTCACAATAAACACAAAGATAACTCAATACACAACATCAAGGATCAAGGAACTGATTAAAATGATATTCAAGACAAACGATTATGATGTAGGGGTGATGTAACGCATCATAGATAGTGAACAGGTATACAATTTTGATGTAATTCAGCAAACACGTAATTGGAAAGGTGACAAAGAAAGTTGGAACCAACACGCGAAGATCTCTCATTTCCACAGCATACACAAGTTCTTTGCCCAAGGCCTTCTTACACATACATTAGTGACGCTGGTGAAGATATGCTGTTTAAGAATGAATTATTGTATAATTATTGATTTTAAACCCATTTTCAATCGTTATTAAATAAATAAATATTGGTGGACAATTCACACACAGCACCATCTGCCCCCAAACTAAGCAAAGCTTGTAATATGGCGGCCAGATAGCTGATATAATACTTATATAGTTGTAAATACATACTTATTATACATAGAAACACCCAGACACAGTACAAACATTTGAATTCATCACACAAATATTTGCACTGGGTGGGGATCGAACCCACGACCCTCGGCTTCGCAGGCAGAGCTACTACCCACTAAGCCACAAGGCCAGTCTGGTTGCAAATTATTTAAACATAATATCATTTGCAGATGTTACACTATAATACAATAAACAATTTAAAACAAAAGTCGTTTTTGCGAAGTAGGTACATATGACACAACCGAAACTAACGAACTCCGCCAAAAAACCCTCAAGGCAGTCGGTACTATAGCATCATCAGTTCACGTCATTAATCAATGTGTCCCACAAATTGATTGGGATAAGTTTCTTATTTGGGGATAGAATTAAGCTGGCCAATAGACAGGTGGATAATAAAAAATTGGTAGTGTCGAACTAAAACTCGGACCTAACTCCGCTAAAAAACGAACTATTTCTTTTCAGGTATTCGATGACTGCTACTGGGCTCTACGCATCAACGAGAACAGTTACAAAGCTCGACTTTACAAAACCAAGGCGTACAAAGAACTAGAAGAAATGGACAAGTTTCAAGAATGCAGAGAGGAACTGAAACAAACATTTCCGCAACATGAAGAACTTACCACTACTTATTTGGCGAAGAAAGATAAAGAATATGATATTGAAGACTCGCCCGAGCAGAGTGATAGTGATTAACTAACTATTTTTTTATTGTAATTAGTTAATAACAAAAAAAGAGTTAATTTTAGCCACTTCACGGATTCCGGAGTCCGTGGCCTTTGTTTTTGGGTTATTGAATCAGAAAAAAAGACAAATTAAATTATTAATGGTACATATTAATTCATACGTGTGTATTAATTGGTTTTCAGTGAGACCATGACGTTGATGACAGAATGAATAGATACGTTAGGGGTTAACGCAGTAACGAAACACCTGTGTAGTCGTATCTAAATTTTCCAAAGGTTTTCTAAGCGTTTTCTAAATTCTACGCAGATAAAGTCGCGGGAAGATACTAGTTAAATATTCCTACTTAGTATGTGTACCTATTCTATCTAAACTGCAACTAATTTATGTTAAGTTTTTTTTCAAATACCTACTAATAAATTGCACCATTTTTGTTTAGTAGTTAACATTGGTTGGTTTTTCTTTGTCTTATTTTACGAATACTATTAAAATAAACAATTACTCAATGTCCATGAATTTTCCCATTTTATAACGTATAAAAGGATAAAAGGATTAATTATCTTTCGCTGCGATAATACAAAAGATTAGGTATTATATATTTCGTAACATTATTAATGTGTATACATATGAAGTTATGATAAGTTTCAACGGGTTGTCATAATTATGTTTTGCCCATAAAAGGAATAAAAGTAAAAAGTCAATAGTGAAATATCCTACAATTGTAAAAGCAAAAGTTTAGATGTTTGTTGCTCAGGCACGTCGGAACGACTCAACGGATCGGGTTGAAATTTGTAACACAGATTATGGTCTGGAATATCAAATAAGCTACTTTTTGACACGGGAAAAATACTGAAACTAGCGTTCCGCCCCCAGCTTCGCCCGTGATTCAAATATAGCCTATAGCACCCAGATATCAATCACATATCCATATCGATACCTTAATTTGCAAAACGAATAACTCCATAGTAGCAAATTTCACAGGGCCACTAAAACTTAATATAAAAAAAAAGGATCATAACAGTAAATCCAGCTTTCGTCACCTGTTAGTATGTCGAATACAGCATTAGAGTCACCTCCGTTAAATCTTTCAATCATTTTACGGCACCAATCCACGATGGAGTTTTTGAGCCTCAGTCAAATTATGAGGTATCCACCGGGCGCAAAGCTTCCTGACCGCTAAATGTTCGTGTAGGATTTTGTGCACTTGACTTATACCGATGCCTAAGCTTGTCCGAATCTGCTGATAGGTCACTCTTTTGTCAGTCTCTATCATACGCCGCACAACACAGATGCTATCTTCAGTCGTCGCCGTAGAAGGCCGTCCCTCACGTAAATAATCAGTGAGATTAGTGCGACCACGTTTAAACTCATTAAACCAGTTGTAAACAGTCGCACGAGATGGGCTTCATCGTGAAAGGCCAATCGTAGTCTATCATAACTTTCTTGTTGACTTAAATGACATCGAAAGTCATAAAAATCATTGCACGAAAATTTTCTCGTGTTACCATCAAAAGAAAAAACAAATATCCCTTTGGAAATTGTGTTTCTTATTAACTAATAAACACTTAAAATAATGAAAATACCAGTTACGCAATAGATTTTAGTGGTGATTTAGTGTGACCCCTGTGAAACTTGGTACTATGGAGTTATTCGTTTTGCAAATTAAGGTATCGATATGTAAAATAATTTTCGAAATCGGTCCAGTAGTTGGAGAGATTAGCACGTTTAAACAAAAAAACTGCTTCAGCTAGGTATATAATATTAGAGTAGATTTTCATACGCATCAGAAAATATGCACTGTTTTGTTGTCAGCCACCAGTGTCACAGTAGGTAATCAATTCAATTGTGCCTAATGTCCTGAATTGGTTATAGACTGCAGATGTGTGACGGTTTGGTTGATTCATCTGAACGCATCGACTTCCAAATGATCTCGGATAAAACCAATGTCACGTTGACAGCCAATGAGCACGTTCAGATTATGTGCCCAGGAAGATCCGCCCGGGATTAGATTATACAATTTCCCCTTTTTTTTTTACTATCAGACGCCCAGAAAGACTAATCCTCGTCGGTACATCCTACTGAAATTATAAACGCGAAAGTTTGTAATGTATAATGTTTGTTATTATTTTATGCAAAAACTACTCAAGGGATTTAGACGGAATTTGGTACATAGATATAAATATTGTTATATCAATAGAGACGAACTTCTTAGCATTCCATGGATTCACCGTGGGGTGCCGGGTCCATCGTGTGGCAGAGAGAGAAATCCCGAGTAGATCCCGAGACTTGTGACACGGGAGTAGGTTTACGCGGCCCCTTTCCGACGTACATTAACACTCACCTTCACTACTCGTGTTTCTCTCCCTGCCCAGCCAAATCTGATATGAGTAGGCTCATATCAGATTGTAGTCAGCAGTATCTAGTGCAGCTTTAGATACTCGTTCTAGTATAGAACTTACTGCACTTCTGGACAAGCCAAGGTCTTTCAGCAGGTTATAGAGAGATTTTGTTGGTATACCTCTCGCTCCCACTTCTACAGCGTACAAATTCGTTTAGAAGGTCGTATAACTAAATTTGTTTCATCGCGTGGTCTTTAGGTATATTAGGTTCCCACGGTACGGTAAGTTTTACAAGGTCTATGCGTTTCGTAGCTCTAGAAACAAGAACAAAATTAAAAAATGTTGACTAACCCCCGACTACCTCAGATTTGTTTTCCGTACAACATTTTACTAGTCAAGCCCTTTCATTTGATACCTATATTAAAGAGAGTTGTGAAAAAAGAAATGTATTTCGCCATTTTGTGGAAGCGGCCATCTTGGATTTGAAATTTGTCATAGTGCAATGTATTCTACTAGTCAAGCCTTTTCGTGTGATACCCATATTGAGGTAGTAGTGAAAAAAAAATATAATTCGCCATTTTGTGGTGGCGGCCATCTTGGATTTGATTTTTTTTATAGTGTATAGTATTCTACTAGTCAAGCCCTTTCATTTGATACCCATATTGAGGTAGGTTGTGAAGAAATATTTTGTCCGCCATTAGGTGGCGGCGGCCATCTTGAATCTATATTAACCAAACATAGCTAAGAACATCCGCACGGATATTAACTTTCAAATAAAAAAAAAACACATCGAAATCGGCCCATCCGTTTGAGCTCTGCGGTGCCACAGACAGACACACAGACAGACAGACAGACAGACAGACAGACAGACAGACAGACAGACATCGACGTCAAACTTATAACACCCCTTTTTTTGGTCGGGGGTGTTAAAAAGGAAATGTCCGGTCTGGATGACGAAACACCCACATACTCTGGGATTTTATAGTGATTTTCATACGTGTCCATTAAAATAGTCCAATCCGGTGCTGTACCCAGGATTAAGTAAGGGTTGCTCCTGGAGTTTGAAGTTTACAAAGTCCCGAAAAAATGGCGGGATCGAGAACAATGCTGGTGAAACCGCGAGGCGCTGTTAGTATTATAAATGGATATTGTATATTTGTTGCTCAATCGGCGTTCCGACATCGTCTGAACGGGTCGGGTACCTACATATATTGAAGTTGCCTTCCAATGCAGCAGAATTTGCATTATTGAAGTACAAGTACAAGTCGCCGAAGCACGTGTCATAATCGGTTGTCAATTGCGATATGTAATCGACTAAGAACTGTTACTTGTTAACAGATATAGGTGAGTTTGGGCCCGATAACCGCCATGTCACTTGGCGGATCTAAGAGCTGTCGTAGCGTCGAGTTCGATGCACTTGCCGAAAATCTAGGACGAGCACGGCGAAGACTGCTAGGTCAATGTCTGACATATTATTAACGCTAGCACGATAGGCTAGTTAGTTAGTAGATAGGCGTTATTTATCAGAACAAAGCGTAGTCGCTAAACAATAATAATTGATTTTCTCTGAAAAAACAAAAGACACGACTTCAATTTAAACTCGCATAATTCTGGGACGTAAAATTTTCCAGTTTTATGAAACTAAACGTGATAACTAGCATAATTTAAAGCAAGCAGGTAATAATATGACAAAAAAACGTTCTAAGAGTTTCATTTCTACTTAAACTCATATCTGATAAATATGTTGTAGGTACATACAATTAAACTTTCTAACCTACTCTAAACAAAACTTTTAAAAGTGTTTTTTTTTCATTTTTTAATCGACGTAAATAAACCAATGTCACGTTATTCATAGATAGAAAATACATAGATTAGGCTTCATGTGTCTTTTCCTGTTCCCAAACTTGAAAAAATGGCTCGGTGGAAAACAATTTTCATCCAATGAAGAAGTCATAGCAGAAATTGACGTCTATTTTTCAGAGTTCGATAAAAAACATTTTTAGAAGGGCTACAGAAGTTGGAATGTCTTTGGGCTAAGTGTATCGAGCTGAAGGGAGATTACGTAGTTTTTTTTTTTGTAATTTAAATAAAATAAAACTTTGAAGCGAACTTTTTCCATTTAAAACTCATGGACTTATCAAACAGCCCTCGTAGATGTGTTCGTCAAATGTTTTTTCTCACCAATTAGATGAGTCAAGACAAAAAACGTGAATTGTTTGTGTAAACACTTGTAGCTGTGAAAATCGATTCTTAATCGAGCTAACGAATAATATTCGACATGCGATTTGACTATAATCATTATTTGATTTAGTTAATAATATTGTTATTGTTACAAAACATGCGATACTTATTTTTGACTCACAAATAATTTTAGTTTTTTCATGTTGTTCTTACTTAACGATAAGTTGATAATGTTCTAGGGTCTCATACCCCAGTTTTCAAAATGTAATATGAATGTAAAAACCTGTCAAAATATATAGTTATTTATGTATAAGTATTGATGTGCCTCAGGAAAACATACAGCATTATATGAAGAAGCAGTATGTATACTTATCTTATTAATCTGTGGTCGACGTCTATACCATAGACAATTAGCTTCATCTTGACGCCACCAGAGGGCGCCGCAAGCGCGCCACCAGCAAGGGCACCCGGCGCGGTGCGATCTTTGGGATTCATAGCGTTGTATACTTTCGCCACGAGTGGTCGAAATTATAAAAAAAAAAAAAAAAAAAAAAAAAAAATTCAATTATCACTAATTAACAATTAATAACTATCGAAAAATATTTTAAATGTGTTTATATATTACACGAAATTTTATTGAAATCTCAACGGATTGAGATTTTCGAAGTACCCGTGAGTGAAGCGGATAATTCATCCATCGAAGAAAAATGGTAAATCCTCTGCGTGGTAAAAGGTGAGATCGACCGATTCCAGAATCAAGGTCTTATACATGCAGGTCAGTCTTCATTCATTTATATGCATTTTATCAAAAGTGAGCAGCTGGCTCACTAGTGCGAGTTTTGCCTAATCTCTAATGTATGGTTTTGACCAATATATCGAAAACATTTCGATCATTTACGCCTGGTCGCGGAGACCTTGCGTTCGAAGGGTCGTGTCAGTCTTTACTGAACGACTTCCTTCTGGTGCAGTTCCAAATTACGTTTCTAGGTTGCGGAAACCGTGTGCTAGCTGGAACACACTTGTACCAACATAGTATGTGACCGATACTCTTTGGACATGCGGGTAGACACAAGTAAAAAGGTTTTGAAGGCTATTATGTAAATTATTAGACCAGGTAACGTTAAATTGCTAAGTAAATCTACAGCATGTACCTACCCGCTTGGCAGCGTGTCCGCTAAAAGAAAAACTAAGGGTTTCAGGTGCATCTCCCAGTTTTTAACTGGCTTGTTTAAATTATTTATTGTTTGAACCTTGTCTCAACTACCTACTAATACTAATACACGTTGATAAGGTGTGTAACCAATAAGTTACTGCTTAGTAACATCTGGGAAGCTAAACTTATTAAGAGTATCTCAATATTACATATAATTATGGCAACATCTAATCCCACTTTTCAAAAAAGAGAGGAAAAATGGCTATTCAGAATCGGAATCAACATTGAATAATATTCTATGAAATTAATTAAAACATCAAAAACAGGTATAAACGAAATTAAATTTTATACCCTTCGGTGTCCACCGAACTAGTTCAGACGTATACAAATACATAGACGTGCCGATGGAGGTTGAAATGAATATATCATAATTATACGCATTATTAACTAAGATTTGACGAAACTTAGTTCAGTTGCACTATTGTAATTACACCATCACTGAATTTAGTTGCACTATCGAATAAAGTAAGCTGCTACAACGTGGACAAATTTGCAAACATACATGCATAACCATTTATTTATGTAAGGATATTCTAAGTTTGGATCTTTTATACAATACGATCGTGAATGTATTGCATTTTAAAATAAGTATTTCATATGCAATGGCGAGCCCTGGGTGCCAATATAACTATTTGGGAGAATAAAATTTCACATAAACCCATATCAATACATTTAAAATTCACAGCTACATCCAACTCATCACATCGATAACTATCGATTCAGGGGGAGGAGTCCCTGTTATAAAACAAACCTTCTCTGCGGAAGAGAAGCAAGTCGCCAATTTCAGAGATATTTATAAGAAATATATCATTCAAGTAGATGTTCTATTGTATTATCAAATGTTTTATGGCATGTTTTATTTTAATACGTATACATATTTAAATTTTGATCTCTCCTTAGCACCACATTTTTCATAACATGCTTGGTCGCGGAAACCTTGCGTACGAAGAGTCGCACTTCGCACAAATCTTACAAGACGACCTCTTTCTGGTGCAATAAAAAATTTAAATAAGCCTCTAGATTTCGGAAACCGCGAGACATCATTTGGAACAATTGATACCTCACATTTGACCAGGTCCCAGCACCATATCTTACCACTAACACACGCTTGGTCGCGGAGACCTTGCGTTCGAAGGGTCGTGTCAGTCTTTACTGAACGACTTCCTTCTGGTGCAGTACCAAGTTAAGTTTCTTGGCTGCGGAAGCCATGAGACACTTGGAACATACTCATGTCCAATATATTTGACCAATACTTGTTTTGGACCTGGTCCCCGCACCATATCTTACTACTAACACACGTTTGGTCGCGGAGACCTTGCGTTCGAAGGGTCGTGTCAGTCTTTACTGAACGACTTCCTTCTGGTGCAGTGTTCCAAGTTACGTCTCTAGGTTGCGGAAGCCGCGAGACACTGGAAATGCCTCAAAACTATGATCGAGAAAGCACGTATCTATGTATATTCACATTATGTATCTGGAAGGTTATTGACAGAAAATAGGAGCAGGTCAACTATGGCGCACATATATCTACACATAACAGCGTTTATAGAAAAGTACATGAATCTACCTACATCTGACGCAAAAGTTAGATTTGATTTGCTTAAATTGGAATTGAAGGGTGGCTTAAATTTTACTGTTTCTGGTACCATACGGCAGACTTTAATATCCGCCATCTCAGATTTAACCAGTAACAGCTTCGTCAAGTATGACTTGTACTTACATGATTTAACAAAAGGATGTTTGTAGTACCTACTGCGATGGTGTGGTGGCGCGGAGCCACTTCTCATTATGTTTCAATACACAAAGCACCATGAGCAATACTAACTACGAATAATTACTTAACGACTAATACTCTATCACAACAACGAAGGAATCTATGACCACGAATCGTTGGCATTCTTCTGACAATGATGATGTTTATACCCTAAAACACATGATAATTTAAAAACACGCGTCTTACGCAGTTGTGTTTTCAATTCCAATGAGCGATAATGTTGATTAATATTTAGTTTGTGAAAGAGTGCCCAGCTTGCCGTATAGTCTCTATTCTGAAGAGAGAAACCGTATGATCTTCGCTTTTATAAAATCTGATAAGTAATAATAAGGTTAAATATTAATGGAAAAAGATTTAAGATTTTTATCATTTCGAGATAACACCAAAACCAAATTGAAAGTAGATACGGTGAACAGTAACATGAAATAATTGTAGCAGAACCGTTATGTAAACGGTATCTTAAGTTTAAGCTTGAGGATGAGATTTAAAACAGCGACTAAGAACCACCATATTTTATAAATAAACGGATTCAAAAGATCCATTTGCAACAAATAATTGCAAAATGTCGTCAACAAAGCCTATAAATGCTTTGGACAAGCTCTGATGAACCCAAATTCCAGTATTCTTTCCTGGTTATTATTAGCACATTCGAACTGTACAATAAGGACGTACAAGGTAGTGGCTCTCGACCAGCCAACAAACAAATTATATTTATACGAAACCAGCCCAGCCTTCTGACTCGTTCCCATCACTGGGAGTCGGCAAAGCCATGGTCCACCGGGCTGGTGCGGCCTGGTGGATAACGCGTGACCTAGAAAGATTCTAGGTAAATGTCGCTGTAGAGTGTATCATTACATTGAAATCTTCATGAGTATTGATAAAACCCTAGATTTTTGGGAAAATGAGGGTAGATTTGAGTGAGAAACTCACAGAAAAAATAGTTTATAAAATAACGCTAGGTCAGTGTGAATCATTGCCAACCCTTACTGTCACTCGGCACCAGACGAAACGATGGTCGAGCGAGGACTTATATGCGTTAAATATGTTATAATATATCTTAAGTCTGATCAAAATAATTATAATTTGATATTAAAATTCAAGAACTGCTGACAGCTAAAACACGGATAAGTCTAGTTTCAAATAACAGCTTATCGCTTAAAACAGAATTAGTACACATAGTATGTACTTATATTATGTCGCCTATTTGCAGACAACACACTAAAATGGAACTTCATAATTATGTACATTTTAAAATTTTGCGAAAGCGATAATCGTCTGAATTCTATAGCTACCTGAAGTCTTAGAGTACTTTATGTAGATTGGTTGTTTTCAATTCCTCCAAAACAGTATGTAAAACATATTTGTTTGGAACGGTTCTTTAAATAATAACCCCTTTTAAATATTATAGACCGAAATATACATAGGTATTATTGCTATATAGCAGTATGAACATGGAAAATGAGAATAATTTGTGTCTTATCACATATTTCTAGTTCCTATCTGAGAAAAACAGAATAGCTTTCGAGTCAAATCAAATAAATTTTATCTATAGCAGTTGCTTAACATCTTGTTATTAAAAATTGGATATGTCCAGTCCAGTGAGACAGTGCCATGAACGTACAACTAGGAGATGTGGACCAGATATAGCAGTAGCCTTTGGATGATCAAATACCCAATCGATTGATGACATTATTAAGCAAAATATGGAAATATCTTAACACATTAAGCATGTTAGGTTAATTTACTGCGAAATTAACATAAATGGTTAATCATGTTCTTCAAAGTTTACATCACACACAAATTAGCTTTGTTAATTTAGCTAATTACAAAATGTTATTGAACACTTTATTTTAATAAGTATTCAAATGTTTCAGTCATCATAGCGTTGTTATTTTTTGGACATACTTACACCAGCAGATAACAAACACGTCTTCATATAATGCTGTATGTTTTCCTGAGGCACATCAATATAACGGTTTTACATAAAATAAAACCGATATTATGTGCCGAGAACGGAAAACATACAGCATTCTAGAAAGGGCTTTCTGGTGAAGACTATGAATCCCAAAGATCGCACCGCGCCGGGTGCCCTTGCTGGTGGCGCGCTTGCGGCGCCCTCTGGTGGCGTCAAGATGAAGCTAATTGTCTATGGTATAGACGTCGACCACAGATTAATAAGATAAGTATACATACTGCTTCTTCATATAATGCTGTATGTTTTCCGTTCTCGGCACATAATATCGGTTTTATTTTTATGTAAAACCGTTATATTGTGTCATAGGCTTTAGTCAGTAGGTAGTTCATTATGTTGGATAAATTTTATAAGCCTATGTATTGGCATGCGTTAACAAATAATTTGACATATTTTTTCATCTATCTGTCACTTTAAAAACGCCTCATTAACTAAAATAGTAAATATTGTTTGAAATTTTTCACACAACATTATCTAGCCTCAAACTGAGGTAACAAGTAAATAAGTGACATATTTATCGTCCGGTTAATCCAAACTTAGCCAGTGTGGTGGGCTATAACCTCGATTTTCTCCTTGCGAGAGAAGACTCGAGTCTAGTAGTGGGAAAATAAAGTGGACTACTTATGCACGGTAATTAAATCAGTGGAAATTTACTAACGATTTGTATATAAATCGGTCAAAACATTTGAGATAATTAGCATCATTTCGTTTGTCAATACAAAAACACTTAGACACATACGACTTCATTCTATTGTATTAAGATAGTATTGGTGAATCACTTACCCAGCAGCATTAGGACGCCGACGAAAGACACACAGGAATACAGGAAAGGGAGATATGTCCACAAATCTGTCAACAAAACAAATTCCACTTTAAGTCCATTAAATATAACATAAAATGTCGCTTGCACACACTCGCAGTGTCGCAGTAATAGTTTAATTAATTTTGGTAATAATTGCAGTATAAATTAATTTTAAATCATTTAATAAATTCATTTTATTATTATAATAATGAACCGTTTTCAGAATGTCAAATGAATACTAAAACTTTTCAAAAACAATTTCCAATTGTCCCACAAGAGACCTTATTGTTTCATATTGTTAGAGCAATTTGATTAGCATACATCATTGTTAATAATTTAATATATCGCAAAAAAATCTTGTTTTGCTAAACGCAAAAAGGTAATTGAATAATTGGGCATTTTTTGTTTTTCGTGTATAATGAAGGTTAAGCACTTCTTGACGTATCAATCTTTTTTTTTTCTGGACTAACAGATTCCGTTCTTTATAAATTGAAAAGTATCATGTTTTTAGACTAACACTAGTTTCGTTTAAAACTAGTTTCGTTTTTTTTTTGTTAGCCCTGAGGAATAATCGCAAGTTTAGGATTTAAGTAATCCTAAATGTGCGTTTCTTTCTCATCTATCTGTCAATCTGAAAACGCCTTTTTATTAAGTGTATTTCAGACGTAATATTCAGTTTTTTAAAACAACTCGAGAACTATTTATCATAGAGAAAGCTTATTGAGATTTAAAGAATTAATTTACTGATAAGTTTTATCCGTTCCGGTATTAAAAACAAGACATATTGTTGAAATTTTGGATAGACATGGAAAACACCTAAGAAAGTTTCTTTGTAAACAAACTAAGAGGCCTAACGTTGACGCGTGCTAAACTGCAAGTGAGGGCGTATGTACACTTCCGGTTTCGCACGGTGATTACAAAGCAAAAGTTTAATTTCATAGTTATCAAAAGTTTATTACATCAGCTCTATATCTCCATATCTGGATCCACAATACAAGCTCTGGTTAGTTTGAATTTAGATAGTGTTGTGTGCAAACGTCGGTCAATATTTATTTTATTTCTCTTTAATGATCATCGAGGCAAAACAACTTTCAAACAATTGAATTTGTCTTTGAAGAAATCAAATCTGAAACAATTTCACGGATAGACTCCAAAATTATTAATCGAAAAGAAAGTATGGACTAGTCAAGCACTGTTACTTAAAACAAAGTCAGCATTGTAGCGTTGGGTTAATCAGTTTTTTTGGGTATAACAGCGGTGGTAGTAATATTGAACAGGATACATTAGGTGCATAATGTTTTAAGTTCACTTAGTGCCTTATCCTACTAATATTACAAATATTTAAAGTGTGGATGGTCGTTGTTCAATCACTTCGAAACGGTTGAACGGAACGTGTTGGAATTCGGAACACAGATTACAGTGTATAATAGCACATGTTTAAGTTACTTTTTTATCACAGGAAAATAACGAGAACGGGGTTCTACCGCCTAACTATAACAAAGTCAAAGTCAAAGTTCTTTATTGATAAATGTACAATTTACACGTCAATTTTATAAAAAAAAAAAAAACAAAATAAGAGCATACAAAGATTTAAAGTTGAAATTGAACTTTATATTGTACGACAATAGGTATCGTACAAATAAGTGTCAAAAATTAAAACATATGTACTTATTACAATTGTAATGAACAATGTAAATTTTTTACAATTTTATTGTGAGTCTGCCATCACTATATAAAAACTCGCTGTAACTATAAAAAGTTTGATCGATAAGCCAGCTTTTTAATCGTTTTTTGAAGCTACCCGAACTCGGTGCTGATTTAACTATTTTAGGAAGAGTGTTATAAACTTCCGGTCCCATAATGTGCGTCAGTCACGGCGGCCAGGGTTGTAACTGTCTTAGCTTTGATATACCTCTCTCTCTATTCTTTCCGTTTGTAATGATAGAGACCGCAATAGCAAAGCGAAAGCAGATTTCAATAGGCGGTAGAAGGGCGGGAACTGCGCGTATAAACTAGTATGCCATAACTCCTTTAAAAAGTGGCCTCTACACCACATTGTATTAATTAAATCTTTTGTCAATGACGAGTAAACACATATGCCTTGATGCTCGAAGCGAGATGCTAATAAATGGACTCCTTTCAATCTTCTGAATATACTTTGCATGGGAAACAAATCGGTTTGTTCGATATTGATTTAATGCTTAAATTCACTTCGACCACATAAAAAAGAAGTATGGCTTCTTTTATCCTGTTGATGTACCGTTCCCAAGTTTGTTTTCGATGTTTTTACAAGTTATTTAGTTACAATTTAGGATTGAACCAGAGCGTGATCGCTCACAGCAAATACTACACTAGCTATAACTACCAGCTGCATATACTATACCTACTAGTTGCACCCAGTGGTGTAACCTGCACTGTTATAGCATGCATATAGCGTAAGCAGCCAACGAAATGTTCCCACTGCTGGGACTTGGGCCTTCCCTCGCAAGGAGAGAGTCAAGGCCTAAGCCACCCAGCTGACCCAGTGCTTGTTTCTGGATGACACATGACCTCGAAAGAATGTAGGCACATGTCGGTTTCCTGACGATTTCTTCCTTCATCGTTTTTTTTTTATGTGGTGCGTGTGGGAATTCAACCCTGGGCTCCAGATCGGCAGTAGTCGTTCTCCCGACTAGACCACCCGTAACTTCAGCTTTACAGTCAGCATCATCATCAGCCGCAAGACGTCCACTGCTGAACATAGCCCTCCCCCCTAGATTTCCACAACGAACGGTCCTGCGCAACCTGCAACCAGCGGTTTACAGCGACCTTTATGAGGTCATCTGTCCATCTAATGGGAGGCCGTCCAACACTGCGTCTTCCGGTTCGTGGTCGCCGCTCGAGAACTTTTCTTCCCCATCGGTTGTCAGTTCTGCGAGCGATGTGGCCTGCTCATTGCCACTTCAGCTTGCTTAGTCTTTGAGCTATGTCGGCCACTTTCGTTCTTTTGCGAATATCCTCATTACGGATTCTGTCGCGCAAAAAGACTCCAAGCATAGCCCTCTCCATAGTTCGCTGTGTGACTTTGAGCTTCGTTATGAGGCCCACAGTTAAGGACAGTTTACAGGAAAGACAGGAGCTTTACAGTTATTCATGACAATTTATTATCGCCAAATATGATTCATATACAAATGAAGCATTTAATTAAATGTCTGACACTGATAAAACTAGCTTGTGTTACATATAGTTACTACATAGCTACATAGGTATTTAATGGCTGGCCTGGTGGCTTATTTGGTAGTACGTCTGCCTGCGAAGCCGTAGGTCGTGGGTTCGATCCCACCCAGTGCAAATGTTTGTGTTATGGATTCAAATATTTGTACTGTGCCTGGGTGTTTTCTATGTATAATAAGTATGTATTTAAAAATATACTATAAGTATTATATCAGCTATCTGGCTGCCATAGAACAAGCTTTGCTTAGTTTGGGGTCAGATGGTATTGTGTGTGAAATTTCCACCTATATTTATTTATTAAATTAAATCCGATTTACCGTTTAGAAGTAGAAATACGTGAGAACAAAGATACGCACTCATACACCCACAGACTTTCGCCTTTGAAATATTCGTAATAAGCGTTGAGATTTAAGTCTAAAGTGAATTCCTAGTAACTACAAACTGACTTATTCATTTACCGATCAATCAACGAATTGATTACGAGTTTAGGGCAACACCACGTAGCTTACTGAAGCAAATTGATTCATATATCTTTACCAACTGAAAAGTTAACATCGACCTCTCCACCGAGCGCCATCAACCTACAACTTGCAGATGGACATATGGCCATAAAATATCGCAATGCGCGGTGATGGAGACTATGCGCCAGGGAGAAGCTTTCTTAAAAAATATAAATCAATACTTTTAGACACAGTTTTAAGGATAGATGTAAGTCTTAAGTAAGTCCTGCGTTCCAAATTCCAAATGAAAAAAAAAAGTTCCTACAATAAAGCATGGACACAGGAATCCGTGGAGATTAAGCATATAAAAAGAATCTGAAAGCCTAATAGAATGATAACAATAGGAGGATGTGGATAGTAACAGTAAACAATGAATGTCGCGGTCTATGGATTATATAATAGCAGTAACCATTAGGCCGTGGCCATGACTACAGCGATTAACGGGGCGGGAGCGGATCGGGGGTCTACCGCCAACTAAAATGGTCTTGGCAAGCAAAAGTAATATGAATGAAATGAAAATATAAAAAATAAATACGTTGTCTGATTTCTTTTTTCCTAGTGGTCCAATCTTGGTGTCTTCTAGTCGAGAGTGAATTAATTCTAGGTAAATACGCTTCATCATAGACCGCATCGTCGCTTAACATAAGGCGAGATGGCGGCAAGGGCCCGAAAGTAACCGAAGCTTGTAGTATCCCAGCCGGCTGATTAAGGTGATTTAATACTTATACATAGAAAACCACTACGCGGGTATAGAACGTGACTCCTGCTACCACCCTCTTCCCGCTATCTAAAGCTGAAGAGCTTGTTTGTTTGAACGCGCTAATCCCAGGAAAAACGGGACCGATTTAAAAAACCGTTGGATATATACGGTCCCCGAGTGGTATAGGGCATAAATGTAATACGGGCAAAGCCGGGACAAACCGCTAGTTGCTGTTATTACGGCAGCGGCCTCACGAACAGTCACGGTGACAGCACCCGATAATAACTGTTGCTGGGTAGGTTTAGAACTAGTCAAAGCAATTGTGTGTACTTTCTTCACAGTCGATTGCTCACAAACAACAGACACAACTATTTTTACTGTTATTTTTATAGTTACATTTTGGTTACAGTTAGTTAAATTTCAATTGTATAGGAGTATAGGTAATATTGATTTCCCATAACAATAATACTCCTATCCTTATGATGTTTGACTACTAGGCTACAGGCCAGTGAACAAAATTTATGTGTCATATGATACACCAGGAGACCTATGTAGGATGATAGAAGGGTATAAAATAATAAGATTCAACACTATGCCGGCTATTTGTAAGCTGTCCAACTGAGTGGAAGTTGAAGAGGGGGTGTTGCAACGGTCTTTCTTTTTGTCGCATGATTTTTGTACGGCATTGCGGAATAATGGATTAGAAGAGGTTTTAAAACCGTATGGAACCAATGCCCTACATAATCAAATGACCAAATTTGCCCTGAAAATTCTCGGTAAATCATGAGTTTTTCCGACAAAAATAACAATTAAAAAATTAAAATTAACAATTTTTATATTTTCAATACCTCTTCTTATCAATTATTCCGCAACGCGAATAAATTCCGTACAATAATCATGCGATAAGGAGAAACGATCGAGGGTTGCAACACCCTCTCTTCAATTTGCACTCTGTTGGACAGCTTACAAATGCCGGGACAGTGCTGAATCTTATTATTTTATAGCCTTCTATCATCCTACATAGGTCTCCTGGTGTATCATATGACCCATAAATTTTGTTCACTGGCCTGTAGTCTAGTAATAAACATCATAAGGATAGGAGTATTATTGATATGGAAATCAATATTACCTATACTCCTATACAATTAAGATTATCTATTTTTTAGATTTGTGGCTTTGGTAGGCTAGTTTTTACTGTACAATTTCAGTTTGTCACACCACCTTTTGAGTCTACCCGGAACAGCCTGACCATTTAATTCAGTGTTCAAAAAGCAATTTTTTTTACTATTATAGGTTTGCACTTGACCGCCATCTCGCCTGATGTTAAGCGACGATGCGATCTACGATGGATTAACTTATACGAGCTTGTTATTATATTGTTTTTATATTTAAAGATGAATAGTTATAGTAAAATTACCAAAAAAAATATCTGGACTTTAGACCCTAATTAGTAAGTCAAGACCCTAGTAGTAGTCAAATATTGGTAATTATATTTAATTAGATTCACAAGACACATACTGCAAGGTCATGGTTCAGTTGTAGTTGTTACCTAAATATCTACTAATTAATTATTATCAGTCAACAACAAAGTCTTTCAGAAATCCATGAGCCAACACGAAATCTTATAATATTTCAAAGTTTTTGCAGTACTTCGTCGCCCTAAGGACGATTGAGAGCTGCATTTTTTAACCCCCAACCAAAAAAAGGGGTGTTATAAGTTTGAAGTCGATGTCTGTCTGTCTGTCTGTGTGTGTGTCTGTCTGTGGCACCGTTAAGCTCAAACGGATGGACCGATTTCAAAAAAAGAAACGAAAAACAACGAACGAAAGGGCTTGACTAGTAGATAATATTGCACTATGACAAATTTCAAATCCAAGATGGCCGCTTCTACAAAATGGCGCAATACAATTTCTTTTTTCACAACTCCCTTAATATGGGTATCAAATGAAAGGGCTTGACTAGTAGAATGTCGTACAGATAACAAATCTGAGGTAGTCGGGGGTTAATCAAATTTTTTAATTTTGTTCTTGTGTACTGTTTTGAACAACACTTTGGGTGTAATATTACTGATATAATACAGTTACACGTCACAACATTGAACAATCTATTTTTAGCCCCGACCAAAAAAGGGGTGTTATAAGTTTGACGTCGATGTCTATCTGTCTATCTGTGTGTGTGTCTGTCTGTGGCACAGACAGACAATGGCTCAAACGGATGGGCCAATTTCGATGCGGTTTTTTTATTTGAAGGTTAATATCCGTGCGGATGTTCTTAACTATGTTTGGTTAATATCGATTCTAGATCGCCGCCTAGACAAAATGGCGGACAAAATATTTCTTTACAACCTACCTCAATATGGGTATCAAATGAAAGGGCTTGAGTAGTAGAATACAATACACTATAAAATAAATCTAATCCAAGATGGCCGCCACCACAAAATAGCGAATTGTATTATTTTCTTCACTACTACCTCAATATGGGTATCAAACGAAAGGGCTTAACTAGTAGAATACTTTGCGCTATGACAAATTTCAAATCCAAGATGGCCGCTACCACAAAATGGCAAAATACATTTCTTTTTTCACAATTTCCTTAATATGGGTATCAAATGAAAGGGCCTGACTAGTAGACTGTTGTACAGATAACAAATCCGAGGTAGTTGGGGGTTAATCAAAATTTTAAATTTTGTTCTTGTACAGTCAACAATGGGCAGTGCTTCAGTCTCTCCAGCGATGCCGCATCGACTATCGCTATATCGAAGTGTTGAAGTGTATTTACAGCAAAGCCACAATGTCTGTCCGATTACAGGACCAGTGCACAAAACATATCCAGCTACAGAAAGGCGTGAGACAGGGAGATGTTATATCTCCGAAACTGTTCACTGCCGCGCTGGAAGATGTTTTCAAGCTACTGGACTGGAACGGATATGGCATCAATATCAACGGCGAATGCATCACTCACCTTCGGTTTGCCGACGACATAGTCATTGTGGCGGAGTCGATGGAGGACCTCGGTGCTATGCTCAGGGACCTCAGTAGAGTATCCCAACAGGTAGGTTTGAGGATGAATATGGACAAGACGAAGGTCATGTCAAATGTTCATGTCTCACCTGTACCGGTTATTGTTGGGAATACCACACTCGAAGTTGTTGACGAATACGTCTACCTGGGTCAAAAGATCCAATTAGGTAGATCCAACTTCGACAAAGAGGTCCAGCGAAGGATCCAACTCGGATGGGCAGCGTTCGGGAAACTTCGGCACATCTTTGAGTCCAAAATACCCCAATGCCTAAAGACGAAAGTCAACCAGTGCGTGTTGCCAGTGATGACTTATGGAACTGAGACGTGGTCCTTCACTGTTGGTCTCATAACGAAGCTCAAAGTCACACAGCGAGCTATGGAGAGAGCTATGCTCGGAGTCTCTTTGCGCGACAGAATCCGTAATGAGGATATTCGCAAAAGAACGAAAGTGGCCGACATAGCTCAAAGAGTAAGCAAGCTGAAGTGGCAATGGGCAGGCCACATCGCTCGCAGAACTGACAACCGATGGGGAAAAAAGGTTCTTGAGTGGCGACCACGAACCGGGAGACACAGTGTTGGACGGCCTCCCACTAGATGGACAGATGACCTCACAAAGGTCGCTGGAAACCGCTGGTTGCAGGTTGCGCAGGACCGTTCGTTATGGAAATCTAGGGGGGAGGCCTATGTTCAGCAGTGGACGTCTTGTGGCTGATGATGATGACAGTCAACAATATAACATAGTTTTTTGTGTGAGTAATGCTCAGAAATATAACATGGTATATTTATTCAAATCAAATCATTTTTTTATTCCTTTACGACATGTGTACATTTTTACACTTTACATTTTACTAAGAGTTTATAGCTAATTATTTTGTCAATGGCTACATATATAACGTTGAGCCCCAAACTAGGCTATGCCTGTATCTTGAGCGCTCTGGTCCAAGTTTCTATTTAAGTAGCACATTTCGCATTTTTGTAACTTTAAGTACTTATTCCATTTTATTACTGTCTAGAGTTAATGTAGTTTGGAATAATACATGTCTAAGTTATTTCTATAGTTAGTACTGATTACAACATACATAATTATTATAGTTATTAGTTATATTACTTAAAAATACATTTTTAGATTATTATTTATTTGAATTTCATATTGATATTGTATTGTTTGTTTGGCTGAATTTTACTAACATTTTTAATTAATTTATTTTCAGTGATAGTGAGTTAATTCGGATTGAATAAATTAACTATTGAATAATTTTGTTTTTATTTTTATTCTCATTATATTTAATGAACAATATTTATAATAAAAATTGTGTCAAAATGTTTGAGTGTTTCTCCAAAATGGTTTGACAACTTTTATGAAAATTTGTATAATTATGTAAGTAAAAGCTATTCTTTTACTTACGTCGTTAGGTATTTTTCACGTGTAGAAATGTGGGAAATGTCGCCGCGTCACTTTGTCATTTTATTCGATTAATGGTAAAGTAAAGTTTATATCGACGACTGTCCGCCGTTTGCGGGGGCAGCTAATGATTAGTAACATACAGTAAACTAGCAGCGCCCCACGGCTTCACCCGCTTAGTTCCCGTTCCCGTTGTTTTAAAAACGTTTAACAAACATCCTACATTTAAACTTCTAAATATCCAATTTTTCGCATCTAAAATGTTAATAGAATTTCATGGCATAATGTCCATAATAGTTCTGGATATTACCTCAAACATATAACATACAAAATCTGGATTCGCTCTTTATAATCTTAATACATAAAAATCCAGTGTATAATAAATATGGATAGTTTTTAATTGCGATTAATGGTCTTTATATGACAATATCTGAGCGAAGCTGGAATGGACACTAATACTAATATAAAGTATACTCATATGGTGAACTTAGAGCTAAATAAAGGTATGATACAAAATGAAAGAGCACTTACTTAGTAAGGCATCAATGCTAGAGCGATCACCCTCCAGCCACGCAGAGACCACATAAGCCAGCCCCAGCATGCCGACCCCGAGTAAGGCCAGCACTATAAAGGTCTCATAGACTCGTCCTCGCAAACCCCTCGTTCCTGGGAACCCCGACGATTCCGAGAAGAGATATGCAAATGGCAAGAACACGAACATTGACAGGTTTGAGAAGAGGAACACGTGATTCCATAACCCTGAAACAAAGACAGATTGATACAGTAGTATTAAGACTTTAGTAATATGGTTGAGATTGGTTTGGTTGAATGTCACAAATGTTTTTCTCATAATATTATGTTTTGGTTGGTTGGTTCTCTCACTAAGTCAGGGAAGCTGACGCATATTGTGGAACCTGACATATTTATAATTATAACAGCTATATATTTGGCGAAATTGTGAGGCTAAACCACAATGAAAGCCATAAACCAAGAGTTGAACAGTCTTCCTGAAACAGTTGAATCGGCCTTAAGTTTGTAGCTTCAAAAACAAATTAAAAAACTGGACCAAATATTCTTATAATTTCAGAGAGTTGACATTATAACCATAAAATAATTGACATGAGGGATTTTTCATTCGACTATGAAAAAATATATTTGCATGTTCTTATTTTTGTTTTTTTATTCATTTTATTCACTTTGTAGTGTGTAGTACTTTAGCTTTGAATATTTTTCAAGAATCAAATGAAAACCAATATTAAGTAGGTCTACTCAGTCTAAAAATTCTTGGCAGCATATCATAATTTATACTACAGTAGGTATATTACAATTGCTTGATTTGCAATTACTACACTCGAGACTACACCAGGTATACTTTACCTAAATAAATAGAAATATTCTGTGTCCATATGTAAAACATCAGGTGTGCAAATACTACTATAGAGCAAAGACCTTGTTGTAATAAATAATGTAACTTACATCAGCCATTTTATTTGCAATAGAAATTAGCAAACTGGTTTGTTTCAAATTTCTAATTTAATTTCTTTGTCATGTATTTTTCTAGATGTTTGTAGAAAAATAGACGAAATATTCGAATTTCAGGGAAGGGATATTTATTATCAATAATACTTTATTTTAACTTCACTGCCATATTACTTAAAATTAAGTGTTGGTGCAATCAAAATGTATGATGGAGGATTAAAATATATAATATGTCAATATAGGTTCAAGCTCAATCTCAGAAAGACTTATCATGTGTGTTACATTTTACTCTGTAACAAACAGGCTGCAAATTGTATGATACTTCATTCTAGTTCAACTTTTATAGTTTTTTTTTTTTTTTTTTTTAACTTTTATAGGTTTACACTTGACCGCCATCTCGCCTGATGTTAAACGATGATGCGGCCTACGATGAAGCGTGTTTACCTAGAAGAAACCGATTCACTCTCGATTTGAAGACACAAAGATTGTAACTATCGGGAAAAACCCTCTCAGGCAACGTATTCCACAGCCTAGACGTTCTTATCACAAAAGTAGAGTCTTTGGAACATCAACCATGAAACGATGTCGCTTTTTCGAGCTACGAGCATTCCGATAGAAAAAAAGGGCAAGGCGGTATTAGATCGTACAAATCAGTCGCACACTCTCCCGAAGTGTATCCGATAAAAAACCGATAAGCTGGCAATTTTTCGGCGATGTTCTAGACTTTGCAGTCTTTTTCGCACGAGAATGTCATTGCCTATGAGCCTTTTGGCACGTCTCTCGATCGATTCCAGAGCTTCCAGCTGATACTTAGCCGATCCATCCCAAAGGTGCGAGCAGTACTCCATACAGGAGCGAATCTGTGCTTGGTATAACGTGAGCAACTGTTCAGACTTGAAGTAAGTATAGTTGCAGTAAAAAGATTGCACCACAATCCACAATAGACAACAAGCTTTGAATGTGTGTTTGTAGTATTACTTGATCCAAAAACTCTCTAACAGTATAACAGCACAATGCAATGCAGCTATTTGCACATGAATAGTTCAAAATCACTGCCTAGCATCACACTACACTTGGAGACATAAGATGATTTATACTATTGCCTCATTATTTCTTTTCTTCTTCGTCTTTAAAGCTGGAATATAGCAAATTTTTTATATTTATTACTGCTTGGTGGTAAAAATAACTGAGAAAAGTGCCATACTTCTTTAGGTGGACCCTGTAAATAGTCTAACCACTACAAAAAGTCTTGTAACTCGGACAAAAGTTTTTGTTTTCTTTAATGATCACCAGAAATCACTGTCTGGTTTAAAAGAAACAAAACAATACTTTCACAAAAAAAGAAAACACAAAGTAAGAGCTATTTCTGAACATAAGTAAGAGATAAAATGTGTCCCACTCACCCTGTATCAAAGAACTATTGAGCCACTTCACATAATAGCTATTTGGATACAATATCAGCACTTCATTGCTGACAATTGAGACGGGCAGCAAGAGTGCCGAGCCCAGCGACACAGCCAAAGCAAAAGTGCACAGCCACAGGCTAATCCGGTACACCTTGACTTCATCCTCATCTGCCGTAAAGTAATCCTCGCTGTCGCGACGGCGAAACTTCTCAATTAACATAAACGACAAGAGGTACAGCAGGATGAAGAGTAGCAGGAAAATCTGAGAACAAAACAGATTGTGATCATCATTCATCGTGGCCACAGGACACAACACAGGGACTATAATACTTAACTTGAAATGACGAGACTTTAAAACAAAAGTAATAGTCTTAAGATATGACTCAAAAAGAGTATAATAGACATAGTAAACACTGCATCACTAATAGGTATTATTGGGGGTAACATTCCTACCTTATTTATACAATAACTACAGCTTTAAAGATATTGTAAAATTGCATTACTCAACTGAAAAATTGATTAATTGATGAGGATTTTTACTACTAATTTATTCTTGTTGAAATCTGAGGTGTGACAATCAGATATATGGATATATCACAGTGTTGTATATAGAGCTGTATTATCTAGCGCATATCATGGGTATTATGACTGCTGCATAACTTAGATCAACAAACCATAACAATGCAGTTCCATTAGCGGTCCGGTCAAACCGAAATGGTGATTTACTATTGTTTCCTCTCATAAACTAAGAAGTCTGAAAAGTAATTGAGACCAAAACAAACTAGTGCGTCAAAACAATTCTGACGAGAACCAGTTAATAAAACCGTGCATCTAAACCCAGCGTGAATTCGCACTTACGATTTGCTCCCTGACATTGTTGTGGAATATCTGCTCTCGTAAGTCAGCTTCTTCATCATCCATCATCTCTCACTTGTCGTTTGTTCTCACTAAATCCTTATCTTTTTATTGAAATACGTGTTTTAAACAAATGTTTCTCACAAAAGTAAATCATTTTCAAAAAGAAAAACACATTGTACAATTTTATATCACCATTTTTGCACTGAATTTAAAAACACTAAACACTTTGGTAGATCTCTAAATATTGAAACTATTAATTTTGTTTTATGAATAGCGTTTCGTAAGAAATTAATATTTTAACAACAGCACAAACACGCAACAGAAACAATGTCAATTTTTCAAGACGACAAAAAAAGAATGAGAATGAGATACTTTATAGATTATAGTCTACCACAGAATGAACGATAGTATGTTAAAGCAAACAACTTCAGACGAATGAGATGACCGTAGTGTTGTTTATTTCAATCCTGAGATCGTGATGTTCGATTCAACAAAACTTGAAACAGTTGTTCGAATAATATAGGATTTCAAACTTGTAAACAAAGAATGGTTTGGTCAAAGAAATTGGAAAAGTTTGGTTATAGTACACACCAAAGGCATTTTACAATTTAAAAGAGTATTTTAACGATGGAAAAGATGTTTAACTATATTAGTATGTAACTGTTCAAAATAACGTTTGTTATCGAAAACAGAATTACAAGAAAGCATGTAAGTAAGTAGATGTAAGCACGTCGGAACTGAAACGCCACATGAGACAGCAGACGTTTAATTCTTTTAAATTGTGGTTTTTCATTGGAATGAGGCTTTACGTCATTGTAGCGGTTTTTTCAAACATAATTAGTAAAAAAGATCTGTCAAATACAGTTCCCAATTTGTTTCCCATTTCCCATTGTCCCACTGTTTTTTTTTTGCTAGAGAAATTTCGCAAAAACCAACAGTGGTGCCACTCTTGACAATATTTAAAACTATCTTTGACAAGTCTTTTTGCGTCGGAAAACGCCTCATTGATTACTTACTCTGTGGTCATTGGCGCAAACAGTTAAAATCAAAATGAAATCAAAACAAAACAAGTTACATCAAGTCGCAAGCTCGCAAGCCCGCAAGAATGCAAGTGCAAGTTATGGTTACAATTTATTTTAATTTTTTTGTAATGGGAACAATTTAAGATGATTAACTTTTACTATTTTAAAACTAGAAAATCAAACTTCCTGACACCATGCGTCGTTCATACGGTAACTAGAATTCAAGTAAAATAAATCGCTAACTAAGTTGCAAAACTTAATTTTATTCTGTTCGTCAGTTTCAGGAACATCGTGCCAAGATCCTGAGTTTTCTGTGAGGATAGTGGTCTGTGATCATTATTTATCGAGACCTACACCAGGCATTGATGTAATCTATTCTGAGTTTAGGGGATCTGACATCAAACAGGTTAGTGCAGATGGAAAACAAATTCTTCATAATGTATCTTTACATGGTAAGTAAATCATGGTAATTTGGCAAAGGATTATAAAGGGTTCGCTACGCTTCACTAATGCCTAGATCTAAGAATAAAAATATGGTCATAATAAAGTGGTAGGTACGTTTTGTTTATGTATTTTACTTGCACGTATGACAGATTTAAAGTTGGGTTAATTATAATTAAAATTAATTATAAATTTTCAGTCCGTGCTGGACTAAATTACTGATTTTGTATTCCAATGAAAAATAGCTAACATAGTATTTTGTATATTATATTACAAATACCTTACTTAAAGATATTTTGTATTTTAATTACTTGTGAAACGGTATTTCGTAATGTATATTTCAATTAAAGCAAAGCATGTATGTTGCCCATATAATACAGACATATTTTGTTATTTATAGTATAAAGTAACAGGACGAGAAGGACATGTGCCTGATAATAATCAACACACCTGTCTGATAATAACACCATAGTCTCCATCAGCCATCAGCCATATGAACATGAAGAGTCCAAATCTTTACCTAGCACTCACTGACATAATATCATTGTTAGCACTGGACTGTTACACATTTATTACAGGCTAGCAGTAGAATACTTGCAAGGGTGTCAGATATTTTAAAATATATATAATAAAGAACTAATGAGCCACCACGCTGCATACTGGCTTAGAGACAAAAATCATCCCTAAAAAGAATTTAGCTGCAATAGCCATCAAAAGATAATAATAGAATAAGGACATCTAACTAGACAACTAAGGCTAAATAGAAAATCTATAATCTATTTCTGCTTAATATGATTAAATCCAATGTTTCCAGAGAAATTACAGGGCTTAGAGATATAGATCTCTGGGTGACGAGTGCAGTGCTAGGTAATGATTTGGACTCTTCATGTTCCAATAGCTGCGTGTCACTGTGCTGTTATGTGTCAGGCATGTTGCTTACCATCAGGCACATGTCCGTATGGTCTTGTATCGTCTCGTCAACATTTATTAAAAAAAAAAAACTAGTAATATAATATTTAAGAGTTTAGCAGAGTTAGTAAAGCCACCACTAATTCAAAGGTCACTGTGTAATTTACAAGATGTCCACTGCTGAACATAGGCCTCCCCCTAGATTTCCACATAATGTTATTTCTGCATTATTTTCTAAATGTAATTTTAATTAGCCTTAATTTTAACTCAGTAGATAAACTAATCTAAATCAAATTTCATTAAAATATATTAAGTGTGAAGAGAGCACTATGGCAGAAGTAATGCATTCTACTCTTTATTATCAACAACTGTTACAGAAAAAAGTGTTTGTAGACAAACCTCTAAAAATCTATCAATGGTTTGTTACCACCAATTCAAAGAGATTATTTATCTAAACCCATGGTTCCCAAAGTGGGCGATAACGCCCCTTGTGGGCGCTGCAGGCCTAAAGGGGGGCGTTGTGTAGAGGTTGGTACTTATTGTTGATTTTAAACCGGTAGCCCCATTTCTTTTCACGGGATATTAATTTGTCTACTAAAATATTTATAACTATATTTAATGCTGTTAATTAAATATTGGTGATAAGCATCATCCTTGGAATAGTCCTACATTGTATTCAAGTGGTTTTGTGTATTCCTTGTTTACTGCTATGACGAATTTTAAGTGACAATAATAAGAATTAATTATGTCAATAATTTCAGCAGGAAAGTTATACCATTTTAGGGCAAATATCATAAGTTCATGCTGGACAGAACCAAACTCGTTCTCAAGGTCTATCCAGCAGACTGTTATTTGCCTCTCATGTGTTTTGGCATCTTTCAAACTTTCTGCTAATAATGTATTGTGTTCCAGGTTTAAGGCATCCAGAAATAAATAATAATAATATAATAAAGGCGCGATGACTACGGCGGTTCGTATGGGCAAATTAAAACACGAACCGGTTTAACATGGAACTAAAACCCATACGACTGTCTTAGGTGCGCATGTGCTGATATCTGTTGAAATGTACAATTGTGATAAGTTTAGGTATTTTGTCGACGTAATGTCCTTTTTTTAATGTTCACCTTGTAATGTGTCGAGAACTATTTGTCCTAGACAAACCTTGTACAGGTTTAAAGGGCGAATTTATTAATACATGTAACAGTTATTGTGGTTATGAAAAAAAAAAAAAAAAAAAATACCAGCCAATAACCCTTTCTGATGATTGGGCCTGAAATACCTATTGCTAGTCATAAATGTGGTCATTTTTGTTTGCAATACACTGAAAAAGATTTTAGAAATTGTATTGGTTAGGGCTATCGGTCTGGTGTCTTTGGGATGAGTTACTTCCTGCTTTTTAGGGATGAGGACAAAAATTGCTCTTCCGAATGATACTGGGACTTGCTTTCTTGACCAGATCTTAATGAATATATTCAAGATATGTTTACGAACTGATGGACACTATGTAAGGAATGCCATCGGGGCCAGGAGCTGATTTAGTAGTTTTCTTTTTAATTTGTTAGTTTACTTCCTCTTCACTAGGTGGGGTGCTTTGAAAGTTTATCAGAAGATCATTAGGTCTTTGGATGTTTGGTTCTACGTACGAGCTCCCGCTTTTAGGCACTTCGTATGTGCTTTTAAAGTGATCGTAAATTTGCGCGTTAGTCAAGATAAGCTTTCCATTTTGCTCCCTGAAAATATTTTTGGAGTATTGAAAAGGGGTTTTATCAAAGTCTACTTCGTGTTTAGCTCTGTTAAGATTATCACGATTTTTACTAATTTGAAGCAATATTCCTTGTATTAATTTAAGGATTGATCTTAGAGCCCTGGACAGTTGGTGACTTAGATGGTTGTTGCCCATGGTTTTAGCTACACGAAGACGTTTTATTAACTCACTTTTCTTCCTCCGCAATTTCATTTTGAACATATTTTCCTTGCTATTTTACAACAATAGTCAATTTATGACGTATTAAAATAAATCTACTTACTAGATCTCATTCAAACCAATTTTAGTTGATAGTTTACATGGTGGATATAGTACATCATACACGTTTTTCTATTTTTGTCATTCTCTTATTTTAGAAGTTACAGGGGGGGCACACTTTTTACCACTTTGGAAGAGTCCCTCGCGCAAACTATTCAGTTTAGAAAAAAAAAGTGTTAGAAACCTCAATATCATTTTTGAAGACCTATCTATTATAGATAACCGACACGTATGGTTTTGATGCAAAAATTTTTTTTGAATTTCAGTTCTAAGTATGTACAACTATGTTTGATTAACCCCCGACTACCTTAGATTTGTTATCTGTACAACATTCTACTAGTCATGCCCTTTCATTTGATACCCATATTGAGGTAAGTTGTGAAGAAATATTTTGTCCGCCATTTTGTGGCGGCGGCCATCTTGAATCGATATTAACCAAACATAGCTAAGAACACCCGCACGGATATTAACTTTCAAGTAAAAAAAACCGCATCGAAATCGGCCCATCCGTTTGAGCTCTACGGTGGTGAACACAGACACACAGACAGACATCGACGTCAAACTTATAACACCCCTTTTTTGGTCGGGGGTTAAAAATCACCCCTAACCAACCACTGGGAAGAGACCCCTAAAAATTTTTGTTTTTTTCTATTGTTTGTATCAAAACCTTACTGCGGTTCACAGATTACATCTACCTACCAAGTTTCAATAGTAAAGCTTTTATAGTTTTGGAGAAAAGTGGCTGTGACATACAGATGGACAGACAGACATGACGTATCTATAAGGGTCCCGTATTTTGCCATTTGGCTACGGAACCCTAAAAAGAACAGTTATTGGTGGACAATTCACACACAACACCATCTCTGACCCCAAACTAAGTAAAGCTTGTACTATGGCAGCCAGATAGCTGATATCATACATAAATATAGTCTTAAATACATACTTATTATAAATAGAAACGCCCAGACACAGTGCAAACATTTAAATTCATCACACTACTATTTGCACTGGGTGGGAATCGAACCCACGACCCTCGGCTTTGCAGGCAGAGTTACTACCCACTAAGCCACGAGGGCAGTCAAGTTATGTTCTGACTTCTGGTAACAGCTTTGTATATTTTCAGGTCCCAGTGTTAAGAATATTTGGACCAACTCCAGGAGGTCGCAAGGCATGCATCCATATTCATGGAGTGTTCCCGTATTTCTACATACCATGCCCCACGCCAAACCCAGAACCACAATATCTTTACCAGGTTAGTGAAGCTGGGATTTTCTTTTCTTGATTCAGTGCAAGCACTGGTGAAGTTTGATATTAAAATAAATTTGAAGTTATGTAATGATGGGATTTTGAATAAGGGTGGTCTTAACCAGTTCCTTCTTTTTTACCATTTATATAGTTAAATACTTTCAGTTGAATACATCAACTATTTTTTTCACTTTAAATAAATACACAATAGGGAATATGCATACATTTTTTTATATTTTTAATTCACTTTTTACATTATTATAACACAATAAAAAATATAAATACTCTTGTAAATGTACAAATTGATTTTTAAAATAATATTTAAAATATCGATATAATTTGTCCAGTTTAAACGCCGCCATCTTTCCCGCGCCTGCATGACGTCACAGGCCACGACCTGTGTTGGTTTACTACAAGTGTTGCAGTTACTTTGTACCGATTTTTGAGTTGTGCTAGGTAATCAAACGATGGAGAACACGACTTTTCTCTCTAACACTACTAGCTCAGTACGAATATCGACACCGTTAAAGCAGAAAACATGTCATGTGACGTCACATTTGGTTTCCACAGATAGTGATGCGTTTCGCAAACTTGAATTTCCCGCGCCTATTTTGCACTTTTTAAATAATATTTTTTATAATTAATAACTAACTAAATAATAAAATAATTGTTTTGGCATAATAGCGGGACATTAAGGATTCTACGAAAAAAATCAAGCCAATTTAAACTACATGCATATTCCCTATTCAGTAATAAATATCCAAATATAAAAAATCTTGCACATTTAAATAAGTTACGAACCCAGCACTGTTTGTGTCAGAAATGTATAACTATAATACTGGCTATTTCTCTTTGATGTTAAAATCCCAAAAGGTTGATAACCTTTAGTAGGACTCTAATGCTAATACTCTAACAGCTCTAACTGATCTAGCACCAAATGGTTCAACCTCCAAAACTAAGATTATTTCTCAAGCTTATGACACTAAATACATTTACTATTGACTACAAAAGCCAAATTTTTAGGTCCAGCACTTGACCACTGCTGGGGATAGGCCTCTCCAATTATACGCTACTCTGCCTGATCTGCGGCTTTACGTTTCCAACCATCTTTCAACTTTCCGTAAATCGTCACTCCATCTAGTTGATGAAGATGACATTCTAATATCATTTCACAGTTAGTTTTATTATTTGGAGCCTATCCTGTCCCAATTCTAGGCAAAGGCTTCCCTTGCTTACCGCAGATAGCCCTGCTTACTGATGTACGGTAGACTAATTGATAGAATGAAAATTAAATAATATTTTAGTATCAAAACTAATGTGGTTATTACACATTTTAAATAAATACATGGGTAACTCATGTTTGATATAGTCAGTCCAGTCTGACTTAAGTTTCGATCGCGTCCGCTAAACCAGATGCGATCACACGCTCGCACTTTCCTTGAAAAAGGGGGCCAGACGCGAACGAAACTTGAGAAGGACTGGACTGACTATATCTAACGTGTGTTACCCGTGTATTTATTTAAAAGGTGAAATAATGTTGTGCGTAGAAATACTCTTACTTTAAAAAAATGTTTTTTTCAGATTGCAGCTAGCTTGGATAAAGCGCTGAATATAGCTCTGAAACAGGCCACTTCTTCGAACCAACATGTCTACAGGATTACTTTGGTCAAGGGATTGTAAGTATTAAATCATAAATCTTATACTTAATATAATCTTAATAAATATAAATCTCCTGTCACGATGTTTGTCCGCGATGGACTCCTAAACTACTAAGCCGATTTTAATCAAATTTGGACACCGTGTGTAGATTGATCCAACTTAAAAGATAGGATAGTTTTTATTTCGATTAATGGGCTTTATGTGACAATATTCGAGCGAAGGCGAACGGGCCGCTAGTATTATATAAATTACGCGTCACGCTGTTTGTCCGCGATGGACTCTTAAACTACTTAACCGATTTTAATCAAATTTACACACCATGTTCTTTTTCATTCAACTTGAAAGATAGGATAGTTTTAATATTGATTAATGGTAATAATTACATGACGATATCTGAGCAAAGCCGGAATGGCCCCTAGTAGGATGTAGGTAAGTAAATTAACTTCTTTTATGGTTAGGTATACATATTTTGTGTACAGAATGTGTTAGGTATCAATCAGCAGGCACTCTGTAGCTCTATACTTATGATTCGTAAGTCTTAGGAAGGAGATAGAACTCAATCATTATTCCTATTTTTGTTTAATACTTTATACGGGCTTAATTCTATTGTAATAAATGAGTTTAAATTTAATTTCTAATACTAAAGATTTCCATTGTTTTATTACTAAATTTTTTAATGAATTAAAATTTGGTTCAGTGCCAAAATTGTTCTCATGATTTGTACTTGTGGGTCATGAAGCTCTGAATTTCCCAGTTGAAGTTCACTTTCATAGGTGTAACGACGTCGAGCCGGATGTAAACTTAGAAATAAGCATCTCACCATCTCGTAAATTTCTCTAAAGCAACTAAAATGCCCGCGATCGACCGCTATCGAGAGTGCGCCCAGGGACTAAACAGTCAAACATTATACTTGCTCACACATTGGTTCATTCGCTGCGCTCTGTCACTCGCAAATAGCCACCATTTTTGAACAATTAAAAGAGTCAGAGTATTATCATATTGATATCCGCTATTTTACCCACGCTGCCGAGCTATGCCCATAAATCATAAAGTTTTTAGGTACTTAGATCGCTGGACCTAAAATTTGTGCACTGAAAAAAGTATATTGTAAATTGAAAATAAGCATTGAAACTAATAGTAACAACAAAGTCGCACAATGTAGTAAAACTAACAAGCTACTAGTTTTTATTTCTCTGTGTAACGGCTAGCACATAACTCTATTACTTTTTTCACTTGTTTTTTTATAATGAGGGACTTATAGCAGTTGGTCTCATATTTATTTCTGACCTCTTCTGCCCATCTAATTTTGAGAATGACAAACTACTATACTTGCGCACATTCCTAGAGCATACCTTAAATCATACCATGTGCTTCTATGTCTACTAAGTCTGGTACAACAACTAGTACAAAGGTACGAACTGTGAAAATCAAGGATTAGCTTGGCATCCCAATGGCTCTAGCGGGAAGAATCTGGCGTCTGCCAGCTTGTAGCAACTACATAATAAACTATTTTAACCCCCGACCAAAAAAAGTGTTATAAGTTTGACGTCGATGTCAGTTTGTCTGTGTGTCCGTTTGTGGCACCGTAGCTCAAACGGCTGGACCGATGACCTACAATGCGTAATTTTTATTTGAAGGTTAATTTCCGTGCGGTGGTTCTTCGTTATGTATGGTTAATATCGATTCAAGATGGCTGCCTCCTCAAAATGGCCGACAAAATATTTCTGCTCAACCTACCTTAATATGGGTATCAAATGAAAGGGCTTGACTAGTAGAATGTTGTACACATTACAAATCCGAAGTAGTCAGGGGTATTTTTTTTTTAAATTTCGTTTGTTTTTATTGAATCTCGGCTGATATATTATTTAGATACATATTTTGGCTTACACTTGCAAAGTATTTACTGATTGATTTTTAAACGTCTTTTGGTCTTAATAATGATTTAATAAATATATTTGTACTTTTTAGGCCATTCTACGGTTTTCATGACAAAGAGCACTTGTACCTAAAGGTATTCCTCTACAATCCAGGCTTAATAAAACAAGCTGTAGAACTATGCAGTAATGGAGCAATACTCGGTCAGCCGTTACAGCCGCATGAGTCCCATCTCAATTTCACACTACAGTTCTTCATAGACTTCAACTTGTTCGGGATGAGCAATATCGATTTGCAAACAGTAAAGTTCCGAAGATCGGGATTCTCTCAAAACAGTGATGATCCTTTCCAAACCGAATACAGTTTGAAGCCGGAAAGTTCATGCTATTTTGAAGCAGACTGTAGCGCTTCACACATAATAAACAGACAAAGAGTTGGAAAAGGAGACGGCATTGAAAACCCTGGGCTGGAAGAAGTATGGAATCAAGAAACAGAACGACGAAAACAGTTGAATATGTCAATAGCATCAAAATCTCTATCTCAGGGAAGATTGACAGCAACTGAAACAGAGTCACACCAAAAATTCCAGCAAATATTTCTGATCAAATCATCCAATGAAATTGATAAACCTGTTTTTATAGAACAGGATGCGAAAAACCTGATCTAGTTTATTATCCAGCGGAAAGTTTAGAAGGTTCTCAACTATTTAAAGCAGTCGACGTGAGTGTACATCTACCTGATACGACACTAAGTTCTAGTATGAATGAAACACTAAAAAAAGGTCTGGACGAAACACTCGTCGAAGACATGGACAACACATTTGTTGATGAAAGTGTTGCCTTCAATTCTAGTTTGCATTATAGCCAAATCATGTGTTAGTATCACATATTTTTTAGCTCTGCATTCGGTTTTTTTTTTAGAGCTTTGGACTTGATACATTTATATCTAAATAATTGTTAATAGTAATTTATTACAGTAAATAATGAAGATCTAGAACTAGTAGACCTGCTACAAGATATGGATGAAAAACCCGTTGAAGAAGACAGCATAATGGGTACTCCAGCTAATGATGAGAATGATGGTTTCGAATCAGATGATGCTGAATATTCACAAGCCTACAATGATGAAACCATACTTTTAGATAGAAACGAAAGGTAACATATTATTTGACTTGTTATTTTGACTGATATGGATATGTAGCTTGCAACATTATTGCAATAGTAAAAACCATTAAGCCGAAATGTATGTAGGTATTTAAAGATAGTAGAATCAATGGCATTTTTTTGTAATAAGGATGTTAACACTAATCACACCTTAATGTTTAATGTTAATTTTATGATAGTTTGCATTAATAGAATATCGAAAATTACGTTACTGTAATTTAATATTACGTAGTAAATTTATTATAAATAATTTTAAATGCTATATTTTTAATCTGTTGTCACATGACTGGAAACACCAATGTGAATTATTACGTCACTAGTCGCATAACAAACTGTCGAAACGGATTAAACTGTTTATTTTTCTGCATTTTTATTATAGTTTGCGATCTTAGCGACGACGATTTTGGTTGTTTGTATTCAAGTATTGATAAGAAAACACACAAACTGGACAGTCATGAATCGCGACCAATGTTTTGCGACTAGTGACATCATGTCAGTCGTTAATATTTTAGCGCCAAAATTCAAAATTAGTCTAATACTGTATATTTACTCATCGAAAATACTAATATTTTTAAATAAAATGTTATTTTTTACTGTAAACAAGGGCCAATCTTCAAAATAAAAGCAGTTCCGAAAAATTGTTAACATCCCTATTGTAAGAACGACTTACTTTATTACTTTGATATAAAGTCAATAACTAAATACATTTTGTGTGTTGCAGCAAAGATGACATAAGTGAGAGTTCACCGTCTTGGAATGATTCGTTTTGGGATGGTGTTAATATTCCGCAGTTAGACGGCACATTTGATGATGACCGTAAGAATCGTTTCGACAAATGTGGTAAAATACATGTTGTTTGTGTAAATTATTAAAAAAGAAAATTTGTTTTGTATTTTATAGATGTCAAAAAAGTAAGGAAAAGAAAAATGAGACCGTTCAAATTGGGTTTATCAAGACCCAAAACCAAGAAAAAAACAGTTTCAGATGAACTACAAGAAAATACACATTTTAGAACACAAATCGACGAAATAGATGAAATCAATGTTTCTAGAGATACTATATCTGATATTGAAGACTTCCACTTTAGAAAAGCAACAAAACCTGAATCTAAAAGTATTGTAGAAGGTTCTCTAGATCACAAAGACAAATGCAACATGGAATCTCTTAACGTTAATAACATTTCAGTGACAGATTTAGTCAATAGAGAAATAAAAGGAGATAAACAGGAAGATAACTTTAAAATAGAACCAGCAATAACTTACGATTTACAAAATGGCTTTAAGCCGATGGAAGGACCATCTACATCTAATTTAAACAAAGCAAAACCTTTTGGAGTTCTACTTCCTCTAAGTACAGACGACTCTATCATAGATACTGATTCGTCTCAAGAAGATAAAGGCATAATGAGCTTTTATGCCTCAAAAGTATTCGATTCTTCTCTAGAAATTGACTCTAGTCACGTTAAATCTGAATGTGATAAGCCAAATGAACACAACGTAAGCAACAACAGTAAAATGATAGTATTAGAAAACAATGAACAAATTCTACATGATGAAAAAAAATCTGATATAATAAAAGTGGAATCGCCAAATATTGCATCTGTAATAATAACACCTAAAGTAAAGCCTCCAACAAAAAACTATATAGTATCAACTTTAGAAAAATATAATATTCCCAAAGTTCTCCATACGGTTATGCCTCATTATTCTGATCATAAAGATGTTGGTGATAAAGTTGAAATAGGTCAAATAGTCCTGAAGTTGCACAGCAAATCGGCTAAGGATCAGAAACCTTTTGAAAAAGTACTGGATACTATTAGTATAGAAGAATGGCGTCAACTGTTATTTTTACAGTCAAACGAAATGTCTCAAGAATCCACAAAACCTGATGCTATAAAAGTTTTATTAGCTGGTAACAAAAATTGTATATTAGAACCAGTAAAAAGACCTCCAACGAAAAGAGACGTAATGGAATGGATTAAAATACAAAATGATGTTAAAATAGAAAATGTAGTAAATGATAGTATAAGTAAAAATATTGATGAGTTAGAAAATTCACAGGCCCTAGGTCTACATGAAGATGAAATTAATAATAGTATTAGCTTAGAAAGCAATGAGAAGGTAGGAATGGTTCACCCAGCACATACATACATACAGAAAATTCAAGCCGATTATAATAATTATATAAATAATAATTATTGTTCTACAGGTAAATTCAAATTTAGATAATACTCTGCAAATAACAAATCAACCAGATGGATCATTCCTTTGCTTTGGAGGCAGCGGCAATCAAAAAGAAACTAGCTCTATGGAAACACCTACAGTAGATGTAAGTACAATACTACAGTTTTTTACACTGACTCGAATCTTGCTCAGACGAAATGTTCCTTTCACAATCATTATTATCCTCCGAAAAATCCTTTTGGAAAGATGGCTACACATTGGAATCCTTATAGGTTTTGAATTTACACTGCTAGAGCATGTCTGCTTAGTTTCAAGCCCAGAATATTGTTATGACGTAGATGTAATTATTGTTTTAGGTGAATTTTCTCACTGTAATGTTAATAGAAGTGCAAACAGAAATAAGACAAGAATTCCATCCAGATCCAGCGTTAGATGCAATTCAAGCCGTATTTATAAAAGTAACCAACGACAGTCCACCCAACCACCCATTGCCTAAGTCCACTACAGAAATACTTGTCGTAGATGACTTAAGTCCGCCTAAATATTTAGATAGATGTGTATTTAATGTTAAAGTAAGCTATTTTAACAATGAATCTGAATTATTAGAGAAAATCATAGATTTAGTGAAGTATCATGATCCCGATATAATGTGTGGATATGAAATAGAAATGAATTCATGGGGATATGTATTGGAAAGAGCACAGATATTGGGAATAGACGTTGTAAAAGAAATTTCTAGAATAACTGAGAAACATCGCCAAAAACGATCGAGGAGCGAGGAAAATGACTTCGAAGGTAGAATTATTGGCCGAGTCATGTTTAATGTCTGGAGACTGTTTCGGCACGAATTGGCACTCTCCAGCTACAGCTTTGAGAACTGTATGTACGAGATTTTGAAAGAGAGAGTTCCGAAATATAGTTACGCTCAGTTGTCGGATTGGTGGCGAGATGAATCAAGAATCTTAAGGTGGATCCCTGTTGAATATTACCTCACAAAGCTTTCTGGGACAGTGAGGATGTTGGAAAAACTGGATATTATCAGTAAGTGACACCTAACCACCATTGATACGTGAAATATAGAACAATTTACCTTTTTACATAAGTATATGAATAAGATTTTATTTTGTTTTTGTCGTGATAACATCTTATAATCAATGAATCAACCGTGCAAGCGAGAGCGCGAAACAAGCTTTACAGAGACACAATCGGCTTAAGCCTTGTGACGCATCTAGGACGTTATCATTTAAAAGTATCGTAAACCTATTTTACAGGCAACAATCTTTTACCGGAAATTGGTTCGTGGTACTCCACTATAAACTGTTAATTGTTTGCTAATCATGTGTGAGCTGCATAGAATTAGCAAAGAACACGTCATAGGTACTACAATTCAGAATGTTTAATAAAAGATGAGAAGAGGATAAATCTTTCTTGATTTATGCTATCCGATGTTATTATTATTACAAAATACTAACATCGGACCCCAAAATAAGCAAAACTTTTACTATGGAAGCCAGATAAAATTTACATTGTACCTATTTAAAATTGTACTTACATTGTACTTTAAAATTTGTTTCATAAGTAGATAAATGTACATCAGATATTAAAGACTTGTGCTTGTTGTACTACACCTGAGAGTCCACCGCCTAATTAAAAGTGTCTTAGCTTTAACATTGGTGTTTTTTTTTCTTTCCGCTTAAAGTTATGGAGACAGCAATAGCAAAGCCAAAGCTTTTCCATTTTAGATCGTACCTCCGAATTGGCGCGACTGTTTGGGCTGCAGTGGTGGGAAGTACTCTCCAGAGGGTCTCAGTTCCGCGTGGAGTCTCTGATGCTTCGTGCTGCGCGTCCACTCAACCTCATTGCCTTGTCCCCGACAGTCAAGCAACGAGCTGCAATGAAGGCTCCCGAGTGCTTGCCGCTTATATTTGAACCAGGCACGTATTTGTATGCTATGTTTTAAATATGGATAATACATCGTTGAATAAATGGTAGCTTTTTAGGTATACCTCTTTATGGCCGCATGACAGGCTCTGAAATGGTGGTACAGTTGTATGTCGGCTATTAGTCCTTTTCGTGTACCACTGATAAGTTTGAGTTTCTCCTAATTGTTAGAAAGATAAATCAGCTTACTATCGTACGACAATCTAGCAGACTATATATTCGCAAAAAATCACGCCGTTTTAGATATGTACTTACCCATTATTTGTAAGCGCGCTCCATCGTAGATCTCATCATCGCTTAACATCAGGCGAGATGGTGGTCAAGTGCGAACCTATTATAGTTAAAAAAAAAAGTGTTGATAGAAGATCCATCAGCAATTCTCGCTCTCACTTCTCTCTCGGATCTAAATCCATTTAATGTTAGATGAGTGGTGGCCAAAGGTTTCATCCAACCACTCTTTTCTGTCATAAAACATTTGCTCAATAAAATCACGAAATATATTCTTGTTTTAAGTAGGTCCTTCAATTTCAGAGTCTCGCTTCTACACCGATCCTATGATAGTTCTGGACTTCCAAAGCCTTTATCCGTCCATGATGATCGCTTACAATTACTGCTTCTCCACGTGCATTGGCAGGGTGCAGAACATCAATGGGTAAGAACTATGGAAACTAATCCTAAAGGCCTTTTCTTATTCAATTCACTTGATTACCTCTTGTTAACTGATGAATCTCATGATGACGTTTACCGACCTTAATTTAAAATTAAACTTACGCACTACAAAATTTCATATTTTTTGTAAAATCTACGACAACGTCGTACAGGTACAGGTAACCGTTTCAAAAACCTCCCCACCGATTTCGATAAAATTTACATTTAAAAAGTATTATTGTATCAAACACAAAATAATCGTCAAAATCGATACACAATTGGCGGAGCTACTCGTATCGTGTTAAGATGCAAGGTCGCACTGAGACCACGACACGAGACCTATAAAGTCTTAAGTGCCTGTCGCGGTCTCCTATGGCAGTGTCGTGTCGTGTCGCGCACCTTAACATACATATTCAGAAAACACACAATCGAATTTGGAACCTCCTCCTTTTTTGAAAATATCGCGTTTTTTTCGCACGAGTCTGATGTGAAGTCTTTAGAAACTACGAGTATATTTATAATAAATCAAATTCACTTTGTATAATGTACCTATGTGAAACGATTTCAGCAACACAGCTTACGAATTCGGCGCGTGGCGCCTACGTATACCCCAAGCCAAGCTCGACGCCCTAGTGAAGCAGGGTCTAGTTCATTGGTCGCCCGTTGGCGTTGGATTCGTCAAGTCCTCGGTGAGACGAGGCGTTCTACCCGCGCTGCTGAGAAGGATCCTGGCAGCCAGGCAAGCTGTCAAGAAGAGCATGAAGATGCAGACAGATGAAGCTGTGAAGAAGGCTATGCATTCGCGACAGCTTGGTAAGAGTTGATTATGATTATTTTAAAAATGTGATTGTTCGCTTGTATAAAAATGATGAGGTTGAATATCCCGATTTATGTTTTAAGCGCATTTTTCATGGTTCTTATTTCTCTTATTTTGCATAGAAATACACTACCTATATTATAAACCTACCTATATTTTATTGGATTCTATATGGATTACTTATACATTTTGTTTACAATACATTAGTTTGACTCCAACATATGGGTTCATGTTAATGATATTCATGCAAGTTAGCGTTTATGTGTAATTTGGTCTAACTTGAGAGATAGGATTTTTCAAATTTTTTCAATTTATTTATGTTCATTTAGGTATACACAATATACACTTATGAATGGTCAAAAGCAAAAATGAAATATAAATGCAAAAAAATAAAATATAAATACAACTAAGCATGTATATATCACAAATTTTAGACATTAACAAATTACAATTACGTAAGCTCATTAAATATCAGTATTTGATATTTTCATGGTCTTGACATGACAATATCCGAGCGAAACCTGAACAGGGCGCTAGTTGTATGATTGTTGTATATGGTTGAGCTAGTGCTAATAATGCAGTTTCATCCATCATGACTGTTCACTGGTAAACCAGTGCAGAGATCAAACATGACAGCTAAAATCAATTTTAGTCTTGAAAACGTTGTTAACGAAGTGATGATCTAACCGTTAGACAGACTAACAGATACAATATGATGTTTAATTGTTGTCACATCTTTTCTTTCCCTGATTTTTGAAGTGAAAACTGTTTTTGGCGCACCACATACAGATTTTCCGTGGGCAGTGAATTGAGCTCAAGCGTCACGTTTGTAAATCAAAGAAATCTTCGGGTGAACTCGGATGATCTAGATGGCTATGCTCGTGGCCACGTCCTCCGGTTTCACCCGCGTAGTTTCCAAAGTGAGCTATCAAATTCTGAGTTAATTAGTTTTCACTTCTATCGGTAGTCCCTATGACTACCAATTTTTTAAAATCATTTCTGTTACGTGACTGCACAAAATCATGAACGACATTATTTTCCAGGATTGAAGTTAATAGCGAATGTGACATACGGATATACGGCGGCGAACTTCAGCGGGCGCATGCCGTGCGTGGAGGTGGGCGACAGCGTCGTGGCCAAAGGCAGGGAGACCTTGGAACGGGCCATCAGGCTTGTCAAGAATAACGCGCAGTGGAATGTTAAGGTAACACAAATTACCAACACTATGATAACTAATCAGCCGATACTTGTACGAAAAAACATCTAGGACCATAAAGTACTAAACTAAATTGTAAGTGTAAATTGCTAGCTTATCGGGTTTTATCTAATACATTTCGAAGGTTTTAACTCAATTCACGGGTAACTCATGTGGGATAGTCAGTCCGTCCGACTTAAGTTTCAGCCGCATCCGGCGGCCTTTTTCAAGGAGAGTGCACGCGCGTGGCTTCAGCTGGTTTGGCACTGCCTTTGCTCGTTTGACTTGACTAACACTGAGTTACTCGTGAATTTATAGAAAATGTGGAATAACCACGTGTGTTTTCTTACATTTCAGTATCAGAGTGTTTAAATGATTAACATTATCTAATGCCACTTTGCCCTTTTATCTAACGGACAGCTTGGAACTATAATAAGCGACATGATTTTATGGTTAACTTTCCCAAAAACTTGAACAAAGAGGTTCGACTTTCCGGTTTTGATAATAAAATCTGGGCAGTGGAATGCGTTGCGTGAGTCCCCCGACCAAAAAAAGGGGTGTTATAAGTTTGACGTCGATGACGCTACACAGACAGGTGTGGCTGTCGGTCTGTCTGTCTATGTATGTATGTGTGTGTGTGTGTGTGTGTGTGTGTGTTTTTTTTTTTTTTTTTATTATACAGAGGTTGGAAAATACATTTACGTATCGTCAGGGTACATACATACCCCGGTATGTCGGACTCAGATGTTCAATACCGACTAAAAACCTCCTCTGTCACTTGCCTCTATATCCCCCGTGGAAACCGCCGCTAGGCATTACTTCGCGAGGGGAGGGTCTAGCTCTATGCTCTTCCTTCACTTTATAGCCATTTACTATTACTTCTCTTCTTTTTCTTTTGCTCGCATTCTTTCTTTGGTACGAAGATCCTGGAGGACTTTCGTGGCGAAATCATTGACAGCATCCCAGCAGTTCTTGGACGCAAGCATCGCCCCTACTAAGTTTTCCGGTTGGACTGTCTGTTTGAGGATGGTCTCCATATCACTTCGCAGTAATGTGTAACAAGGACACGCAAAGAATACGTGTTCTGCGTCTTCACGAACTCCTGGACAGGACGGGCACTCCGGAGAATCGTCGTGCTTGAAGCGATGGAGGTATGCTCGAAAGCAGCCATGTCCTGAAAGCATCTGTGTTAAGTGATAGTTTACCTCGCCATGGTTTCGGTTTAGCCAGACGTCTATCTGGGGTATGAGACGATGCGTCCACCTGCCTGTAGTTGCGGTATCCCACTGCTTTTGCCATCGCTGCATGCTGTACCGCCGTTGCTTGGTTCTGAGTTCTTCAGAGCTTAACTCAGATTTCTTCCGCTGTTCGTAGTGGGTTCTTCTTTCTTCAGTGAGTACTCTGATGGGTAGCATGCCAGCAATAACGCATGTGTGTGTGTGTGTCTGTGTGTGTGTGTGTGTCTGTCTGTGGGACCGTAGAGCTCAAACGGATGGGCCGATTTCGATGCAGTTTTTTTATTTGAATAATAAATAATAATAATAATAAATTTATTTTCGTTCTCACATTGTGGCCTTATATGATAACTTATTAACTTAAATAAACTACCATGCATATTATTAATAGGATCAAATTGTAACCCTAGCTCCCACACTAGGATTCCCTGTGTTTGTGGGAGCTAGTTCTCTTCAGTTGTGCTTATTTACATGACAATGTGTTTATGATGGTGAGGGAAGGTGTGTGTGTGTGTGTGTGTGTGTGTGTGTGTGTGTGTGTCGAGAGTGGAGATGTGTGATGTTTGTCGATGTGTGGGACTGTATTCTATCTTTGAGTGAGTGTGTATGTCCATATAATAATGTGAGTGTGTTGTGTCTGCGAGGGTGTATATATATATGTATATATGCATATGTATGTGTGTAAGTATAGATGAGATGATGTGCGTACGTTTGTGTGCCTATGTGTGTCGTACTATTTTTGTAACAGCGTCATATTTATTGAACTTGCAATACAATAATAGTCTAGATTTAAGAAGTCGTGGGTAGGTTAAATTATGTTGCAGTCCTAAGCAGAGCCTCGGTACCCTCATAGCCCAAATGTCTGAGAAATCCCATTACTTTCTTTTTGCATTCATTTTTCGTATTTTTTAGTATATCAAGCTTTGTGTTTAGTTTTTCATATATAAAAGGGCCTAAGAAACTATAGCTTTTGTCCCTGACAAGTTCTTCTTCGAGGCAGATCCCATCTATAAGTCCTTGGCATTTTGTTAGATGTTTTTAAAGTTTTGATACTATTAGGCGCTATCGAGTGGAACTTTAGGACACACTTAAGAATATACAGTTGCCTGACTCTTGAGTTCTTTGGTGTCACGATATAGAGCGTCCGTCGAATATAAAAATGGTTTTTTATGCGCAACCTTTAGAACTAGTCCCTGCGCTCGTTCTAATTTTAACATATGTGTGGCACACGCTGCACCCCAAGATGTGATGCAATATGTAATTAGGGACTTACACAAAGCAGTGTAAACCATAACTATGGTTAATTCATCTGCGACATTGCGAAGTTTTTTGAAAACAAACAGTAGTTTTCGTAGTCTTGCTCTGACTGAATCAATTTGTTTCGTCCATGACAAGAGTTCATCAATGTGTATGCCAAGGTATTTCACATCTCTTACTTCTTCCAGTATGGGACATCCACAAGTATGAGGGCTAGACGAATCAGATTGGCAGGTGTGTAGTTGAATAGGGATAGAGTGCTGAGGGGCTGTGCGATGTGAAGTGCGGAAAGCCACAACTTTTGTTTTACTCGCGTTTAATGTTAATAAATTATAAAGCAGCCATTTGCTGACATTACGAAGTTGTGAAGTGGTAGTTTTAGTAACTTCATCCCAATTACGCCCAAGAAAGATGATAGCCGTGTCATCGGCGAAAGCGAAAACCTTGGCGTTGTTTAGGGGGAAGTTGACATAGGTCATTTATATAAACAATAAATAGCGTAGGACCGAGAACACTGCCTTGGGGGGACTCCATAACTAACTTCTTCGTAGTCACTGTAGAATTCTCCAACTTTGACACGTTGCCATCGGTTTTCTAAGTAAGAACCAAACCAATCTAGTGCAGTGCCCCGCACGCCAGAGCATTCGAGCTTTTGAGTAGCAGCCTTCTCGATACACTGTCAAAAGCTTTAGCAAGATCAAGAAAGACGCCGATGCATCGCTGCCCAGAGTCTAGTATTCCACCAACATGGTCAACAAGCGATGCCACAGCGTCCTCCGTTGACCTGCCAGACCTGAAGCCAAATTGGTTTGGAGAGAGAATATTCTCTTTTTCGAGAAAGTTTACTAGGCTTTTGTTAGATACTCTTTCTAAAATTTTTGAAAGTGACGTTAGGAGGGATATTGGTCGATAATTAGATGCTTTCTCTGTATCTCCAGCCTTGTAAATAGGACAGACATTTGCTTTCTTAAACAAGTCTGGATAAATGCCAGTCTCAAGGCTGAGGTTACAGAGAAACGCAATCAGGGCAACAAGTGTATGTTTTGCCATTTTAAGCAACTTATTTGAAATGCTATCTCCCCTGGAGCGGATTTGATTTTAAGCTCGTTTATAATTTTCATAATTTGGATCGGATCTGTAGGCGCAAAGAATAAAGACTTAGTTGGAGAATTGTTAATTGTGACTAACTTATCTAGTTCCTCTTCCGAGAGATTTATGTGGTCAGTAATTTCGTTTGCTAGGGTATTATCTATCGTGGCAAAATAGTGGTTGACTACATTCAATGACAGAGTTGGTGTGGAGCTGTATTTAGAAGATCAGTATTTGTCGTGACTCTGGAATTTATATTACAGACGTCCTTAATAGAGTTCCAGAGTTGTTTGCTATTGCCTATGTTTGATTTTATTTTGTTACGTTCGTACTCGTTTTTTAGGTTTTGTATAATGTTATTGCAGAGGTTTCTATATCTTTTATACTTTTCCAGTAGGCTAACATCATTTGGTTTCCTCTTTGTTTTGTAGTGCAATTCATCTCTTTTTCGCATAGACCTAAGCAATCCTGGTGTGATCCAGTCTTTACGAATGCACTTCGAGTTGCGCAAGTACTTCATAGTTTTATGCTGTTTAATAATGTCGTTTAGCATAGTAACTAGATCATTCGCTGCTTTGTTAGGGTCTGTATGAGTGTAGAAGTTATTCAATTTATTGCTCCAATATCATTAACAACTTCAACATAATTCACATCGTTATATTTTTTATCGTGTTAAGAACTTTTAGGCTTACCTGGAATTGAAACAATCACTGCATCGTGATCAGTCACATTGCTTGAACACACTGTTACTGAAAGTTGATGTGAGCTTTTAATCATTGCGTGGTCCAAGCAAGTACTTCCACGTGTTGGCAATTGGTGTCCAGGAAAATAACCCTTACATGCCAGTGTTCCTAAATATTCTTCCGCCTTTTTATCTTTTACCGAGTTTTGCTGATTAGGTACGATATCAATGTTTAAATCTCCAGCAAGTATACACGTTTGTCCCTTCATTTGGTCTAATATATTTTCCAATGATACTAGGAAACACGTTATATTATTGAAAGAAGGGGACCTATACACTGCTAGGATCGAAAACTCATTAGCTATATTAATCAAAAGACCAGTTGCTTCGCAGAAAGACGGCTCAGACACACTCACAGGCATATTTGCACGAGATAATACAACTACGCCGTCGTTTTGATTTAAGTTTCGTTTTGTGTATGCGCAGCTATAGTTTTCCAGATGAACCCCCGCAAAAGAGTCATCCAGCCAGCATTCTGTGAGGATAATTATGTGAGGTGAGAACTCCAACCGTGAAAGAAATACAGTTAGTTTGTCAAAATTGTTGCTACGAATACTTCGGATGTTTTGAGAAACAATCAGCAATTGGTTTTGATTTTCGTGTAATCTCAAATATGTCTGACACATTTCTGGTTGTAGGGTATAGTAGCTGTGTGCCGCATTTGTGTTTTCAATATCTATCATTACCATCTGCCGATCATCCATTTTATATTGTTGTATTATACTACGTGCAGAAGATGGGAACCAGTTGATTCTGTTACTGTCAATACGTACAGGCTCTCTTGTATGTTGATTTGGTGCAGTACGAGGTGAATGCATTGTCCATTTAGTGATGTGGTTGGGTAACGGTGTGTTATGTAATGGTTTGAATGGAAGTATAGATGTGTACGTTTTTGAGATGGTCAGGCAGCGCGATGAGTGCAGTACGTGATCTGTTGTATCCCCAAAGTGACGAGGAGAGTGCTTTTCCCTGTTAACGGTGTGTTTAGATGACAGTGTGTGGTATGTTACAGATGACATCAAAATGAGCAATGTATTGTGTGAAGTTGAATTAGATAACTTACGAGTTGAATGTAATGCACAGATCACGTGTATGTTGTGACGGGAAGAGTGCTTTGTCCGCTTGAGAGTGAAATGAGGTAAGTGTTTGTGGTGTGTTGGTTTTTTTATGAAAGTGAGTAGTATGGTGTGTGTAACTGCCAGGCGACAAGCCAAGTACCGTGCGCGATCTGTTAGTCGCGCAGAGTAGCGGGCTGAGTGCTTTAGCCAATTTGAGTGGTGGATGGGTAAGTATGAATGGTGTGATTGTACTAATTGTATACAGATGAGGATGTGTGCTATAATAGTGAAGTGACTTGTTGAGGGAAGTGCAAATACAGGGACATGTGTTTCGTGATAAATTGAGTGCTTTGTCTGCAAATTGGTATGATAGGGGAAATCTGTGTGGTGTAATAATATTGTTAAAGAGGAACTATGGTGGTATGTAGGATTGTGTTGAATATGTGACGAGCTGAGTGCAATGCATATATAGTCTGACGAGGTGAGTGCTTTGTACATTTGTAGATGAGGTCGGGTAACAGAGTGTGGTGTGTTGATATTCTTATAGAGGACAGTATGGTAGCGTGTGCTATTTTATTCATGAGGTGACGGGGTGAGTGTATTGCATTGGCAGAGACGTGTGGAGCTTGACTAGGTGAGCGCTTTGCCGGCATAATGGGGTGATTGGGAAACTGAGTGTATAGTAATAGTTTAGTTATGGGAAACAGTATGATGTGTGGCATTGTATTAGACTGATGCCGAGCTAAGTGCATTGCGCTGACAGTTTCTTTCTTAATGTGACGAAGTGTGCGCTTTATCCATTGGTAGATGGAATCTAATAACTGTGCGTGATGTGTTGTGTGTGTTGGTGTGGTTGCGTGTGTTGATGTACTAGTTTGGCGATGAGCTGAGTGCGGTGCACGGTCTATTGTGTGACTGGCATGACGAGGTGAGTGCTTTGCCCAGTTGAAAGCGTAGTTAAGTGAGTATGTGGAGCGGTGGTAAAGTCATGGCAAAGAATATGGTTATGTGCGATATCATAATAATAGCTAGACAGCGAGCTGGGTGCAACACACAATCTGGTGCGTGCGTAGTATGACGAGGCAAGTACTTTGTCCTTGTGGAGATACTTAGGTATTTGTACTTAGCTACCTGTGTGAGTGATGTTGCTAGTGTTGGTAAGTATCGAACCAAGTTTTTTGTCCAGATTTGCATGAATATAAGTAGTTGTGTATTATATTTTTGTAAAGTTGGGTATGTTAAAGATAATAATGTGATAACAACTAACATTTTAAAGGCTAGGCAACGGAAGCGTGAGAATGTTATGTGGTTAGATAGATATTGTTGTGTTACAAACGCAAGATACAAAAATACAAACCACATAGTAACCGTACCATATAGTTGTTTAAGACGGAATGTTTTAATATCACATTGCTGGGGTAGACGTGCCAAGTGAGCCTTTAGAAACAGGAATATTGTTAAATTAGAAGAGTGTTGATGTTTCTGTCGTGATATTCTGTTGGGTAATAACTCGATCGAATATATAATTAGTTCCGTCTCGCCCTGCTCGCGAGTACGTCCAAGATTGTTATTTACAATTTTACGCAGTTGGTAATTAAGTATGCAATTTTTATTTGTTAGTCGCTTACATATTTGAGCTGAATGAGTTTGTGAATTTGGTTTATTAGTAGATGACCATGAATATGTTATTTCCTTATAAATGAGGTGGTTATGGGGTAGCCAGGGAGAAACCGATTGTATATTAAGAGCCCTCTCACAAAAAGACAGAACTCAACTTTAGGTAAAATCCTGCAACATTGTCAGCGTGCGTCCGTTCGATTCAGCTCGAGCGTTTAGGCGGACAGAACGATCTTGAGCCGTAACGGCAGTGTACTAAAAATTTTTATGAGATTTTCTGACGTGACAACGTCTACTAAATTGATGAACGCTGGCTGCGTGCACGAAAATTGAAGACTTATTGTCCCGTTACGTTCGTTGTCCCGTAACGTTACGATAAATTATTCTTGCATTTCAAAAATCTGATAACTAGTAAAATTTATTTTTCATTTTAAGGGTAATTTTTGTGCATTGGTTCTTAGCTATGTTTGGTTAATATCGATTCAAGATGGCCGCCTCCACAAAATGATGGACTAAATATTTCTTCATAATCTACCTCAATATGGGTATCAAATTTAATGAAAAAGCTTGACCAGTAGAATACTATGCACTATGACAAATTTCAAATCCAAGATGGCCGCCACAACAAAATGGCGAAATACATTTAATTTTTCACTTCTCCTCAATATGGGTATCAAATGAAAGGACTTGACGAGTAAAATACTATGCACAATGACAAATTTCAAATCCAAGATGGCCGCCACCACAAAATGGCGAAATACATTTCTTTTTTTTCCTACTTCCTCAATATGGGTATCAATAAAAAGACTTGACAAGTAAAATACTATGCACAATGACAATTTCAAATCCAAGATGGCCGCCACCACAAAATGGTGAGATACATTTCTTTTTCACTACCTCCTCAATACGGGTATCAAATAAAGGGCTTGACTAGTAAAACACTACGCACTATGACAAATGTCAAATCCAAGATGGCCGCCACCACAAACTGGCGATTGTCATTATTTTTACTACTACCTCAATATGAGTAATAAATGAAAGAACTTGACTAATATAATACTATGCACTATGACAAATTTCAAATCCAAGATGGCCGCCCCAAAAATGGCGACTGTCATTATTTTTACTACCACCTCAATATGGGTAATAAATGAAAGGGCTTGACTAGTAGAATACTATGCACTGTCACAAATTTCAAATCCAAGATGGCCGCCACCACAAAATTGCGAATGTCATTATTTTTACTACAACCTCAATATGGGTAACAAATGAAAGGGCTTGACTAGTAGAATACTATGCGCTATGACAAATTTCAAATCCAAGATGGCCGCCACCACAAAATTGCGAATGTCATTTTTTTTACTACTGCCTCAATATGGGTAACAAATGAAAGGACTTGACTAATAAAATACTATGCACTATGACAAATTTTAAATCCAAGATAGCCGCCACCACAAAATGGCGACTGACATTATTTTCACTACTTTTCAATATGGATATCAAATGAAGGGCTTGACTAGTAAAACTACGCACTATGACAAATTTCAAATCCAAGATGGCCGCCACCACAAAATGGCGAATGTCATTATTTTTACTACGACCTCAATATGGATAACAAATGCGCCACCACAAAATAATTTTGTGGTGGCGGCCCATCTGGATTTGATATTTGTGACAGTGGATAGTATACTACTAGTCAAGCCCTTTCATTTGTTACGCATATTGAGTTGGTAGTAAAAATAATGTCAGTAGCCATTTTGTGGTAGCGGCGATCTTGGATTTGAAATTTGTCATAGTGCGTAGTATTTTACTAGTCAAGCCCTTGCATTTGATTCCGATATTGTGAAGTAGTGAAAATAATGACATTCGCTATTTTGTGGTGGCGGCCATCTTGGATTTCAAATTTATCATGGTGCGAAGTATTCTACTAGTCAAGCCCTTTCATTTGTTACCCATATTGAGGTGGTAGTAAAAATAATGACATTCGCCATTTTGTGGTGGCGGCCATCTTGATTTGAAAATTTGTCATAGTGCATGTTCAAGCCCTTTAAATTGATACCTTCATTTAGGTAGTAGTAAAATTAATGATGATTAATTAATATTGGAAGTTCGTTGCTCAAACACGTCGGAACAGTCATTGGTCATGGCCATTGCTCATGGTCATTGGTCGTAGTCATTGGTCATATCCGTTCCTCATGATCATTGTAATTGGTCATGGTCATTGGTCATGGTATAGAGGTAGTAGTAAAAATAAGGACAGTCGCTATTTTGTGGTGGCGGCCATCTTGGATTTGAAATTTGTCATAGTGCATAGTATTCTACTAGTCAAGCCTTTTCATTTGTTACCCATATTGAGGTGGTAGTTAAAAATAATGACAGTCGCCATTTTGTGGTGGCGGCCATCTTGGATTTTAAATTTGTCATAGTGCGTAGTCAAGCCCTTTAAATTGATACCTATATTGAGGTAGTAGTAAAATTAATGATGATTAATTAATATTGGAAGTTCGTTGCTCAAACACGTCGGAACGGTCATTGGTCATGGCCATTGCTCATGGTCATTGGTCGTGGTCATTGGTCATATCCGTTCCTCATGGTCATTGTAATTGGTCATGGTCATGGTAATTGCTCATGCTATAGAGGTAGTAGTGAAAAATAATGACATTCTCAATTTTGTGTTGGCGGCCATCTTGGATTTGAAATTTGTCATAGTGCATAGTCAAGCCCTTTATATTGATACCTTCATTTAGGTAGTAGTAAACATTAATGATGATTAATCAATATTGGAAGTTCGTTGCTCAAACACGTCGGAACAGTAATTTGTCATGGCCATTGTTCATGATCATTGGTCGTAGTCATTGGTCATATCCGTACCTCATGGTCATTGTAATTGGTCATGGTATAGAGGTAGTAGTGAAAAATAATGACATTCGCAATTTTGTGGTAGCGGCCATCTTGGATTTGAAATTTGTGACAGTGCATGGTATTCTACTAGTAAAGCCCTTTCGTTTGTTACCCATATTGAGGTGGTAGAAAAAAATAATGACATTCGCCATTTTGTGGTGGCGGCCATCTTGGATTTGAAATTTGTCATAGTGCATGGTCAAGCCCTTTAAATTGATACCTTTGTTTAGGTAGTAGTAAACATTAATTATGATTAATTAATATTGGAAGTTCGTTGCTCAAACACGTCGGAACAGTCATTGGTCATGGCCATTGCTCGTGGTCATTGGTCGTAGTCATTGGTCATATTCGTTCCTCATGGTCATTGTAATTGGTCATAGTCATGGTCATTGGTCATGGTATAGAGGTAGTAGTAAAAATAAGGACAGTCGCTATTTTGTGGTGGCGGCCATCTTGGATTTGAAATTTGTCATAGTGCATAGTATTCTACTAGTCAAGCCCTTTCATTTGTTACCCATATTGAGGTAGTAGTAAAAAATAATGACATTAGCAATTTTGTGGTGGCGGCCATCTTGGATTTGAAATTTGTCATAGTGCGTAGTATTTTACTAGTCAAGCCCTTGCATTTGATACCTATGTTGAGAAGTAGTGAAAATCAATGACATTCGCTTTTTTGTGGTGACGGCCATCTTGGATTTCAAATTTATCATAGTGCGTAGTATTCTACTAGTCAAGCCCTTTAAATTGATATATATATTGAGGTAGTAGTAAAATTAATGATGATTAATTAATATTGGAAGTTCGTTGCTCAAACACGTCGGAACGGTCATTGGTCATGGCCATTGCTCATGGTCATTGGTCATGGCCGTTCCTCATGGTCATTGGGCATGGTCATGGTCATGGTCATGTGCATGGTCATGGTCATGGTATTGAGGTACGAGGGTCAAACTGAAAGTTCTTAGAAAATCAAAAACTGATTACATTAGCCAATTATTAGTTTTATTATATCTTTTCAAAATATTGTCCATTCACGTCAATACACCGCTGCATGCGATGGAACCACTGGGAAAAGCACTTTGCCCACTCGTCCTTAGGGGTCTCTTCAATGGCATCGCGATACGCAGCCACCGCTTCTTCAGCATTCATAAACCGCTTTCCTTTAAGTTTTCTTTAATTTTTGAAAATAAATAAAAATCACAAGGCGCGAGGTCGGGGCTATACGGCGGGTGACCCAGTAATTCAACGTTTGATGTCGCCAAATAGTCGATCGTTCGCTTGGCGGTGTGCGATGAGGCGTTGTCGTGGTGAAGGAGGATCCTACTGCGAGGTCGTTTCTCTCGAACTTTTCCAAGACAAGTGGCAAACAATTGGTAGTGTACCATTCTGCAGAAACTGTTTTTGATCCTCTAACACAATTGTTGCGAAATGACCTATCCTTCCAAAGAACGAGGCCACCATTTTTTCCCCGCACTTCGATCTCTCTTCACTTTAGTTGGCAACTCCTCGAAAGGAAACACCCACTGAGCAGATTGTCTTTTGGTTTCAGGATCATAACAGTAAATCCAGCTTTCGTCACCTGTTAGTATGTCGAACACAGCATTTGAGTCACCTCCGTTAAATCTTTCAATCATTTTACGGCACCAATCCACACGATGGAGTTTTTGAGCCTCAGTCAAATTATGAGGTATCCACCGGGCGCAAAGCTTCCTGACCGCTAAATGTTCGTGTAGGATTTTGTGCACTTGACTCATACCGATGCCTAAGCTTGTCCGAATCTGCTGATAGGTCACTCTTTGTCAGTCTCTATCATACGCCGCACAACACAGATGTTATCTTCAGTCGTCGCCGTAGAAGGCCGTCCCTCACGTAAATCATCAGTGAGATTAGTGCGACCACGTTTAAACTCATTAAACCAGTTGTAAACAGTCGCACGAGATGGGGCTTCATCGTGAAAGGCCAATCGTAGTCTATCATAACTTTCTTGTTGACTTAAATGACATCGAAAGTCATAAAAAAATCATTGCACAAAAATTTTCTCGTGTTAAATTCATGTTGACGTGACACAGACAATTTTCAATTTGCCGCCAAATCGTAAAACAAATGACAAATTAATGAAGTATATACTCAGTAATATTGGCAAAGAGTTCTATTTTCAAATTATAGAATTATTTTTTTATTATATTGTTTATAAGTGGCCAGTTCTAAGAACTTTCAGTTTGACCCTCGTAGTAGTGAAAAATAATGACATTCGCAATTTTGTGGTGGCGGCCATCTTGGATTTGAAATTTGTGACAGTGCATAGTATTCTACTAGTCAAGTCCTTTCATTTGTTACCCATACTGTACATACTTAATTAATATTGGAAGTTCGTTGCTCAAACACGTCGGAACGGTCATTGGTCATGGCCATTGCTCATGGTCATTGGTCGTGGTCATTGGTCATGGCCGTTCCTCATGGTCATGAGGTAGTAGTAAAAAAATAATGACATTCGGCATTTTGTGGTGGCGGCCATCGCGTTCATCGACTTATTAGACGTTGTCACGTCAAAAAAAAATTGACAGATTCTGCTTCTTCATGAAGTAAACAAGATCAAATGTGATGGTCCGATCCGAAAAATCAGAATGAAACGTTATAAAACGCCAAACGAATTAAAATTTTGTGGTTGCACTATAATTATTCTAGTTTATGTCATAAACGCGCGAAATATTACGTAACCGACTCCCACGCTAACTGACGCAGGTCCTCCCCCGACGGCCGCTCGCGGCATACTAAATTGCGCAGCGTAATTTATTGTAATTTCGACTGCTGGTAATTTATATTTTTTGACAAATTGACAACTATGATTTGAAAAGTAACTATAGAATTGGATTCTACAAAGAACAAAGTATTATCGTGTCTAATTTTTATTTTGGAGTTATTGTGTATTTTACACAGAGACAACGCTAAAACTGCAATATAAAACTTAAAATTGGCTTATGATTTTGTTTTTTTTCTAATAAATGGGACCAAAATTCAGATTTATGTGACTTGAATGAATTAATAAAATATGTGTATGATGTTCCCCATATTTTTTTAAGTATAAATTTTGAGTATCACTTGTAGATTTAGAAGTCTGAAACTGACACGGCGGCGACTTTTCGGCGAAATGGTTATGGGAGATCGTTCCCTACGACTAAAGGCTTTATTATTAGTAAAATTGAAACAAGGAAACGTCAACAAGAAAGATCGGCCTATTTTTTGAACGTAATTATCTTTTTCTAGATAATACTAAAGATGGAAATATCGGAACACAAACTTTTTGAATTTCGTGCGACGACGTGAGCCGGCTCTTAAGTACGTAAGATTTTTGAGGGTGTATTTTGGATAGTAATGAGGTTGATGGTGACATTATTAAGTTGATTAAGAGTGACGCAAGGCATTGATAAAATAGTGTTAAAGTTATGCTTAACCGTAAGTTTAGGTTGAATAATATATAGTGTGATTGTGATTGTGTATGATATGAGTAGTATTGAGGTATATAGTTATTGTTGATCCTCTCTGGTTTTTGATCATCTTTGACTGGGAATTTCCTCGATTTAGTAATGAACACCCACTGTTCGTTCGTTGCTATTTCGACAAGTATTATATAAGATTTCTTATTGACAAAAAGATAACTATACAAACTGGTTGTATCTGTACTTGAGGTTATAGGTAAATTCTTTGCTATGCAGTTGCAACCCCATGGGGGCTCGCCTATCCGGTGCACCATACGGCACGGCTTGCTACGGGTCAGTTTGCGAATTATCGGATGACGAGCAGACGTTGAGTCACGCAATTTATTATTTTCAAAGTAATAGTATTTTTGTTTGATAAAGAGTGTTATGTTTTGAGCCGTGTGTATGTAGGAGATCTTGTGTAGTGTATGTGCTGTGGAAATTAGGTAATAAGGTGATTGTATCGTGTGATTGTAAGTGGGCAGAGACATGACGCTGTATGGATTACAGATGGTGAGGCGGTATGTACGCTTTTTAAGTATAGACGATAGGTAGCATGTCAGGCGAGATATTTTGCCAAAAGTGTTGACTAGTGTTTGTGTTGTATTTGTGCTTGACCTTTTGTTATAGCTTATAGTAACAAAAACATATATATTTTAATTTCATCCCTTTGATAGATAGGGTAAGAGTAAAACATGTAAAACATTCACAATAAAATGCGCAGTTGTTTTCTATAACATGCACTTATCGTAAGTAAACATACGTATCTTAAGTTAGTTTCATGATCGGTTGTCATTGAATAAGCAAATTTTTGTAACTGGTTGATTGTAAGCCTCATATTAATTACAAAACTATTGACAATTAATGAAATAATAGAAAGGAAGGTAATTGCCGTGGTAAGGGTCGATGTCGCCAGTCAATTTGGTGGCTTCTGCAATTTCAAATTATCTAATTGAGTTGCTGTTTTAATCCAAAGATGGGGCATTCCTTCATGTTTACGCAGGTATACCATTCCGTTTGATGTCCAGCAAAAATCGTAGTTGTTTGATTTCGCAAATTCACGGGCTAAGAAGTGGAGTCGTCGAGTTAGTGGGGTAAGATGTTCGGATAAATATAATGTGGAGGGGTTCCGTCCAGCCCAAGGTCGAGTGTACACAATTGCGAATGATCCTTATTTAGGTTAAATTTTTCACATTCCCAAGTAATGATCCTTTTAGGAGAGTAGTGGAAAACTCCGCAATTATTGTTGAAACACCGGTTTTATACTTTATTGGTATGCGGTACACATCGCGTATATCCGACGATGAATACTCAATCCTAAGCTTGGTTAGTAGGTTTTCAATCATGGCAAACAAATCGTCCTTTTTTTCTCCATGTTTCTTTGGGACACCTCTGATTTCAATACAGGTTTTACGTGACTGTCTGTCGATGTCGTGGAGTTTGTCTTCTAGTTCCGTTATGTGTTTGCTAATTTCGTTTTTTTCCTCTTCCAAGCTAGTGATTTTTGACTGCATATCCTTTAGCTGGTCAGAGACAAATCCGATTGATTTTTCAAGGTCAGCGATTGTTGAGGTGTGGCATTTGACTTCGTTCAGATTTTTTTCTATCTTGCTCATTCGCTCATTTTGATCCTCTGCAAATGTGGAGAACATTGACGCAAACATGTCTTTCATTTCAGCTTTGAAGATATCAAAGTCTTCACCTCCAGAGCGAATTTTTTTTCTAATAGAATCGTCAGAGTCTTCACAGTCTGATCTGTTCGTTTTCCTGCCTGCCCTAAGCCTAGGTCCCGCTCCAATGCCCATAAGATCGATAGTAGATGGGTCAGAGTTGTTCCTGTGTCTCAATTTACCGCCCTTATCAGGTGTAGCTCGCAGAGATTTCGCCATTATCAGCGGTAGTGTGAGTGTTGTAGGCCTATTTTATGCGCTTAGCCGTGACGCGGAGCCGTTGCTTGTTCTTCTTCGTCCTCCTCCTAGGGGGGGGAAGTCAGGGACCGGCCTCGAGGCGGACCTCATTACCGGGGATGGACTCAGGGACACTCTGGTCCCCGGGAAATTGGCGGGCCCGTACGACCTCTCTCCGGACAGGCTTCTTCGGCCCTTACGCGCGCCTGCGCGCGTCGGGGCTGTAGGTTTCTTGAGGGTGAGTGTGTCCGCTATCCATACAGTTTCTGTAGGACGGCGGACATAGCGCGCGCCGCTGCGAGTTCCGGGTGCGTCCCGGACGCGACGGCTTCGCAGACGACTCTCAGGGACTCCCAAATGATAAAGGTGGGAGTCCCGAGTAAGTCGGCTGCGGGTGAACCCGCCGGAGGGCGGGGGAAGAGGGGGGTGAACGACGACCCTTCTGAACTGGGGCCGAACCCCGGTGGCGGTGTTAGTGGCGGCGGCAGCGAGTCCGCCGGCCGCGGTAGGGAGCGCGCCGCGCTCGGATCGCGCCCAGGCGCCGGCTCGGTGCTCGGAGGCGGAGGGGGACACCCCCGCGTCCCGGGTCCCAGTTCGAGTCGAACTTTGGGAGTCGGGCGCGGTCGGGGGGCCCGTGGCAGGTGCGGGTGAGGCACAGGGAGGGCGGGGGCGGGTTCACGCCCCTCCTCAACCTGTGTTTGTTGTTTGCGCCGCTCGCGCGCTTCGCGCGCTGCGGTGCGCGGGTCGTTGGGGTGGGCGTATTCGGGACCCCGTGGGATGGTCACGGGGGTTGGTGCCGAGGGCATGCTAGGCCTCGGTGGTTGTGGCGCCTTCTTCCTTCTTCGTCTGCGCCCGCGACTCCCTTGGCCGATAGGGTTGGCCTGGGGCGCGGGCACAGCCGGAGGTGAGGGGGAGGGGGGGCCGACCGTGCGCCAGGCCCCGTCTAGGGGCGGCGCGGCGACTGCCCGTGTGCGCGGGGTTGTGTTGTCCCGCTTAAGCGGGAGGAAGTTTGTTGTCTTCTTCTTCGTCGCCGGCGCCTGCGTCATGGAAGGGAGAGGCGGGCGCTCGCCAGGAATGGGAATTTTCCTGCGGCGCGCCTCCTCTCGGAAGACGCGGCACCGGCGACTGTTGGCTGCGTGGGGCCCTCGGCAGTTTGCACAGCACAAGGGGCTATCCGCGGCGCGGGGGCAGTCCGCGCCAGCGTGGGGTCCGCCACACTTTACACACCGCGGGTCGCGGTGGCAGTTGGCGGACGCGTGGCCGAAGTGCTGGCACCTATGGCACTGCGGCACGATAGTGCGGCCCCTCCATGCCTCGATGGTAACACCGGGCATGTAGAGGAGCTCCGTGACGCAGTACAAGGCGTCGAGCTGCTCCCTCGGCATCGGGTCGAACTGCACGTGGAAGATTGTCCTCCTTGCGTTTGGCCTCTTCGGTAGAGGCCGGCAGTATGTGGCCGGGAACCCTAACTTCTTTAGGGCTCCGAGCACTAGGTCCGGCACTGTGTTTTCAGGCAGCCCTCTCAGGGCTACCTTTATCGGCTTCTCTTGGTCGGGGGCGAAACAGAAAAACTCGACGTTCGGGTTCTTCGCTCGCTCCTCGACCAGATATCGTTGGACCGCCCGGAGCTCTTCGTCGCTCTTCGGGCGAAATCGGAGGCCCTTAAGGAAGGGCCTTACATTAGGCGCGTAGCCCAGTATTTTACGAATTTCTTCGATGTGGGCCTCCCAGTTGTCTAGGCGGTCCACGGTGATCGGCGGGAATCTGCCGCCGGCCTTCGTCCCGGCGGGCTGCGCGGGGGGCTGCGGGGGCAGGGGCGGGGGTGAGGGTGTCTCCCTCCTCGGGGCGGGGGAGGATACCATCTCTGAGTACGATGGTGTCGGCGATGGCGCTGTCGGCGGCGACGGCGGGGCGGCCTCAGTCGTCCCAGCCTCATCGCCGCCGCACTTCACCGAGTCCGTCCTCTCGTACACGGGAGCTTGCGGTTGGAGTAGGTTTGTTTGGTCGAGGGCAGCTGCGTGCGTCGGCTGTGGCACTTCCGAATTCCGGCGCGTCACATAAGGGGCTAGTTTCAGTTCCTCCCTTACTTCTGGATGCAGCAGTTGTCCCGGATGGAACGGGGACTCCATTGTAAAGAGTCCCCTTGGTGAGTATCCCAGGGTTGGGTTAATCGTGTGTATCTCGATGTCTCGATAGGCAGGGTCTTCCGGGTCTCTCGGCCAGTAGGGAGCGTCCGGGTGTGAAGTCCAATAGGTGTTGTCCGAGTAGTCGGCGGACAGCAGCTCGGGGAGTAGGTTCGGCTTCATTTTTTTTTAAACTACGTGGCAATGTTAATCGCCAACCCGTAGTGGAGTAGTGCAGTGCAAGCGGCTGTCGACTGGTCTCTCGACCTATCGTAGCCCGCTCGTGTCGTCTCGCTCGCACCTCGCTGTGGTTGGTCGGCGGCTGTGCGTCCGAGTGTATACGTTCCGCGGCGATACAGGCCTAGCCAGGTGGAACCCGTGAGGGAAGCCCAGCTAACCGATCGGCACTAACGGAACACACTCGGGACGCGGGATGCGGAGCCGCGACCAGACGACGCGGAGGGGTGCGAGGGGTGGTGGGGTGCTTCGGGCGGGCCGCTCGCTGTCGCCGTTTCTTCACGAAGCGGGTTCAGTGAAGCGGAGGCGCCAGATGTGCTGGAGCACGAAGCGTGTGCGACCGTCCGGGCCAGCTACAACGCGCGCGGCGGAGCTCCCGGTACGGTCGATGCGCAGGTTTGTGTCGCCTGCGGCGCGCGCGCTCTGTGGCGGGGAGTCAACTCCCGCGGGGGAGGACTCGACCCAGGCCGACAGAGGTACGGGGGACAGACGACTGTAGTCCTCGAATGCGTATGCCTGCAACTAGGAGCCGCGGAGCACACACAGAGGAGTCGCGGAGCCGTTTCGACGTGCACCGTGGGTTGTAAAATGTGAGTGTGTGCAAGCCTCTCGTGCGCACACTGCTCAGTGGAGGCGTGTCCTTTTTTATTTTATTTTGTATGTGTGTGCGATTTTTGGTCCAATGTCACGTCAACAACAGCTAGTAGGGTTAATGATCTTGCTTGGCTGATTTTTTATTGGCAGTTACGTGAACAGACTAGTTGGGGAGGACTTACGGATGGTAGGTGGTGGGGCGGTGTACCAGGATCTCAGTTTCTGAAGAGTTTCACCAGTTTGAAACACTTCCTCGCAGTCTATGTAGTTCTATTATTTACTTCGAGTTTTTGCTATTTATTGAGTTTAAAAATATTTAAATTATATCAGCACAGACACACGTTTATCTTGTTAGGCCTCCAGGGGCGAAGGGAAAAGAGATGAATGCGTGCGGATGTTCTTAGCTATGTTTGGTTAATATAGATTCAAGAAGGCCGCCTCCATAAAATGACGGACAAAATATTTCTACACAACCTACCTCAATATAGGTGTCAAATGAAATGCTTGACAAGTAAAATATTTTGCACTATGGCAAATTTCAAATCCAAGATGGCCACTACCACAAAATGGCGAAATACATTTCTTTTTTCACAACTCTCTTAATATGGGTATCAAATGAAAAGGCTTGACTAGTAGAATGTTGTACAGATAACGAAACCGAGTCGGGGGTTAACCAAAATTTTTAATTTTGTTCTTGTTCACGATGCTGATGTTCACAATCATGGTATCATAAAATCGAGAGTGAATCGGTTTCTCCTATTTGTTTTTAAACTTTCGCGATTTGAACACATAATGTAAACACTGTATATGAATTTACACAATCAGAATTATTATTTAACCTAGTTTTCTAGTTTCGGTTTCTCCTAGGTAAGCCCGCTCCATCATAGAGCGCATCATCGCTTCTGCGGTAGCACAAAGTTCGGTAGGTAGTAGTGGCCATCTGACGACAACTTCCATAGCCAACATTAACAAAAAATTAAAAGATATAGATACAAGGGCTCCGGATGGGCAGGGGTCGTTCTCCCGACTAGAGCAGCCGTAACTTACAAACTTGCAGGTGGTGTACGGAGACACGGACTCCATGTTCGTACTGGTGCCGGGGGCGACGCGCGCTGAAGCCTTCCTCATCGGCCAGCAGATAGCAGACGCTGTCACCGCAGACAATCCCTCGCCGGTCGCGCTCAAACTGGAGAAGGTGAGATCATCGATGTTTACACAGAAAATGCATCCACTGAATGAATTCACTGCGTGCTTGTTGTCTATACAAACGGAGGTACTTACAAGCAACGCTAGAAAACGCATTCACGTTCTACGCAGGGTCGTGCATGGTAGTGTGTTAACCGCCTTATACTACATCAATACGGTATTTGACAATGTTGAAAATATAGCATACATTATGATAATCTTATTAGATAACACATTAAATAAACATATTTCACTCTATTTTCGGAGATATAGTGTGTATTTTTTGTGAAATACGCCAATGAAAATTGAAAAAATACTGAATTTTTATCTTCGACGTAAACGCACTGTTAAGGATAGCAACGCTGTTGACATCACACGCCATTAAATATGCCATCTATAGCAAACGGTTTCTTTGAGAACAGTGATTTATTTACTGGCGTGTGACGTCACGCGCGTCACATGACCAGACACAGCGTTTTTGGCGGGCTTTTCGAACTCTATACTTTAAACATTTATTTTTAATGTAAAATCAGTGGTTCTTGCGGAAATATTCATGTGGTATGTATATTATGTAACCATAAATCATTTAAACGGTTTTTTTGTCAAATACCGTATTGTAGTACCAGCAGCGCCCAAACTATAATCTATGTGTGTCCCAAATTAAAAACCTGCGTAGCGATTCTGAACCCAGTAGGATCGATCTGGACACTGAATCAAACCTCTTGGTCTTTAATGGTTATATTGTACGGGGGTAAATCACGATATAATTAATTATTTAATAACCTCTTGGTTTTTGGTCTTTGTCAACAGAGACAAGCGACTTCTTGCATCCGTACATACAAGTACACACATACTTTTTGCATGAAGCCGCGAGCCGAGCGTGTAACAATGAAAATATAGAGTTGAACGTATGTCGTCAGGTATACCAGCCCTGTATCCTGCAGACGAAGAAACGGTACGTAGGCTACATGTACGAGAGTGCTGACCAAGCGACGCCGGTCTACGAAGCCAAAGGCATCGAAACGGTCCGGCGCGACGGCTGCCCGGCCGCTGTCAAGGTAACTACTATCCTAGCAAATATTTTTAAACCCCAGTTTTCTTCATGCCTGATCTTCTGTCTTGTGCCTCGCCTCTTTCATTGTGCCTTAAATGGATCTGATAATTCATTTCAGTAGACAAATTTACTCACTGCAATGTTAATAATTTGGCTATTTTCCTTCTCCCATCTATCACTGGTATCTGTCATTCTGAAAATGACGCTCCCCAGTTTTCTTCAGGCCTGATATTCTGTCTTATGCCCCGCCTCTTTCCATTGCGCCTTAGATGGATTTAATATTTCATCTGGGTAGATACATTTGACAACCACGCTGTAATGTTCATCATTTGGCTATTTTCCTTCTCCCATCTATCACTGGCATCTGTCATTCTGAAAACAACACTCCCCAATCTCCTTCAAGCCTGATCTTCGGTCTTGTTTCCCGCCTCTTTCAATTGCGCCTTAGATGAATTTAATATAATAATTTCGGTAGATACATTTAAAAGCACACGGTAATGTTAATAATTCGGATTTTTTAAGTGAAAACTTCCTTTGGCGCACCACACACAGATTTTTCGTGAGTTGCGAATTGAGCTCAAGCGTCACGCTCGTGAATGAAAGAAATCTTCGGGTGAACTCGGGACCATGACCATCTAGAAATGCGTTAGATGGCCATAGTGTGTTACCATGATTACCATTACACATCTAACTATGGACATCTAGTCTAGATGTCCGTGCACAGAACATTTATCTAGACGACAATACTTTGAAGATTTATTCCAGACTAAGCGCCCTCCGGTTTCATCCGCGTAGTTTCGAAAGTGTGCTATTAAATTCTACGTTTCAAAGTTTTCACTTCTATTGGCAGTCGCTATGACTGCCAATTTTTTTCCTTCTCCCATGTATCACTGGCTTCTGTCATTCTGAAAACGACTCATTGGTTTAGATTTTTTGGTAACCAATCTTGGTATTTTTCGCATATAGGGACTGAGTCTTGACATGATATGTGACTCTAAAATTTAGTGTTTTCCCTTAGTTTCATAGTATAACATTGATGATTATTCTTATTCAGTCTTAAAGATGAGCTCAAGTATTTCATCATTCATTCATAATTTAAGAGCGACGCTCTTGTCGGTGGAGTTCCTTCCATGTACTTCTACACTCCGCCTTCTCCTTCACTTCCTGATACGACACTACATTTATCTTCTCCTTCACTTGGTTCATGTAACTTCTCCTAGGTCTACCTCTCTCCCTCCTTCTTCCCTTCTAATTTACCTTCCATTATTGTTCTAATGAAGTTGTCGTGTCGTATCAGATGTCCCAACATCTTCCCTCTTCTGTTTTCTATTGTTTCCATTAATGTTATTTTTTTTTATCTTCAAAACTTCTTCATTGCTCTTCATTTCTTTCCAGCTGATTCTCTCCATTCTCCTCCAACACCACATTTCGAATGCCTCTAATCTTTCCCTATCCCTTTGAGTCATGGTCCACGTTTCGCCGTCATACAATGCAATACTCCAGATGTAGATCTTTCATACCTATCCGGATATGCCACACCTTTACAAGTATGTTTTCCGAGAACTTTGACATTTCTGTACAAAGTGCGTTTTGTTCTCAGTTACTGCAGCGCGCTCTGTGCGAGTTGTTCGAGACGGGCGACATGTCGCGTGTGAAGCACTCGGTGACGTCACAGCTGGCGCGGCTAGCGCGCGGCACGCTCCCGCCGCACGAGCTGCTCTTCACGCGCGAGTACCACGGGCCCGGGGCTACCGGCCGCACGCGACCGCGCCGCCCAACGAGATCGCCAAGTAATGTCAATACAATAATGACATCAAACTACCCACACATAATGTTTTGTATATGCACACTTTGTTAGCGCAACAACTTCAATTAGATACTTAGTTTGTTCTTCTACTTTGCGAGCGTGATTGGTCACCCTGATGATGGGGGCGGGGACGTCAGCAATAGTGACGATGACGTTACGTCTTTTGGAAATAATCAGGACATCGGTACTCGGTCATATATCATGTAGTATTCGAGACGGGCGACTTGTCGCGTGTGAAGTGCTCGGTGACGTCACAGATGGTGCGCGCGCTCTGCGATTTTACCCGCATAGGTGACGTTCCAATGGGTTTCTCGCAGTAAAAAATAGGCTATCCATGCACAGTTCCCATGTTGCGGATATTTTTGTCGCTCGCTTTTTTGTACTGGCAGTAGGTACATTGATTGCGCAAACCCTAGTTTCGGTATTAATGGAATGAGAAAATAACGGGAACTACGCGAGTGAAAACGCGGGATAACATAAGCAGCCCACTAAATGTTCCCACTGCTGTGACTCGGGGTCTTCTCTCGCAAGGAGAGAGTTAAGGCCATAATCCACCACGCTGGCCAAGTGCGCGTTGGTGGATTGAGTTGAGAAAACGCGGGATGCTACTTCTGAATTATATAGACAAAACAAAGTTTGCCGTATTGGCTAGTAACTAAATATAACATTGGTTTGGTCGCAGACGTATAATGGCCCGTGACCGCCGCGCCGCGCCGCGCACGGGCGAGCGCGTGGCGTGGTTGGTGACGGCGGGCGCGCCTGGCGAGCCGCTCGTCCGTCTCGCTCGCACGCCGCGCGAACTGCTCCGGGAGCGAACGAGACAGCTGTCACCGCACGTGGCGTACTACGCGGCGCGAGTCATACTGCCGCCGCTTCACCGCTGTCTCTCGCTGCTCGGCGCTGATGTCTTCAAGTGGTAAGTGTTCTCTCGCTTGCACAACGTGGTTATAGTATGAAAGTGAGCGAGACAGTTATCACCGCACGTGACTTATTACTCAGCGAGTTTGTTACTAACGCTACTACATCGTTCTCACTGCTCGGCGCTGATGTCTTCAAGTGGTAAGTGTTTTCTCGCTTGCATACTGTAGGTATGATGCGAGAGTGAGCAAGATAGATATCGCCGCACGTGGCGTACGTACTACGTGGCGCGAGTCCGAGTCATACTGCCACCACTCCGCTGTCTCTCGCTGCTCGGCGCTGACTTCAAATGGTGAGTGTACTCTCACTTGCACAGCGTGAGTTTAGTACGAGAGTGAGCGAGACAGATCACCGCACGTGGCGTACTAAGCAGCGCGTGTGCAACTGCCACCGCTGCATCGTTATCTCTCGCTGCTCGGCGCTAATGTCTTCAAATTGTAAATTATACCTCTAAATTTATAATAAGCGGCAGGGTGCTTTGTCCAGAAATTCATTAACTGAATAGTAATATTTACTCGCAACCCATCTCTTCAACTCAGTATAAAATGTATTGTAAGGCAAATCTACAATTGTGTCTGTATCATTCATGCAAAAACAACGACGACGGCTCATCGATCGCGGCGCGGCACGGTGGGGCGATCGCAGCGGCACTCTAGGGACTCGTCGACCGGACATAACTTAAATTTAATTACCAAATTGTAGATATTCTAGAAATAATTAATCTTCAAAGCAACTTTCATTCAGGAAACCAGAACCCAATAGCAGTCTGGTAGGGATTTATACTTAAGTGGCGCTATGTAAATGCAGTTTTTTCTGGACAATTTTAATCTTAACTCACTTCACATATTATATGGTTCTAATAAATGAATTGAGTATAATGTTTTGTGTCAGGTGCTCAGGTGTTAAAATTGCATATAATGTTTTGTGTTAGTTGGTCAAATTGCATATAATGTTTCGTGTTAGTTGGTCAAATTGCATATAATGTTTTGTGTCAGGTGGTCCGAGGTGGGGTACAAGCGCGAGTCGCAGGCGCCGCGGCGCGAGCGGGGCGCGGGCGGCGGATGCGGGGGCGGCGGCATCGCGCGGTACATGTGCAGCGAGCGGTGCGCGCTGTGCGGCGCGCGCGGCCCGCGCGTGTGCGCGGCGTGCGGCGCGCGCGCGCCCGGCACGCTGCTGTCGCGCGCCGCTAGGCTGCACGCGCGCTCCGGTCTAGTACACGATGTGAGTACCTACCTACCCTCTTTTTATTTTTCAAGTAGCATGTACTCAGAGGTACAACCACGAGCCGCAGGCGCAGTTACTCGCGCCGCTCGTCTGTACGCACGCTCCAGTCTAACTCACTCTGTGAAGTGACAGGTTGAATATAAGCGCGAGTCGCAGGCGCATCGGTGTGAGAGGACGCGGTCGGAGAGTGCGAGGGCGACAGCATGTGCTGCGACTGCCCCGGTCTAGCTCACACTGTGAGTACCTACCTCTTTTGAGTACCGACATCCCGCGCGCTTTTGTACTGCACGCGCACTCCAGTCTGGTTCACTCTATGAGTAACTACCAAAAAACGATGGGTTTTATAAGTTTGCTGTGCCTGTGTATGTGTGTATGCGCGTCTGTTTTTTTTTTGGGTGTCCCATAATTGAAACTGGAACTCTACATTTTTCCATCAAAACCATGCGTGTGGGTTATCTATGGATAGGCCTTCAAAAATTATATTGAGGTTTCTATAAAAAAAAAATCTAAGCTGAATAGTTTGCGCTAGAGACTCGTCCAAAGCGGTAAAATGTGTGTCCCCTTTACAGGGGGGAGGCCCCTGTAACTTCTAAAATAAGAGAATTACAAAATTTAAAAAAATTGTGATGTACATTACCATCTAAACTATCAACGAAAATTGGTTTGAATGAGATCTAGTAACTAGTTTTATTTTAATACGTCATAAATTCACTATTGTTAAAACACTGACTAAAGTAACAACGAACTACGAGAACTTTTATATTATGTTACTTGCTGCTAAGGAAGCCTTCATGGACGAGTCCGACTCGTACTTGACCTCTTTGATATTATGTGCCTTAAAAAAATTACACTAGACTAAGTTTACACGAAAGTTTATAATATTATTCTTGTGTTTATTTGTCAACAGATTTGCTCTTCGTGTTGCGGGCACGCTCAGGGCTCGTCTTGCGAGAACACCGAGTGCCCTGTGATCTGGCGCCGGTTGACGGCCGCGAGGGAACTGGCAGAAGCGAGGGACCTCCTCACACACCTGCCGGCGTATTACGATACGGATCAGTTCCTCTTCTGAAGCGAAACTCAAGCTATGAAATCATTCCGTCCTAGAACCCTTCAATGTTTCAAGTGAATACGGGTAACTCACGTATGATAGGTATAATCAGTCCAGTCAGACTTGAGTTTTACAACTTCTTCCGACTTAAGATGATAGTTTTCATAATTAAAACCTTCCACACTGTGTTGCGATTCGGATCAGGGTACGGAACCCAACCTAGCATATAACATAAGCAGCCTAATAAATGTTCCCACTGCTGAGCCTCGGCACCTTCTCTCGCAAAGAGAAAGTCAAGGCCCTAATCCACCATGCTGGCCCAGTGCGGTTTGATGGATGACACAAATATGATCTCGTAAGATTCTCGGTACATGTCGGTTTCCTCACAATGTCTACCTTCACCGTTTCAAGTACGCACATGACTTCGAATAGATAGTGGAACGTAACCCGAACGACTCAATCGGAATCGGAATAACAGTCCTTATCTTTGTCATTCTAAACGCATAAGACAAAAAGGCTTGTTAAATTAAGGCACTTGGCTAAATTTAGCCGGCTGAATTCAGTGAATTGGTTGGAAAATAACATTCAGTAATCTAGCATAGTAAATCCAGAAGCGACGATGTATCCGACTGGGTTCAGAGTCGTTACGCAGTTCCATTTTTTTTTCATGAAAGTCGTGCAGGAAGATTATATGTCTCCCTCTTGTAGCGACTTATAACTGCAGCAAAAAAACTCACACAAACCCTTCATAAATCTACCGCCGTATTAAGATTTACATTTGTTCCACTTCCGTAACTGGACTGAATAAATTTGCCGAAAGTTTCTAGACTATCGGATTCATCGGATGCATTTCGAAAAGTAAAAACTACTGTGATCAACCTCCACCACCAGATTTTTTTAGAATAATATACAGCTAAAAATTGTAGATAAATTACAGCTGGTCTAGTCCGGGCAACTGCCGATCCGGAGCCCGTGAGGGACGAAAACATCGTGAGAAAACCATCATGTTCCTAGCTAGAATCTTTTGAGGTCATGTCATCCACCAACCTACATTGGAACGTCGTGGTACATTATGGCTTTTGGCCTTAACTCCTTACGAGAGAAGACCCCGAGTCCCAGTAGAGAAAATTTAATAAGCTACTTTCAGATGATTCTAGAGAGCTTATTATGATGTACGCCAAGCTATTTTGCTCTAATTCTTCTCAGAACAAGCATGAGACAACATGTTCAATGTCACAGTACCCACTGTTGGTAATCCCATTACAGTAGTCACTTTAGTTACCTAATTTTGTTAACATAAATCTATCTTAAATTATGAATAATATAAACCAACATATTTTTGTCATATTGTGTTTTTCTTGATGTTTAATTATCCTTACATTAAAACTATAAAGATAAATAGAGATTGGGGTGGCGGTGGGAGGTGTGGAAAAACCCTATTGATTTTGGAATGTCCACTGTGTACATACACATAGCCAATGGGGGTGTTAGAGTAGGGTGCGGTATGGGGACCGTCCAGGGCGCCCTTTTACATCCAAAATTTTAGTTAGGTTAGTTTTGGTTCAGGGGGGTTCATGACACTCCCCTGACGCTTTGCAAGCTTGCGTGTCTAAACCTAAAACTGATTTTGATTAATCTTGATAGAGAAAGAAAAATGTATTGCTAAACACTTTCTATCTAGACACATGACATGAAGCAATCCATACAAGTAAAGTAATAAAGTCTGTATGTTCGTTACGCTTTCACACCTAGACAACTGTAACGATATCGATGAAATTGAGTAACAATGTTTTGATATAAGCTGTTTTTAGTAAACATGCATTTTTACTAGTATTTTTGTGCTATTTTACTGGCACATGATATAAAGGTGAGTAAAATAAAAACATTTGTTTACAATAAGAGATCCATTTATTAAATGAGTATTAAGAACATAAATCACTATTCTTAGGTTTCATTTGTAATAACTTAAACATAATATTAGCAATGTATAAGCAGCCCACTAATTGTTCCCTACACTGCTGGGACTCGGGGCCTTCTCTCGCAAGGAGAGAGACAGAGCAGGCTGTGAGCCTTTAATTATATATTGTACGTTTGGTTGTAAAGGATACATAGGCGGAGACTGTAAATGTTGTGGAGATGATGTGTCAACAGGAGGATTAAATTCACTTTGAGAAGATGTTTGTGATGATACGCACGGTATGTATGATGCCTTAGGCAAGTCAAGACCCACAAATGATTCTTCCGACAGTTTATTTAAAGCACCATAGTATATTACATCAGATATTAATTTCCGGGCTATAGTATGTTGAGGTCTATTTAAATCTCTTAATTGCATTCCAATAGATCTCCCCGAGGATTTCCCAGTCCTCTTCCTTTGCGTACATTAAATTGGAAGATTTTTCCAGAATGTCATGTTGTAGTTTCAATGGGGTTCCTTTCTTTTTTCTTTTAAATATACTATCTTTAGTTGCTGACAGAGTATCTTCTGAGCATGATAATGATGAATCCTGAAAGCAATCAAATTTTATTGTAAATTTTCAGTTGTAACATACGGCATCAAAATGGAGGCAAGTAGCAGCACAATTGGAAGAAAAATTGAACTTCATTAAACTTTAATCTCTTTGCATGTGACAGCAAACGCTGCTATGATGTTGCTATCAAAAAACCATTATCTGGAACTGGTTCTCTATTTTATAACTATAAAGGCTTTTTCAATATTATATTGTTCGCCATTGTCAATGCAAACTATAAACTTATGGACTTTCAATGTAGCACCAATGGATCTTTTGAATGATGATAGCTCCATACTGGAATCTACAAAGTTATTTAAAAAATTAGTGGAAGGTAATTTGAATTTACCGCTATCTTCTCTGCTACCAGGAACAGAAACGGATGCTCCATATATTATGTTCTGTCAGGACACGGTGCTTTATCCATCAACATTTCATGAAACCATACCAACTGCAGAACATTAGTTGTGAGAGAAGAATGAAGAAGCCAAACAGTAGTGTACAAACATTACTATGTTCCGGTTTGAAGGTCAATGTTTCCAGAGAAATTACTGGGCAAAGAAATAAAACACCTTATATTTCCGGGTGATGATTTGAACTATTCATGTTCCTATAGCTGTGCTGTTATGGGCAGGTATGTTGCTTACCATCAGACACATGTCCTGCTCATCTTGTGACAAATACTTCAAATGGATTTATGAACGGGATTTGTGGAACCATACTGATAGGTTGGTTGCGAAAGAACACAGGTAAATGTATGGATAATGAAGAAGGAAGCAAGGTCTGAGGCATGTTCATGAATTAGTTCAACTCGGTGGGTTAGTATTTCTTTTCAATAAGATGAATTGATGTTGTAGCTATTAATAAATAAAGGCTATTATTATAAGTACCCCATTTTCTATAGTGTCCTTAACTGAACGGCATGATTCTGTGGTAGATTCTAGAAAACAGAGACTGTCATAGTACCATATTGTTGGTACATACACATCTTCGTCTCCTGCACCAGAAAGTTTCGACTCTTTGATCTAGAAGTAATAAAATGGTATACATACACAATTAGAATGTTATACTTATTTATATATACTTATATTTATTTATTAGATATTACTAGAAAATAGGTACATTAGTAACTGTAAGTATACTTTTATGACAAAATCACCTTCCTCGAAATGGGATATCCACTATCCAGCATTAGAAGTTTTATTTCTATTTTCTAACCAGACTCATTCAGTTCCTGATATTAGCTCATCCAACCAACCAAATAAACTCTTCAGTTTTTCTTTGCAGTTTCAGTTCAGTTCCGGTTTTATTTTTGAACATGCTAATTTCAAGAACTATTGGACCGATTAAAAAATTCTAATTCTCTCTTCATTGATTCAAAAAAGCGTATATTATCATGGACATATAATTAAAAAGTTTTTTTTTCTATACGTTAATGTATAACATTATGTAGGTACCACGGGTTAATATTATAAAGTTTGTATGGATATGTGTAATGACTGTTATTATTTGATGCAAAAAAAAATAAGTACTGGACGTATTTTAATCAAATTTGGCGCGAGATAAGTAGGTGGTAGGTAAATCATAGTCTGGAATAACATAGACAAATTCTTAACCGCGAGTAACACTACTTATTATGTAAATGTATGTAGGTAGGAATAAATTTACCTTTTTCACTTCTTTATAATAATTAGTTTTCAAATTATCAATCTTCTTTTTTAATGTCTTTGTCGTAGCCGTTTCATCAACTTTTTTGTATAAATTCAGTAATACTTGGAAAGCTTCATTACGAACAATTTTATTCATATAATTTGGGTCATTTTTGTCCCAAAGATAGGGCATATCTTTGTACATCTCTAAAATATAGAGCATGACTTCTTTCTCTTTTGACATGTCGTAACTGTGTAGGTACCGTACTCTTGACTTCACCCTTTCAACATGAGTTCTAAAACATCTAATATTAAACGTCCTCACTCGCGGAGAGCTATGTTACTTGGCTAAATTTAGTGACTGAATTTAGAGGCAAGGTTATTCGACCGAATTCGGAAGCAAGCATCCTTGCTTCTGAATTTAGTATGCTAGCTTAATGAACGCATTTACACTTCTCTGAATTCAGTAGCGACTAAATTCAGTCACTAAATTTAGCTAAGTTTAATAATCTAACTTTAATGGTTATTACTTACACTTGGCTACAGTGATGACATATGGCACTGAGACGTAGTCGCTAACTATTGGCATGATACGCAAGCTCAAAGTTGCGCAACGGGCAATGGAGAGAGCTCGGAATTTCACTGCGTGATAAAATCCGAAACGAGGAAATCCGCAAAAGAACGAAGGTCACCGACATAGCTCTTAAAATTAGCAAGTTGAAGTGGCAATAGGCAGGCCATATAGCTCATAGAACTGATAACCGCTGGGGAGTAAAGGTTCTCGAATGGCGACCACGAACCGGCAGACGCAGTGTAGGACAGTAGGACGGCCCCGACACGATGGACCGATGATATATTATTGTCTCGCGGGAAGTCGGTGGATGGAGGCGGCACAAGATCGGTCATTGTGGAAATTATTGGGGGAGGCCTATGTCCAGCAATGGACGTCTGCAGGCTGCAGGTGAGTTGACGACACTTGGCTAAATTTAGTGACTGAATTCAGATGATAATTTAGAAGAATAGTCAGCTGAATTCGGAACCCAGTTTAGAAGCAAGCAATCCTTCCTTCTGAATTTAGTATGCTAGCTTCTAACTTACTGAATGCCCACTGGCTCACTCACTTAGCTGAATTCTGAACTCAGAACACTGAATTTAGTACCCGACTGAATCTAAATTTAGCCAAGTCTTTGAATTGCGCCGTTGTCCCAGAGAGGGCCAGAAAGCTGATGCTGATACGCATGCGTACTAATTATTGGAACGAGTCATTAGTTACTCTATTCGCTCAGAGAGGACTCTTACATGTATTTTGTAAAACACGTAGTGCTATGGAGGCTAAAGATACGGAGTGTTCTCTCAACCTCTCATTTGGTAGCACATTTTAAGTGTTCAACTATGTGCTAAAAACAATAACAGTTCAAAAATCTTACACAATGGCGCTGGTGTAAACAAAGGGTATCATCGTAGTTGTTCTTCCTTATCCCCATGGGGGAAGGTAGGGAGCCGGCTCCGAGGCGAACCTCTCTGCCGGGGTAGGGCTCCCAAGTTCAAGGACTTGGGGGAGTGTTGAGGCCCATTATTTAGGCCCGGTTCAGCTCAGACACAGCGGCCGCGTCTTGGTCTGGTGGTACTATCTTCATCTTTGTTGTCGTTTGGCCTCATCTTCGTCTTCGTCGCTTGCCGGTCCGGCTTGCAGAAGATCTCTCGGGAGGGCACGCCAGTATAGAAATCAAGGGTTCAAGAAATCAACGTACATAACGTTGATTTCTTGAACCCCGTTTTTTGGCCCTCCAAAAAGCGATTTGGAGACCATTTTGGGGAGATTTAGAAATGGTCATATGGCAGCACTGGCACGTAGCACGGAGAATGATAGAAGGAACACAATCTCAAAAAGTATTTTTTTTTAGATGTACGATGTAAATAACAGTTCATTAGTCTTCCACAATGGCGCTGGTGTACACAAAGGGTAGTATGAATATTATAAACGAATTGAAGTATGCCGAGTTAGTGAATTTAATAAAATAGTTACTTCGGTATAGAACATTTCAACTAGGTATTTGCGTAGTACAAATACAAAATAATGTAGTAAATATATTCTTAAGTACCTAATTATTATTAGAAAACGTGTACTTAATTAGTTATTTCGTGAACTGTGAATAGTACGTTTTTTTTTAAAGTGAAGAGTGGCGAGACGAGCAGGACATTTGCCTGATGGTAAGTAACATGCCTGCCACATAACAGCACAGTAACACGCAGCTATTGGAACATGAAGAGTCCAAATCATTACCTAGCACTGAGCTGCACTCGTCACCCGCTAAAATGTTATATCTCTAAACCCTGTAATTTCTCTGGAAACATTGCCATTCAAACCGTGAAGTGGCGCCACCCTAATATAATGCATTTTGATTGTCATGTGTACAGATAATACTCCTTTCATACATTATCCGTGCTACGTGCTAGATACGTACATATTAATTTGTCTTCTGCTTAGGGCTAGGGATGGGAAGGAGATATCGATGTTGACATAAAATAAAAATATCGATGAACATTAATAAATATCGATCGAAAACCATCGATATTTTTTCTATTTAAAAAAACTCCGTACCTATTGTGTTTTTAAGGAAGTGATTCAAATACAAAGAAATATCTATTCGTACGGCTTTCTCTGGTTTCATTGATCAGTGTCATCTATTGGTCTTGAAAGACTTAGCTAATGACTATTTAAACTATTTTTATAGTAACCGACCTGAGGTTTTAGTTTCAATCAGTTTGGGCCGAAAAAACTAGTTTAGGCTGGTTTCTGACTGCGTCGCAACTTCGAGTGTTCGTGAATTATCGTGGTCATTTGCCCAAATTCAAGACTAACGTGTAGGGTACGCTGCCATTCGTCGTAAATAAGGAAGTTTCCATTTTTGAAGTGAAAACTTCTTTGGCCGCGCCTAGGACAGAATTTTTGTGGGCTGTGAAATGAAATGAACCGTCACACTCGGGTATGATAATAGCTTTCCGGGTAAACTTGGGATGCTTGAGCGAGAAACAAAATACAGTGAACAAACGCGTCAAAGCGAGAAAGATAATATAGTCCCTGTGTACCTGTGTTTAATATATTCATATCTTTTTATACCGACATTAACTTCTAGGTACTTACCACAATAATGTAATTAATTGAACTTGTCACGAAATATTAAATTTTCATTTCACATCCATCGCAAAAAAGTTTTTGTTGTAATATACTCGTATTACTGTTTTATCACTTACACTACGTAAACACACAAAATATTGCCTATCTTCATCACAGCACTTACACATACACTAAACAAAACATATATATGCATTTTTAGCGAAATACCTATAAAATAAATAAATAGCAAATACTAAAAAAATTGCTAGGCAAACCCTATTTTCGACCGCGTATTTTTTTTTATTATAATTTATTCTTGGCCATATATACTTATCATTTCGCCACATGTTATTATAGTGTTGCTGTGCTTACTAGGTATATACTAATTTTCAATTTCTAAATATTTTTTATTTTTAATTGTTATAATTATTTTGTGGTCTTTAAATATAAGTACTTCTTATTTTAGTTTTCACTTCTGGCGTGGTGCGGTTTTAAGCGCACACATTTTCTTTTAGTCACACTAAAGTTACAATAAAACCCAGTGTTTTTACATTTTAAATATCTCAACAAATGACAAAGTTATGAAGCTTTTTCTTCCCATTTTAAAATAAATGACGCGCGGCCGGCCAACCACCGCGATGACGTACCAAGTCTGGATCGACGTAGCGCCCAAGCAGCTGTTTGCCTTAACCCTAGTCAGTATGTACTCGTTAGCTCAAAACAACAGCAGATATTATCATGTAAAATACAAAAACAAAATAAAAAAAATTGATTAACCCCCGACTACCTTAGATTTGTTATCTGTACAACATTCTACTAGTGAAGCCCTTTCATTTGATACCCATATTAAGGTAGTTGTGAAAAAGAAATGGATTTCGCCATTTTGTGGAAGTGGCCATCTTGCATTTGAAATTTTCATAGTGCAATGTATTCTACTAGTCAAGTCCTTTCGTTTGATACCCATATTGAGGTAGTAGTGAAAAAAATAATATAATTCGCCATTTTGTGGCGGCGGCCATCTTTGATTTGAATTTTTTTATTTGTTTTTGTATTTTTTCATTGAATTTAGTGTATAGTATTCTACTAGTCAAGTCCTTTCATTTGATACCCATATTGAGGTAGGTTGTGAAGAAATATTTTGTCCACCATTTTGTGGCGGCGGACATCTTGAAACGATATTAACCAAACATAGCTAAGAACATCCGCACGGATATTAACTTTAAAATAAAAAAACCGCATCGAAATCGGCCCCTCCGCTTGAGCTCTACGGTGCCACAGACAGACACACACATACAGACAGACAGACATCGACGTCAAACTTATAACACCTCTTTTATGGTCGGGGGTTAAAAACTAATATACGTTATAAGTACTGCCTCGTGCCTAAGTGTACAAAAACAACGGCGACGTCCTCCGAAAACTATTATTTTACGTCGTCAAAACAGAAAAAAACCCACCAAAAACATTCTGTAAAAAACTAGCCAAGTCTCGATGGAGCTGTATATTTATCTCTAAAAAGTAATGAAATCTAGACAAGGCCGTGCCAAGTCTAAGGTTCCTTACTGCGATTTCTTTATTATTATAGTTAAAGTTGTGTGACTTGGCCGTTGAAGGGTATCAGCAGCTCGCCTACACATACATAAGTATTATTGATTGTTTTTATTGTTCACACCATATAGGATACATACAATTTAGGGAAAATAGTAAGACAAAAACAATTGACTGGTTATTGAATCAACGCAAGTTGTCAGTTCTACCATACACCAAGAAAGATATTGAATGGAAGAGACAAGACCCGTCTTTGGGCATACCAACTACTTGGTAGCCACTAAGTCCATCGTCGCCTTTTGATATTATCGACATTTTTTGTAATATTATCTTGCGAAATTTAATTTTCCAACTTCTTTGTGTGAAATCAAACACAAATAAACTCTACGACGACAGCGACTGACAAAGTCGACTGACAGCGTCATAACACGAAATGCACGAAATGAAAAGTTTTCCTTTGATTTTATTTATATGCGTATTAAAAGCAGAAGGGCTATATTACATTATCTTTGCAGAAGGGGAGGCATTCGTCCAGTAGTGGGAAGCAATAGGCTAGATTAAATTAGAAGATGTGTCTCACTATGCTGAATTTTTGCACTGACAGTCGATTTTTTTATGTACCAATAGTAGAATTGGGGATTACTGTATCTCTAATACAGCTGAGACAAGCTGAGGGTACTTCAACAAGATACTTCAGACCTTCGATTTTTGACATCAAATGAGGAGGAGAGAAGAGGATAAACAAAGTTGAATCTTTTTTGTAAAGGCGGTATGTCGATCTTTAGTAGTTTGGTTGGGCTCTTGTGTTTTCAAATAAGGGGCACCAGGTACTCCAGATTTTCGATATTCCTAGTTTTTTATAGTTTTCCTTTTATTTGGTCATTAAACCCTAAGTCTGTACCAAATTTCAGCTCTCTGAGTTTATGGGAAGTACTAGTTCTATTTTGATGATCATGAGTGAGTGTCGTAAATGCGAAAAATTGCCTTCGCTTAACTTCGGAACTAAATGACATACAGACTTCAAATTTTGGATTTTAAGCATGTGATTATAGCTTACTATATGTCAAAAATTTCAGCGTTCTGGTCTTATCCAGAGGGTCTCAAATAGGGGCCTGAAAATGCAGCGAAATGGTTCCAGTAAATGAGGCTACGGCAGTGTTAGCTTCGCGCTCGACTTGGCGGGGCCGCTGCCGTGCCCCCAGATACGCGATAAGTGTTCGGAAAAATCAGTAGGGATGGTACTCCTACGAATACTAATTAGATGTAAGTATTTGTAACTAATTTGTAACTAAATCTAGCGATAGAAATATGTAATGTACGAATATATATTAATATGGTGAAAATGTTACCACATTCCGGGTCGATTTATATTTGTTAAACGTCGATAATTAAATGGACATATGGACTTATTTAAAATATTTAATTTACTTGATTGCTTATAAAGGCTTTCTTGTGAGAATTTGGTTGGATATAGGTATTGTTTCATTTTTTTTAAAGGTAACAGACTGTTTCTGAAAAAAGGCGTTACCTCATAATAGTGTGATTACCAAATGACCGAGGTAGATACACAAGAACTGTCTACTGGTGCAAAGATTGCACGCCACACGCACCACTGTAATTTCAAAGTTTGTGTAACGCTAACTCAAAAAACCGGTGACGGATAACATCGTGAGGAAACCGACATATGTCTAGAATCTTTCGAGGTCATCTTTTATCCACCAACCCGCACTGAGCCCTTGTAATGGATTAAGACCTGGGGTTTCCTTGTGAGAAAGCCCCGAGTCCCAACTGTGGGAAAATTTAGTGGGCTGCATATGCTATGTTATGGTGCACTCATGAGAGTGTTACGGCTAGTCGGGATAACGGCAACTGCTGATTCGGAGATCCTCATTTGAATCCAACGCGCACCACTGTCTTTAGGGAGGCATGCGACACTTAGTGGATGTTATGCTTATGTGTAAAAGTATCTACGAGTAGTATAAAGCTAGAATACTTAAATGAATATGTTATTATAAACATCGATATCGATTTTATTGTTCATTAAATCTCTACCGTGGGTCATCGAGTTACCGCTTCCGAACAGTTGGCCAAGCCCACGGGAGTTTCGGTGCCCATTCGGTGTTTTGTTTATGTGTTGAATGGAACAAATCGGTTAATAACAAACAAAAATCTGTCTAAACTTGGTACAGGTACTACCTATCGATATTTAAAATGTTATAGCTGGATTGCGCTGACCGATTTAGTAGAAAACACCGAGTGAGTTCCAAAATAGGTACAAATAAAAATAATAATAATTGAATGAAAAATATAAAATTGTTTTTAAATTATTCTTGGCCATGGATACACTAGTCATTCAGCCGCATGTTATTACTAGGTATATATGCTATATTTAAATTTCTAAACAATGTTTTTTTTATTATTAAAGCTGATTAATAGTCTTTATATAGAGTACTAGTGGCCCGCCCCGGCTTCGCACGGGTACATACACACACACATACACCCTTTTTTTGTATCGGGTTTCAAAAAAAAAGTAAAATTATAAAGGAAGTTTTTTTATTAATGTTTTTTTGTATTTTTTCATTTTAAAATTTTATACATATATAATATTATTTACAAAACAAAAGCCATTGGTTTTAGTGAGTCAGAGCTTCCCTGTCAACGATATTTGAAGTAGTTGCCAACATACAGTTGGCCATAAGTGAAACATTCTTTTCGTAGGTCGATCCCTAATAATTCGAAGGTTTGGCCCTGGGACTTGTTAATAGTTAACGCGAAAGATGATTTCACCGGAAACTGAAGTCGTTTAAAAGGGATTGGCAGATCAGTTGGAATCATCGGTATCCTCGGTATATGAGCTAGTTGACCAGCTGCTGGGCCAGTGATAAAATTTTGTTCAGCAAACCGCTGCGAACGCTCGATACTTGACTCTCTAGCACGCGATTGCGACGCGTATTCTCTCCGACTTGCAAGGCGATTTTCAGTTTCTGATGAAGATTCCTCATTACGCCGTATTTTTATTGCCCTCGTCTGGGAACTATGTTTAGAAAGTTGAGATCTTGATCTTTTGGCATTTTGGGCATTATAAAATGAAAATAGAAGGAAATAAATAATTAAACAGGCTTTTACTAAATTTTGCTTATTGAACTATATGAAGTACTAAGCTGTTTGAATAATTAAAATATAATATTTATTATCAGGTAAGTAGTAGGTACTTACTTATTGAAAAAAATTGAAAATATGGGCTTAGAAAACTACCTTTAACTAAATTTTTGCTGAAATTTTGAACAGGAATACCCATAAAATACTACTATAAGCAGTTTGAATGGTTACATTAAAATATAATATTTATTGACCCCCGTACCACAGTGACGCTTACATGGAGCCTACATCGCATGCTGGCTAGCTGAGCGCGATGAGCGACAACCACGCGACTTTTTTCTAATACTTGCATTTTTAAACTCGTGATATCTTCCGAATGAAATGTAAAAAATTATAAAAAGGTATTAACTATAATATTTAGACATATGCTGTCGCGACACTTTTTGTAGATAATGATGAGTTCTGCAAAGTCGTAGTAAATGATTTTGTTCTATCATCAATAGTTTTCGCAGCGCACGCGACGTAAGGAATTTTTCAGGTCTTTTTTTTACACCTTATGTTACATTATTGGAGTTTTAGTAAGGATTCCTAATTTTTAAAAATATAATATAGCCTATGTTACTCGGGGATAATGTAGCTTTCCAAAGGTGAAAGAATTTTTGAAATCGGTCCAGTAGTTTCGGAGCCTATTCATTACAAATAAACAAACAAACAAATCTTTCCTCTTTATAATATTAGTATAGATATTAGTTTTTTAGTTTTCACTCTTACCGTGCAGTCTTAAGCGCACACGTTTTTTTTTTACATAAAATATAATATATTTTCCTAGATATTATCTAGGATTAGGAGAAGAAGAGGAAAATAGGTGGGTGTTGTGAACATTTTAAACCCAATTCTAGTATTTTGCCTAAGCCTCCCGGCCCAGAGCCACCACAGCTGGAATGTTTGAGACCCAACTACGATTTTGGCTAATTCCAGCTTTTAATCCATAGTACCTCAATTCGTTGTCTACTAACTCACGCACTGAAAACGTAACTCTCTACAATGGTGCTGTCATTAACATCGTTGTCAGCATCCTCAAAGATACCGGATTTCAACAGAATGATCTTTCATATGCAGCAGAAAGAGCGTCACAGAGAGCAGAGAGCACTGAGCAGGCTATTCGATGTCCATCCGTATCAATGATCACTTGTATTGAACGATTCCTCCAAAAGTCCTATATCGACGCTATTAAACCAGAAGACGAACCATTAACAGAAAACTGATCACTATCATGCCTGACCTTCTCCAACTTCGAGATATCCAGGGAGACTGAAAGTGCTTGCCAGTGTTTCTCGATATCTTCACTCCAGATGTAATTAACGCACGCTAGAATATCCCGGGTAGAACCGTTATTTATATTTTTTATACTTCAATTATTGTTTTTATAATTTACTAGCAGTGCTCTGCGGTGTTACTCACTTAGGTCCCGTTCCCGTTATTTTGCCGGGATAAAAATGTATCCTATGTTTTTAAGGTAGCCTATGTGTTTTTCCATGCTATAATCTACCTGTATTCCAAATTTCAGCTCGATCCGTTCATACGTTACGACGTGACAGAGCAACATCCATACATTGACATTTGCTATATTAGGAGGAAGTAGGATTTCACACTCCTTATTAATGACTTAATGACTGTTTCTATAAGCAAATTGTGCAGAAAGATTTCTGTATAAAATAGATTTTTTATGTGTTTTTGGAAGTTTCTGTTTCGGCCGGAAAACTAGTTGCGATCATTCGATAGGACAGTAGAGTGAAGGACCCAGTAATGGACACTTTTAGGACAGTGTTCATAATAAAAATCAATAAAAAAAAAAGTACAAAACTCAGATCAACAATAATTACTGAAAATAACAATCAGTATTCTCAAGAATCAGCACAACGATATACAATCGAAGTATCTGTAACGAATTATTAGAACTTTGATAAAATATAGAAAAAACTAAAATCACCAGTTATGGACACCTAGGATCCAGTTGTCCATACCCAGTGATCGACGTTACCCAGTTATGGACACCCAGTCATCGACAGTGAACAACATAAACATAATTATGGCAGAACTAAATACTATTTAGGAGACGTACAAATTAAATACATTTTTAATTGAAATTATTTTTTTAATTGAAGTCAAAACAGGTACTTTCATACCATTATGGTCCTTCATTATACAGTTTGTAACTATAATGCTAGCTCAAATTAAGCATCAAAAACAAATACAAAACTTTTAATCAAAACCCTCGTAGAAATAACTATTATCGATAATAATGATCATCGTCATCAGCCGCAAGACGTCCACTGCTAAACATAGGCCTCTCCCCTAGATTTCCACAACGTATGGTCCTACGCATCCTGTAACCAGCGACCTTTGCGAGGTCATCTGTCCATCTAGTCGTCCAACACTGTGCCTTCCGGTTCGTGGTCGCTACTCGAAAACCTTTCTTCCCCGTCGGTTGTCAGTTCTTCGAGCGATGTGGCCTGCCCATTGCCATTTCAGCTTGCTTACTCTTTGAGCTATGTCGACCACTTTCGTTCTTTTGCGAATATTCTCATTACGGATGCTGTCGCGCAAAAAGACTCCGAGCATAGCTCTCTCCATAACTCGCTGTGCGACTTTGAACTTCGTTATGAGGCCCACAGTTAGAGACCACATCTCAGTTCCATAAGCCATCACTGGCAACATGCACTGATTAAAGACTTTTGTCTTTAGGCATTAGGGTATTTTGGACTCTAAGATGTGCTGAAGTTTCCCGAACGCTGCCCATCCGAGTTGGATCCTTCGCTGGACCTCTTTGTCGAAGTTGGATCTACCTAATTGGATTTTTTGACCCAGGTAGACGTATTCGTCAACAACTTCGAGTGTGGTATTCCCAACAATAATTGGCACAGGTGAGACATGAACATTTGACATGACCTTCGTTTTGTCCATATTCATTTTCGGACCTACCTGTTGGGATACTCTACTAAGGTTTCTGAGCATAGCACCGAGGTCCTCCAGCGACTCCGCCACAATGAATATGTCGTCGACAAACCGAAGGTGAGTGATACATTCGCCGTTGATGTTGATGCCATATCCGTTCCAGTAGCTTGAAAACATCTTCCAGCGCGGCAGTGAACAGTTTCGGAGATATAACATCTCCCTGTCTCACGCCTTTCTGTAGCTGGATATGTTTTGTGGACTAGTCCTGGGACAGAGATTGTGGCTTTACTGTAGATACACTTCAACACTTCAATATAGCGATAGTCGATGCGGCATAGCTGGAGAGACTGAAGCACTGCCCAGGTCTCGATGGAATCGAGGCTTTCTCATAGTCCACATACGCTATACATAGTGGCCGATTATTCTCCTCGGTTTTCTGTATAATCTGCCGAAGCGTATGGATGTGGTCTATGGTACTATAGCCTTTTCGGAAACCGGCTTGTTCGGGTGGCTGGAAGTCGTCAAACCTGCGTGCGAGACGTGGCTCAGAAGTGAGATGGGTCTGTAGTTCTTCAACAAGGTGTTGTAACCTTTTGTGAAGAAGAGCTTCACCACACTTCTGCTCCACGCTTCTGGCGTATTACCGTCAAGTATGACGAAGTCGAACAGCTTCTGGAGGACTTTAAGTACCGGTTTTCCACCCACTCTCAGAAGCTCAGTCGTTATCCCGTCGTCGCCAGGTGCCTTGCATCCTAATCTCATTTTTTTTTTGAGGTGTATCGGTACGGTTGTTGTTTGTTCCCGGTATAGCAAAGTTTCCATCTGAAAACACTTGAAAAAATCTTAAAACATCTGAAAGAAGACATAAAAACCAGTAATGGACACTCACTGGATCCAGTGATCGACACTTTGTTCTTTACTGGTACAGGCACTCCATTTTGTTTAATTTAAAAATATACTTAAACTGCTTGAAAAAAGGAGTTAAATTGATGTGCCAACTCCAGATGTTCCTAAAAAATAATTATGGACATGTGCCAATTACTGGGTAAAGTATGTATGCCAGAACCAGTAAATAACACCGGCTATAAACACAAAAAAAGCGTGTTTATAACCGGGAAGAATTACAAATTATATCTCTCATTTCAATACAAAACTTTAAAATATACTTAGAATTCAGTTACAATAAATAACAAATAAATGATGAAGAACCAAATAGACTCACCTTGTTAACGATTATGTTAGTAAAATTTGATTTTTCTGGACCAGCACTAACTTGGTCTAATGTTTAATTTGCCATCTTGAAACAAAATGATAGATCGCACTGACGTATATTATGAGGCAAATAGGAGGTCCGTTCTCTATGATTAAGTGTTACCACACCAAAATCTCAATGTGGAAGGCTTGTTTTCTTTGAATAAAGGAAAAAAGTGTCCATAACTGGGGTCTTGTCCATTACTGGATCATCCACCCTACTATTATTCCTTACTTAAACAATAAATGAATAAACATTGATGTGTCGATGTTTTCGTAGTAAACATATCGATGTCAAACATCTGTGATTTTCTGCTAAACTTTGATGTTTATTCACCATCGAAATACATCGATGTATCTCTCTATTCTCTATTTCTCTCTACTTAGTCTGTGAACATCCCTAAAAGTCTGGTGTTTTCCGCTTTTCCGAGTGTTTTCCTGTCTAGTGAGCTGCTGAGTAGGGATGGGCAAATAAACAAAATATATCGATATTAATGGTATCGATACTTACCAAATGTATCGATATATATTTTCAAAAAATATCGATATTTCGATATATCGATTTTTTTTCAAGAGAAGGTTACTTAAATATTAAGCACTTATTAATTAGATAAATGAAAATACATAATATCTGGCATAGTATTGACGTGACAACGACTAATAAATCGATGAACGCCGGCTGCGTGCACGAAAAAGTGTCCCATTACGCTCATTGTACGCTTGCACCGCATCTTTCAGTGTTTTGTTGTACGTTGTCGTTCGTAAACTAACCGACTATACAGACAACCAATTTTATTATTTGTTCATAATTCGTACATATTTTAATGTTCAAAATTAACCATCACTGAAACCAGTATTCGTCTGTGTTATGTAGGTGCATGAGTGCGCATTTACCCACCGTGTTGTCACTAGCTCCGCTCCAACCTACATATACAATAGTCTGATATAGACATCAGCAGCAATCTTTCTTTAAAGTGCCTACCTGTCAATCTGCTCCTATTATCCGGCACTGTTAAATTAACGACTGAAGCTACCCTTTCGGATATTAGAGCGATTTCCAAAAGAACCGGAGTAAAAATTTGGCAATTCACCCAAAAATCAATTGGAATTTAATTAACTTTTATAGGTTTACACTTGACCGCCATCTCGCCTGATGTTAAACGATGATGCGGTCTACAATGGAGCGTGTTTATCTAGAAGAAACCGATTCCCTCTCGATTTGAAGACACAAAGATTGTAACTATCGGGAAAAACTCTCTCAGGCAACGTATTCCACAGCCTTGACGTTCTTATCACAAAAGTAGAGTCAAATCTCTTCGTTCGTGTCTTTGGGACACCAACCATGAAACGATGTCGCTTTTTCGAGCTACGAGCATTACGATAGACAAGAACAAAATTAAAAATTTTGATTAACCCCTGACTACCTCGGATCTCGGATTATCTGTATAACGTTCTACTAGTCAAGCCCTTTCATTTGATACTCATATTAAGAGAGTTGTGAAAAAAGAAATGTATTTCGCCATTTTGCTGTAGCGGACATGTTGGATTTAAATTTGTCCTAGTGCTCTACTAGTCAAGCCCTTTTATTTGATACCCATATTGAGGTAGTAGTGAAAAAATAATACAATTTGGCATTTTGTGGTGGCGGCCATCTTGGATTTGAAATTTGTTATAATGTATAGTATTTTGCTAGTCAAGCCCTTTCATTTGATACCCATATTGATGTAGGTTGTGAAGAAATATTTTGTCCGCCATTTTGTGGAGGCGGCCATTTTGAATCGATATTAACAAAACATAGCTAAGAACATCCACACGGATATTAACCTTCAAATAAAAAAACCGCATCGAAATCGGCCCATTCGTTTGAGCTCTACGGTGCCACAGACAGACAGACAGACAGACATCGACGTCAAACTTATAACACCCCTTTTTTTGGTCGGGGGTTAAAAAAATCAGTCGCACACTCTCCGATGTGTATCCGATCTGACTTCTTCTCAAAAAGTGGTTGGTCCATACACTGGTTAAGCTAATTGGGGACAGATCCAGAGCTCGGAATCTCTGGCGTAGCTGTTTTCAGATTTAAAAGCTGCTCACGTCTGCACCATATAGACGTTTTATTTATTTTGCTTTTGCTGATGTTGCTCGGTCAGACCTCACATCTGGAGAACGATGTCCTGAATAAATTTGACACTGAAGAATATTCTGAGCGAATATAGTTGCTTGTGTTTCATATAGCATTTAAATACTGCAATTGGAGAATTAAAGTGTATATATGCTTGAAAATTCGAGGCAAAACATATCGTTTTCGATATCCGAAAATAAATATCGAAAATCGATATATCGGAAATAAAAAAATCGACGATAAATATCGATTATATTCGAAAATAAAATCGATATTTCGATATATCGATTTTTTTTGCCCAAGCCTACTGCTGAGGCTGAGCTGTCTTTGTCTATGTCTATGTCTGGTGTTTTCGTTTGTTCGTTTCACTTGTCAGCTTGTCACTCGTAATCTCGTAATTCGTAAACACGTAAACTCGTAATTCATAATCACTTGTTCATTTGCGCTGGTTTTTTATTTGATTTCCTTGAGCGTTGAATATACTATTAAAATGAAAAAGGATTTAGAAATACGTAAAGCGCCCGCAGCAATAATAAACCACATAGCTACAATTCTTGATATCGACAATGACTGGAAAAAGTTTATGTCTCTGATCCCAAAAGATCTGAACAGTCGTCATTTTGAACAAAAATACAACATTGAACACATCAGGTAAGAACTTTTGTAATCCATTGTTGAAATGACCTATTTTTGTGTATTCAGGATTGTTCATCTATTTCAATATCCAATGTATGTAGTTCCATAAAGAACTTTTTATAACTGGGATTTCTTAAAAATCCTCTATGTATTTTCTTCTAGAAATAAATCTGTCTTGCAGAGATAAAATTAATTTCAAACTAAACAAAGTCTTGAACTTTGTTAGTCGCTGATATTTCCCGTGCACAAACAATTACCTACTGAGGCATACATAAGTTAACTTAAAGTGTGTATTAATATTATTTACCTGTTTCACATAGTTCATAGTTCACAACTCTTGCTTAATATGGGATTAATTAATGTTAAAAATGGGTATTGTGATAAAAATGTTCACCACCAATATTATTTATCAAGGGAACACCTAATACTTATAACCAAATATCTAATACTTGTTCTAGATGTATAGAAGAACATGCAAAAAATGTGAAGAGAAGTTGTACACAAATATTGTTTGATGAATGGGGTACTTCTGGTCGAAAGAGGCCCACTTTGGAGCATCTTGAGAAACTTTTACATAAAGCACATATGTTCAGAGCAGCAGAACACCTAGCTGATATTCTGGGAAGACCACCTGGACCAAGGCCAAATGACGGCCCAGGAGCACGAGTTGATGTGACAGGTATCCTGAATGATATTGGAATTTCCGAACAAAATATTGAAACAAGAATGGTGTCTGATGGTTCTATGAATGGGAATATTGAAGAAAGAGGTGCTGCTTCTACTATGAAACTGCAGTCTGTTAGAAGAATCACTTCTTCCCAAGACATGCCTGCCTTTGATAAGTTGTATATGCATAGTACTAAAATGATAGCAAATGAAATTCCTGCTCTAATGGAATTCCCTGATACTGCACCAGCACCTGATCCATCTACTAATACAGCCAAGGGGTTCCCTCGGTTTGACCTATTGGAGCCTGGTAACAATGCTGAAATCAGCTCTATTAGTAGCTCGTCTGATGGATCACTGGGTGTGTCTGATTCTTCTCAATCTCCTGGCAACACTAGTAATCACTATGAAATGCCACATCCGCCGCAAGTGTTTGTTCCATCAATGGTCACCAATAACAGCTTGTTTGAGCAACTTGATAAAGAGATTCTTCAAGATCCCAATTTAATTCAGTACAGATACACAGAAGATTTAGAATCCATTACAAATAGATTCCAAGACTTACCCATAGGTAGTGGTGGTTTTGGTGACGTATATAAAGGTAGACATGAGAAGCATGGTATGCTCGCCATTAAAAGAGCTCATACAAAACAGATAATTAAATCTACAGACCTCATGAAAATATTTAATACTGAAGTGAAGTCTCTTTCGGCGCTCCGTCACAAAAACATTGTAACTATACTAGGATACTCACTTGATGGTATGGCTCCTTGTATTGTTTGTGAGTATATTGAAGGTGGATCTCTGCTTGAGAATATAAAGAAAAAGACTTTAAACAAAATTCATAGAATGAATATTATGATTGGAACCGCAGAGGGACTGAAACACATCCATAGCACTGAGAAACCGTTGCCTGTACTGCCCGGGACTCCGAGCTCACCAAAGCTTTTTAAACAATATTTCATGCATGGAGATGTCAAAAGTGCAAATATTTTAGTTACTAAAGATTTCGTACCAAAGGTGAGAAAAACAGTATTCTACTTTCCCAGCTTAAAAACAACCCACATCATGATTAATATTCATAAACATAATTTAAATCACATCATAGTAATAGTTGCTGTTCTTGAATCATTTCACCTGCTATCTCACAAGAGTGGTCAAACAGCCTTCAAAAAAAGAGGAGGCTATCAATTTGTGTCATAGATCATAGCTCTGGGGTGGTCCTATATTTATTAATTTTATCACAAGAACAAAATTAAAAATTTTGATGAACCCCCGACTACCTCGGATTTGTTATCTGTACAGCATTCTACTAGTCTAGCCCTTTCATTAATATAATATATATTATAAATAAAAAAAACCGCATCGAAATCGGCCCATCCGTTTAAGCTCTACGGTGCCACAGACAGACACACACACACACACAGACAGACAGACATCGACGTCAAACTTATAACACCCCTTTTTTGTTTTGGTTGGGGGTTAAAAATAGATGTGGTGGTTTTTTAAATATGAACAAAAAAATAAAATTTACTTTCATATACCTCTATGACTTAGTGAGGCTTCTTGAAATTTGGTTGAGTATTTGAATTTAAATAAAATTACTGAAGTCGGTTTTTGTGTTTTTGGAGAAAATAAATTATTTGTACCAAAGAGTAGCCTATCTTCATTAAACAATCAAGTGTTCAGAAGTCAGTATCAAGTATGTTGCCTTACTTTTAATACCTATGATCAATGGTTGTGTTAGTGTTCATTATAAACAATAACCTAAGTGATATAATTGGAGTGGTAATGGCACTCTTATCTAGTTGTTCATTGGGAATAACAAAAGAAACTGAATATAATCAGTTTTACATATCATGCTCAGGAAAGATTGCGTCCTTGGCCATTGTACCAAACAAATTGTAACAAATGTCTGTCAGTTAATAAAAATAAATTATTTATAATTAAAAATTAGTTTAGGTAGCAAATATGACCTTTGTAATGTTTTCAATCTTGAAACTTACTCTATTTTCGATTATTGGCGACACTGACGATAAGTACTTAACTTAGCTTTAGGGAATTAATATGGATTCGCGTCATCTAATGTCGAGAGAGCTGTGGCGTAGCAGCGGACGTACGCGTTAGATGCTTATTGGATGAAAATTTTATGAGTTGGCGTCACCAACATGCGTAATCTGTAGCTACAGGTAATCATCATCATCATCGTCAGCCCATGTTCGTCCACTGCTGGACATAAGCCTTTCCAATATTGTGCCACCAAATCCGGTCCTCGGCTCTCCGCATCCATCCGCTTCCCGCCACTCTCTTCAGGTCGTCGGTCCACCGAGCCGGAGGCCGTCCCACGGGACGTTTCGAACGTGGTCTCCACTCCAGAACCCTTCTCCTCCAACGTCCATCGGCTCTGCGACATATGTGGCCCGCCCACTGCCACTTCAGCTTGCTTATTCTCAAGGCTATGTCGGTTACCTTAGTTTTCCGTCGGATATCCTCGTTGCGGATTCTATCCTTCAGAGAGACTCCGAGCATAGCTCTCTCCATAGCTCGCTGTGCAACTTGGAATTTGTGGACGAGCCCTTTTGTCAGTGTCCACGTTTCCGCCCCATAGGTTAGGACCGGGAGGATGCACTGGTTATAAACTTTGGACTTTAGGCATTGAGGCAGTGGCGACTCAAAGATTTGACGTAACTTCCCAAACGCTGCCCAGCCCAGACGTATTCTTCTGTCAGCCTTTTTGTCAAAGTTGTTTCTACCCAGTTGAATAACTTGGCCTAGATAGATGTATTCTTGCACAACTTCGATGCTGACATTATCGACTGTGATTGCAATTGGGTCTACAAATGAATTGAACATGACTTTCGTCTTGTCCAAGTTCATTCCCAAACCCACCAGTCTGGAAGCTACAGGTAATGTCTTGTGTAAAATAAATATGTTTAATACTAAAAATCTAAATCAAAAGGTTTCACTTCTATCGCCAGTCCCTATGACCAAAAAGAGGGGTGTTATAAGTTTGTCGTCGATGTCTGTCTGTGGCATCAAAACAGATTGACCTATTTCAATGCGGTTTGTTTTATTTGAAAGCTAGTTTCCGTGCGATGATCTTTTAGCTATATTTGGTTAATTATTTATTTACTTTATTTATTTCACAATCAAAACGATTTACGAAAAAAATATTTACATTAGTTGACAGATCAGCCTGTCAACTAATGTAAATATTTTTTTGCAATATGTTGTCAAAAAAGAATTTTAATATTGATAGACATCATATTTCCTCCACAAAATGGCGGACAAAATATTTCTTCACAACCTACCTCAATATGGGTATCAAATGAAAGGGCTTGACTAGTAGAACACTATAGGTACATTATAACAAATTTCGAATCCAAGATGGCCGCCACCACAAAATGGCGAATTATATATTTTTTTTTCATTACTACCGCAATATGGGTATCAAACGAAAGGGCTTGACTTGTAGGATACTTTGCACTATGACTAATTTCAAATCTAAGATGGCCGCTACCACAAAATGGCGAAATACATTTTTTTTTCAAAACTTCCTAAATATGGGTATCAAATGAAAGGGCTTGACTAGTAGAATGTTGTACAGATAACAAATCCGAGGTAGTCGGGGGTTAGTCAACATTTTTTAATTTTTTTCTTGTTTTCACTACTCCCTCAACATGGGTATCAAATTAAAGGGCTACACTAATAGGATACTGTACGAATTTCAAATCCAAGGTAGTCAGGGTTAAATCAATTCTTTTTATTATGTCCTTGTTGCTTAAAAATATGACCAGATGCACTTGCGCTTTTATTATCCCAAACGTTCCGAAATATCGTGTACGTGAGCGATGTCTATGTGTGCATTACTTGCGCGCATTGGAGCTATGTATGTAGCTGACTTCAAGACACTGGTGCTTTTGTGCTATTCTCAATATCTATATTAATATCTTCATATGATACATTTAAAAAAAAAAAAAATTTTAACTTTATTACTTACCTATGTATAATTTTTCCACTGACATATAATTTACTAAAAAGCTATTTTTATAATTCCATATGCCAGAGATCTTGGCAAAATAGAATGATTGCTCAGTTAAACTTTGTAAACATCTTAATATTTGACTCTATTTTATATGGAATAAATTTCATTTCATTTCATATATGTCATCAAATTTTATTTTTACCTTTCAATTACTAAGCTTCTGAATTAACAAACAATTAATATATGTTTTCAGTTATGTGACTTGGGCCTATCAAAACAATGTGCAGCAACATTCCACACTGAATCTATTGTGGGTACTTCAGCTTACATGGCCCCTGAGCGGTTCAGTGGAACCATCACTCCTAAAGGTGACGTATACAGCTACGGGATTGTTCTCTTGGAATTGCTGACCGGTTTAGAGCCTATTGTTACTGGTAATGAGTCTTTGAACATTAAAAACTATGTGGAAGAAACATGCCCCAATGATGATATCACTGACATAATAGACCCTGCAGTAGGAGACTGGCCTGAAGCCTTGGCGATTCATAATCTGGCCAAATCTTGCCTAGAACACAAAAAGAATTTGAGGCCTACAATGGATTTGTTATGCCGCACTTTACAGCAAATACAACGAAACGAACGAAGAGTATGTTATGTGTGAAAACTGCAGTTGTCGAGAAATATACAAAGCAATGATTTGAACAAATATGACACAACATAAGAGGAATAATTTGTACTTTAAAACTAGACTTGACACTGCATTTTACTTGGCGAAAGACGAAATATAGTTCCTCTACAGAATATCTAGATCCTAAATGCCCCTTTAGGTGTTATATTTATCAACCATGCGTTATATTTTTATGAAAAAATTGTGATATTACTATTTGAAGAGATAAAACATCATATCTCTCTCTGGGTGATGAGCGCAGTGCAGTGCTAGGCAATGATTCGGCAGGCTTATTGCTTTCCATCAGGCACATGTCCTGCTTGTCTCGTCATTCTTTACTATAAAAAAAACAATAGAAACTATATGAACAATAAACATGAATTATTATTGAAATCACAATTTATACTATTTAGTGAGGCATTTACAGAGTATAAACACCTGTCAAAAAATTATCACAATTATGCCAAAATTGGTGCTAATGTTTTATTTTGATACAGTTATTTGATAAGCATGTATACATAAATAATTAATATGTTAAAATATGAATTAGTTTAATACATATTTATGAATGTTAAAATGTCAATTAGTTTAGTATAGATTTATGTATGTTAATGTCAATAAATTGGCTTAATTTTTAACCTATCTAACACTACACTTGCACTGATCCATTAAGTGGATGTGATTTACAAAAAAATTGAGATTTAAGTTTACTAATTCCCAAGTGATATACCGCTGCCGGGTGAACTATTCAGTGTTACATGTGAATGTGACGGTTGTGAGTTGAGTGGCTACACAAAATAAGATGCATTATTTTTAATCAAGTTATCGTATGTAATAAATTATGTTTAGTAGTACTGTTAGATTCTTTGTTTACATTGAAGGGGTATAGAGAATAGGTGAAGATTTGTATAATAGGGATGCGCTTACAATCATTATGTCACTGTAAGATTAATAACACCGTTATAACTGTTACATATACACACACATACATACTGTTTATAATGTATCCAAAACACGTGTGCCTCGAAAGAGGGGGCGAGTTGAGACTTGGGGTGTTGTGAGATCAAGTGTTTGAATATCGAGATTTTTTTAGCAAAAACGTGTGCGCGACCTTAATTCGTCGACCACAGCCGGTTCGGCGCCGATTCTGATTTTTTAAGAGACTTGCCAAAGAATGAGACGTGATTTTGGGTAATGGGAGGGTTCGAGGATTAGTCTCCACGGTCGCCCCATATCACACAAAAACATCACGTGAGCGATGACAATAACTAGGACCTCTTATCGCCTTTACAAAATATATCAACTCTGAAACTACTGAGCAGTGCCAGATTGGCACGGATAACCTTTTCATTCATACATCATACTCCATATTATATGGGTAATGCTGAAGATTTTTTTTTGTCTGAATGTCTCGGCAAAGCTTGCCGATTTCGGTTTCACTGTGATTTGACATCGATGGACCGCATCGAGAGAATTTGAAAGTCACAATTCGCAGTGAAGACAACAATGCCTTGCTACATTGTTAGCTAAGATAGAACATGAAAATTATTTCTTGCGGGCTTTGACGAGGAAATAAGTTGCTTGCGGGCGACATTTTATTTGCTTAGTAATGTCATGAGGATGGACTTTAAAACTATTCACCCATGAGTGGCTTATAATTATTAAATAGATTTATAGGTATAATAAGTAATACTGTGAAATAAGTATAGCCGGTTTTATCCTATTAACTTTTGCAATTACTTTGGGTACAGACCGAATTTAAAGGTACTACTAGCTTACGACTATATTATGTAATTATTTTTGAGTCAATAAAACTTTATTTTTCTATACAGAAATGTCTCTTTTTATTTGCTCCATTTTATCTTGAAATTCGGGTGAAGTAATTTCAGACTGTTCCAGATTGTTAAGTATTCTCTTGCGCTCATCTATTGAACATAATGAGATTAAAGTAACTATCAGCTCTTGTATTTCTGTAGCAATTTTTTCTTTCCTTGAGACATAGAGAAGTTTGATGAGAGCAGAAAGCAGCTTGTGATCTGTGGATAGCCGCCACACGCACCAACAATGAGTAACCCAAACTTGAAGGCTCTGAAACAAAATTTTGTTTAATGTTACCTACATTAAAGAAAAAGTGTGTGAAGATGTATGAAAGGACTCTTAAAATGCTGCTGAATTAATTTAGTATGAAAGTTTACATTAACAATTTATTATATTAGGTACCCGAAAAATACATTAAAAAATCGATAAATTTTCAGAATTGGCGGTACTGCCCTGGTCGATTCAATCGCGCATTTCTACTGCAGCCCTGTAAAATTGTAAATATCGTTGGTTTATAACAAAACGCGCGAAATTATAAACTTACGGTAGTAATAGTCTTTAGATTATAAACTGACTGAATTTACAATTTTACTCTGACTTAATAACAAATAAAATTGGAGTCATCATCATCAGCCGCAAGACGTCCACTGTTGAACATACGAGGGGTGATCCAAAAGTAATGATAATCAATAATAAACACAATGAATAAAATCAAAAACTAAATTTATTTCTCAACATAGTCTCCTAGCAAGTCTATACATTTAGTCCATCTCTTTTCTAAACCTAAAATTCCCTTAGAAAAACAATCTTTATCTTGACTCTCAAAAAAGTCCTCAACCGCGGCCATCACGTCGCTATCATCGTCAAATTTCTTGCCCCGGAGGTGTTCCTTGAGTCGTGGAAAGAGATAGAAGTCACTGGGGGCTAGATCTGGTGAATAGGGGGGGTGTTCCACCAGCTCAAAGCCCGCTTCCTGAATGGCAGCCATGGCAATTGCAGCTTTGTGAACCGGTGCGTTGTCTTGATGGAACAGCACTCCAGCCCGCAGTTTGCCTTGCCTTTTCTCCTTAATAGCCTCCCGCAATCTTCTTATTTGTTCTGCATAGTAGGAGCCTGTAATAGTGGCCCCTTTTCCAAGTAGTCCACCATGATTATTCCTTCAGCGTCCCAAAAACAGACGCCATAACCTTCCCTGCTGAGCTTGACACTTTGAATTTCTTCGGCGTCGGTTCATCGGATCGTTTCCATGTCATCGATTGTTGTTTTGTTTCAGGATCAAAATGGTGGATCCAGGTTTCGTCCATGGTCACAAAACGTGACAAAAATTATCCTTGTCTGCCTGGAACTTTTCGAGATTTGCTCTTGACATGTCGACTCGTTTCTTCTTTTGCTCGTCGTTTAACATTTTCGGTACCCAACGCGCGGATACCTTTCTCATATGCAATTCGTTCACAAGGATTCTTTGAATGCTGCCATATGAGATCCCTGTGACCTCAGCTACATGCCTGATAGTCACTCTTCGATCTTCCAATACAACTTCTTCAACTTTTTCACATTTTCTCCAGTGAGGGACGTCGATGGGCGCCCTTCGCGGTGTTCGTCTTCCGTCGATGTTCTTCCCAGCTTAAACTCCTTAGCCCAGCGTGCAACTGTGGAATATGGAGGAGAACAGTCCCTAATGTTTCCACCAAGTCGCTGTGTATGTCTTTGGTAGACATTTTTTCAAGCAGAGGTATTTAATGACAGCTCTGATTTCGTGTTTTTCCATTTTGATGTTCACTCCTTGACAGTCCGTATTCAAATGAAT